>CM076581.1:1394106834-1394198103 GCA_034641835.2 Pinus albicaulis
TACCTAACCTCTCACCCTCCTCCCCTGCTATTCTCTCGGCTGCAGATCTGGACCTCATTTCCTCTCCAGATCTCCATCTCCTATCCCCTACGTCTTTAGCTTTCCTCTCACAGACCCTCTCTCATACTTTGTCGGCTCCCACTTCTACCCTCCCCTGCTCACTAGATCTGGTGCCTCCGCTACCCGCATCCACATCTCCCCCACTCTCCACCCCCCTCCCTCACATACCACCCCGTGCTCTCATCCCCCCAACACGACACACAGACCTGATTCATCCCCAGTCTGTCGTCCATCTAGCTGTTTTTCCATTCCCCCACCCAACTCCACCCCCCACCCTCCTGTCGCTTCATCGCCTCCCTCACTTACCGGCTCGGCTACCCTACCTCCTTGGCTCCCCCCTCGTGCACCTCATCGTACGAAATGTGTGTGGGCCTGCAAGTGTGCTAGCCTCGTCACCCTTGGTGCCGACGTACAGATGGTCAATATCATGGGCACCATGGATAGAGTGGTGGTTGGTCATGTTTGTGGCCGGAACTATGGGGTCAAAAGATTGAAATAGTGGGTACAAGATATTTGGGGTGAACTATTACATGAGCTTCCCACCATACACACCCTTACTAAGGGATGGTTCAATCTCCGCTTCACTTCCAAGGAGCCCACTGACCTTGTATTATCACAATTCTGGCATATTGAGATGGCATCTATGTTACTGAAGCGGTGGAACCCCTTGTTCAACCCTGAACGTGAACCGTTGGGAGTGGGACCTATTTGGGTTCGGTTACTTGGGTTACTGCTACATTTATGGAATGAACATATCTTCAAGGATATTGGTAACCTTATGGGTACATATTTGGACCATGACCGCTCCTACATTGACTCTGGCAAGATGGCTTTCGCCCGCATTCTGGTACATATGAATACTAGGGAAGGATTCGAGGAAGCCATCAATATTCAATGGTGCGACTCTACTCGAGCACAATTACTAGATTATGAGGGGGTTCCATTTCACTGTCATCGATGTCACAAAGTGGGACATGTTTTTAAATATTGTCCATTAAATGGACATGCAATGACTCCTAGCACTCACGATGGTATTCATCCTATTACTCCGGTATCGGTCTCGTTGTAGCGACATGCACATCTCACCAGCTTCCTCACGACACCCGATCACTCCTACAGACGAATTATACACAGGCAGATGCGACTGCCCCTTTCCGGGTCACTCGATTTATGGCTACTGCTACATTTACTGGACTCCTTCCAGATGATGGCACACCCTCTTCTCCTCCTTTTAAATTTTTGTCTTTTTTATTTGTGGTTACTATTCAATGCAAAGAGCCTTCTCTGGCTGGATTCTCCACCTCTTCCACTATTTCCCCCCCGTCCTCCTCACCTCTCCTTTACCCACTCACCCCCCCTACCATACCTAATCTGTCATCATCGACTCCTCCCATCTCCTCACTTGCACCTTCTACTCTTATTCCCACTCCCCTCTCTAATTCCCTCACTGGTCCCAATTCATCCATCACTGTTGAATCTTTTGATACATCATCCACACACTCCTATAATTTTCTCCCTCGCATTTACACCCCGGATGGTCTTGGCTCACTTCCTAGTCCCTCTCACACTCTACAGAAGACCTCTCGTGACTGTCACTCACATATTTCGAAGGCCATCCTTCAAGCCAACATTGAAGTTGCCTCTGGCACACAACTCTCCATCGATGGGATCCTTAGAGAAAGAAAATCCCCACTCCTGGTTTCTCAATGATTTGTCTTTCCTTTAATTGCCGTGGGCTGGCTAGCATTGCGAAGCGTCTCGCTCTTAGACGCTTATTTTATACTTCCTCGACTGATGTCATCCTCCTCCAAGAAACTCATGGATCGTCAGAAATTGTTATTCAAGCACTTGCCCAGCTCCTCCCTACTTGGAGCATACATGCTATAGATGCTAACGGTCGTTCGGGTGGTCTAGCCCTCTGTATCAACCCCCAACACATCAAACTACTTAATGTATGGGGCAGGGAATGCATACTGGGGATGGATGTCTTCTCGGAAGCCCTTGGTCTTCAATTTTGTATTATTAATGTATATGGACCCTGCACCAACATGCAATAGTTCTGGACCTCTTTTATGAATTCATCTATGCTTTGTTTTGACAACATTATATTGGATGGAGACTTGAATTTATCTCTTGGGATCTCAGAGTCCTGGGGTCCAAATTCACACGTGGATCCACTCTCTGATTTTTTCAGACATTTACTCTCTATCCATCATCTGGTGGATCCCCTCATTACCACTCCCTCTCCCACCTAGCGCAACAGGCGCACTGGGGTCGATTTGGTTGCTTGTAGGCTTGATCACTTCCTTATCAAGGAAGGTCTAATACAAACTCTTGGCTCGTTCAGACAATGGATCGGATCTGGTGGAATATCTGATCACTCTCCGATTTATCTGGAAATCACTGGGGCCTTTAATAAGCCAGCTTCTCCTTTCAAATTCTTCTTTGTGTGGTTACAAGACATAGACTACATCAATTTAGTGGAAACACAGTGGAGACTCCCTCCACCACCAAACCTTCAATCACCATCCTCCATTTTTTCACACAAACTACTCTCTATTAAGAAGGAGTCCATTACTTGGGCTAGGAATAAGAAAAGAATGGAAGACCTAGAGCTCACCAAAATTGAACAGAATATCCATAGATTGGAAAGCTCTATTGGGGGAGGTTTTTCAACTGAAGATGAGAAATCACAGCTTATTACTCTAGAATCTGATCATTTAAATATCCTACAAGCAAGGGATGAAGTTTGGAGACTTAAAAGTCATGCTACTTGGATCAAAGCAGGTGATGAAAACTCCAAATTATTCCATCCTTTTTCCAAGGGAAAAAAGACCAGCAATACCATATGGGAACTCGACAATGAGGATAGTTCTACAGCTTCTACCTTTACTCAACTTGCACAGAAGGGTATCAATCATTTTCAGATATTTATAAGGCACCTCAGCAACCCTCATTAGATGAAATCATTAAGGTGGCCTCCCTCTTTCCTAGATATGTGGATCCTGTAGCAGAGGAAGACCTCCTTTCACCTATATCGATGGAGGAATTAGAATCTGTTCTTAAATGGTTCAAAAAGGACAAAAGCCCTAGTCCTAATGGATTGTCCGTGGAATTTTATCTGGCTTTCTTTGATCTTCTGGGTCATGATCTTCTAGAGGTGGTGGAAGAGACTCAACAATCTGGGCACATATATGAGGCCTTTAATGCTACCTTCATTGCCCTTATTCCCAAATTTGATCATCCCTCATATTTCAAATATTTTCACCCAATTTCTTTATGCAGATGTATCTACAAGATTATGGCCAAGATCCTTGAAAATAGGTTGAAACCCATTTTATCTAATTTTATTTCACCTGACAGTTCACATTTCTTGAAAACAGATCGATCCATGACGCAATAGGCATTGCACAAGAAGGATTACATTCTATGCACATTAAGAATATCAAAGGGATGATTCTTAATATTGATTTGGAAAAAGCTTTTGATCAAGCTAGCTGGTTCTATATCAACATGCTTCTTATACACTTGGGATTCCCCTTGTAGATTATTAATTGGATAATGTGCTATATTACCTCTGTTTCTTTCAAAATTCTCATTAACGGGGATGCAACCAATTTTTTTCATGCTGAGAGGGGAATTTGAAAGGGGTGCCCATTATCCCCCCTCTTATTTCTCCTTGTTATGGAGGGCCTTAATAGATGTATAATTGATGAAATAGCCCATGGCGGAATGAAAGGTATCCACATATCGGAAAACTGTGTACTCACACATCTGTTATTTGTGGATGACATCATAATCTTTCTCAATGGCACTCTTGGTGATTCGATAATGGTTAGATCCATCCTGCTACTATTTTGTACTGCTATTGGTATCCAATGTAATAACAGAAAATCTACTTTGAATTGTCACGGTTGCACACCACATGAAATCCATTATGCTCAGCAACGTTTCCCATTCACCCTCACCAGATTTGAGGACGGCTTGAAGTCCCTGGGATTTTACCCCAAACCGGAGAGATATAAAACTGTTGATTGGAATTGGCTTATTACCAAGATCGAAAAACGATTGAATGACTGGTGTCATCATTTTCTATCAAGGGTTGGATGGCTGACACTGATCAAATTAGTCTTAGAGGCCATTCTGCTATATTGGATGTCTTTGGCCTGGATTCCTAAAGGAATACTTCAAAATATACAGTGGATTTGCAGGAAATTCCTATGGCTTGGTGCTAAAGAAGGTCACACATTCGCATGGACCAAATGGACTCATATTGCTTTACCTAAGCGATGGGGAGGTTGGGGTATCAAAGATTTACCAAATTTTTCTTTGGCTCTAGCTGCTAAACTTGGATGGCAGATTCTGTCTGGCAACAATTTATGGACCAAGGTGATCATTCAGAAACATATCCATCCACTTAATCCTCTTGAATGGATTCGTCTTCTTCCGGTGCACTATCCATGCTGTTCAATGATTTGGTGCGATTTCCTTGCCTCAATTCGACATATCAATGATGATTTGGCATGGAAAATTGGTAATCGATCCAGACTTTGTATTGGTTGTGATTCTTGGGAGGGCTGTGGCAATTCCCACCTCCTCCTGAATGCACTTATTGACTTTCTCAATCGTGCTAGATTTTTGACACTCAATAATATTGCAGACAGGAACCAAACCACCCTATTTACTCAAGGCTGGCTTGGACACCATGAACTACACATAGAACTGCATTGGACTGAGATCTGGTCTGCTTACCTGGATGCATAAGAGATACACGTGTTAGAATACTTGATCGGGAGGATGAACTTATATGGATTGTTTCCAAACAGGGTTTATATACGCCCAAAGAGGGGTATATTCATATTTGTCGAGCACACAGACCTAAATCCCTGCTCCCATGGTGGCGCAATATCTGGAAATTAAAGGGACCCACGAAATCTAGGCTCCTCATATGATGTAGTCTTACTGATAAAATTCCTACGGGGGAAAATATCCGGAAAATAACACTTATTGGTCCCCATAGATGACCACTTTGCAACGTTGAAGCTAAAGATACTATCCACCTTTTCCTTCATTTTCATGCTACTCTTGAACTCTGGTTACTTATCCACTCCTCCATCAATCATAATCTTCATTGGGAGGGGAATATTCTTACATAAGCATGGGAGCATTGGTGGATTGTTGTTGTTCCCCATAAGCTACTAAATCTGCCTATATTAATCTGTTGGAGCATCTGGATGGCCCGCAATCTGACCATCTTCCACAACATACCTCATCATTGGCCCTCATCTGCTGTCCGCATTATCTCCATTTACCACTTTATACCAGATGATCCACCCCCTCCACAACCCTGAATTATCTCCCCTGAGATTATTGACTCCACTCTCCCTTGGGCCTATTTTTATGGATCTGCTTAGATACATGGCTTTGGTGGTGGCTTCATCCTTCATCATACATCACACCATTTTTATAAAGTCAAGATTGGACTTGGATGAGGCACCAATAATTTTGCAGAACTATCTTGTCTTCTATATGTCCTTCAATTTGGCATCACAAAAAATGTTCATGCTCTATAGATATTCGGCGATTCCAAAATTGTCATCGACTGGTTTAACCTATAAAAAACCTGTCACGTACACACACTACATAATATTTTGGATGAAGTTCTACAACTAAAAACTCATTTTGATTCTATTTCATGTCAGCACATTTACAGGGAGAGGAACACAATTTCCAATATCCTATCCAAGGAGGCGACACACCTATTCACTGCTCACATGGAGATACAGGAGCAGAATGATCTTGCATACTATCAGTATTTCCACCGACAATTCGTACATGATCATTAGAAGGGGGACATCCCCAATTAGAGGCAACATCTATTTTTTATAATTTTTTCTTACTGTTGCTATCGTATATATATTCTTAGACTACTGTTTTGGAGGTTTTGTGCTGTTCTACAACATATATTTATGCGGCACATAACATATGCATTTATTTTTGCTACACTATAGCTATCTATTTGACAAATTCATTGCTGATTTGCATATGCAATTAGCATACACAACATGTAACTTTTATTTACATTAATAAAAGCTACGATTTTTCCTATGGAAAAAAATACATTTAGTTCAAAAATAATAATTTTTGTAAATAACTTGCCTTTTTTGCTTTTCTTGATGTGCTATCAGTATTTTTGTTACTTGATCTCTTTTCAGGCATTTCTTTATCAATATGAAACCTATACCATACCATTCAGTAATATGATTTATAAATAAATCACAAACCTTTCAGGTAAAAATAAAAAATAAAAAAATGGTGCACCTTTCAAGTAGTACGCACCAACAACGGTGTGACCTATTCCTATAAATGTGCTGCCAAAACAATAGAAACACCGTATGGTGCTCTCTGTCAACAAGGAGACCCGGTGCGTTATATGTTAACCAATGCACTGATTAACATAGACAAATTAATAAAAATTCTCTAGTGTTATTTTTTGTAGCATAAGATATTGTGGAGAAGGTGGTGTGACATGTTCTTATAAACGCATCGAGAAAACAATAGAAACACCATACGATGCTTTCTGTCAACAAGGTGACTCGATGCATTATATGTTAACCGATGCACTGATTAACACATACGTAAATTAATAAAAAAATGTTTTAATGAAACAGTATGTGTGCGGTGCGCTATTTTACATAGGGTGCACAGATTAAAAAAATATGTTTTTAATTTTTTTATTATCAAGCAGTACGTGCGCGGTGCGCTATAATAAAATAGTGCACTAGGGCGCTATTTTACACAAGGCACACACTGTTAGCACTCCACTGGATCTCTGAGGTTGAGAAGAGACCAGCAAAGGTAACTACAGACCAAGCTCTCGCCAAGTAGCTAGCTCTATTAGGAAGGAGAGGGATCTCTCCAAGGGATCACAACCAAGAGGGTTGTATCAACTAGGTTTTTAGGCTAGTTATAGTAGCACAGGGGTTTTATTGGTTGATTTAGGTGCTAGATGAGTGAATTAGGTCAAAGAGGTAACTAGGTCAGGGAAAATAAGATTAGAATTGCAGGCATCTGATGGGGTAAGGTAGGTAGGTAATTTAAAACTTTAAGGTTATTAGATGAGATGGATCAGACTGGTGAGGTGCTAAAAAGAGCATGAAAATACATGATTTCTTTTTAAACTGAAGAAATGAAACAAATTATGGAGATTCTCCCAAAACAAAGCATAAAAGGTGTATTCTGCCTATCAAACTTGAGAATAAAAAATATTATAGAGCTGGAATGAACATGAAAAGTAAAAAACATTCATACAAGAAAAATATGCCAAAGTATAGTACCATATGAATCCCAAAAGAATAGCTGCAACTCATCCAATATATTCTTGCCAAAATCTGAATACACTAGTGTCTCTGATCAATACAACAACATCCAACCTATGAAATGAGTCAAGAAATGAAATATATAGGCATGAAACAAATTATCCCAACCTTAGGGGTTGAATCCATGAGTTTTGGAGCTGATCCACAAAAGTATGAATTGAAAAACCTAGAGTGTATGGAGGTCAAACTAACTCATCCCTAACTTTAATGAAACTGATTCATCAATCCTCTCAAAGTGTTTTACCTAATGCATTTACGCCTAGGTAATTGAAAAACATCATAATTAAATTTAATTCCATTAAATACATTGGTAAAAATATGATTTTTCCATGGTGAAACTGAGAAAATTGGGAAAAATAAGGAAAAACAGAGAAATGTCAAGAGCGCAACACCATCTTCAACTCAACTTTTGAAGGGGTTTCTGATGTCCAAATTGAGCTCAAGATAGCTCATTGGAAAGCCTGTCCTATCTAGCTTCGAAAAATTTCCTTGGTTTCCAAAAATGATAATATTTTACCATCCAAAATTCCATCTCACAAGACTAGTTTGGAGCGCAATGGCTAACTGAAAAAGAGGGCAGAAACATGATTTTTTGAGTGTTTTTTGACCTTTTCATCTACCAGTTTGCCAAAATTTGCTTAGAAAAGTGCCTGCCCGGCCTATATTTGGCATTATGAATCCAATGGTACCTTCATTTTTTCATTTAGAGCCTCCTAGAATAAGCACAATGCCTAGGGCGCTGCGCTACTGGTAGTGTAACTGTGCCAAAATTGCCAAAAGTTTGCAAAAAGCCAAAAAATTTAAAACTTGTTCAAAATTTCTCCAAAATTGTCCCGTGGAAGCTTGATGAAGTGTGCTAAGAAATGAGGGATGCCTCAGGAAGGATTTCAAGCTTGTCTCCTTCCTTTTGCTTAGATAGGGTTTGCTTATGTTTCTCCTGCGATTGCTTGAGTTTAATGCTATAGACCTTGTTTCCTGTGATGTACCTGTTAGAAATGTTTCTGAGCCTATTATTGTGCTTTTTTCCTTGTGGAGGAGTTTCTCAAGATGGATGTTGACCCTATCAAGACATATCTCTATGTCATGTTCAACCTCCTTGGAAATCTTCTCCTCAAAAGTGAGTTTTTCATCCTGAATCTTATGCTGCTGTAAAGACCTGTTAAGACCTGTTAACACCCCCTTTTCTTTGGTATTTTTTTGCTGCTTTGGATGTCATCATGGTCAGGATCATCAAGTGGGTTCATGGATTTACCTCTCTTTGTTTTGAGCAGCTCTAGCTCCATAAGAACTTGCTTATCCTTCAACTGCTTATTCTCCTACTCAAGAATTGAAATGACAAACTGAGCTCTATCCAAATTAGTTTGCAACTCTCTAATTTGGGCATCCTTCTCTTTAACAATCAAATTGGAGGCCTCATGATCATCCTGCTGATCCAAGTCAACTGGGTCAAAATTTTTTTCCTCATCATGAGGGTCCTCAACCTCTTGCATGACTTCTTCATGCACCACTGCCTCTTTCTAGTTTTACTTTCCTTTTTGTACCTACTTTGCTGAGTAAAAAGGAAAGGTCCCTCCCACAATCTGTGGAGAAAACACCTTCCTATGCCCTCTCTGATATGTTTTAGCCAATGTGTCTTTCTCAGCCTCTTTGGTCTTTGTAGGCTCTTTGACCACAACTCTGCTGGATGACCCAACATGACTCTGAAATACTGATGATGGTGGTGGTATGGGTCTAGTAGGCTGAGCTGATGGAGGAATAGATGTAGAGGGCTGGGATGAAGGAGGGATGGTTTCAGCATGCTGAGCTTGTGGAGCAATGAAAACATCATTGGCAATGAAGGCATCCCATGAAATGTGAAACTGATCTAGATGATGGAGTACAATAATTTTGATCAAGGAGTGATGAAATAGGATGTTCATTTGCTGATCATATTGTCTCTTATGTACTATGTAGGCCATTTTTTCTATGCTTTTGAACAAATAGTATGGGATATTGAGCAACTTGACTCTCGTAAAGTTCATGAGCAGTCTAGTATGATAAGTGTAAAGTCTGGAGAACCTTCCTTCATAAGAGAATTACTTCATGATAATTTTCATCATGGGTGTATACCTATCAAGAAGGTAACTAAAAGGGAACACTCTCTTTCTCTCATTTTTGTACCTTGGTTTGATAAATGGTTCATACTACTGATCATCCAAGTCTTTGGCTTTAAACCACTTCTCACCCATGTTTGGTATCCCTATGGAAGCAACAATGATAGGCGTGGATATGGTGAAGGTCACTCCTGCAAGGGTCACCTGATTGTCTCTGAGGTTTGAAATGAAAACTCTGCTCAAATAGGGTGGTTTTGAACTCTTTGGATCATTTTGTAGAAATCAAGGCAACCAACATATTCAAAGCAAGAGATTGTCATAAGTGATGCCATTATTTCTCTGGTGTTGGTGGGATCAAGTCTCAGAATTATTCCTCCCTTGTGAGGTCTCCTATCCTCTCTATCCTCCTCTTGCTCCATATAATCTCTATCTTCCTCCATATGTTTTTTTTAGTTTTGAAACCCTAGGGTAGGGAAAGGGGAGTGGGAAATAGGTTTAGGAAGTGGGGATGGGAGTAGGAAAAATTAGGGGAATAGGGAAGGGGGTTAGGGAACTTAGGGGACTGATATGGGATTAAAATAATTAGGGAAATGGGATTGGGAAATTTATTACAGGTATAGGGAAGCTGCCTAGAAAATGTGTAGTCTAGGAACTAGGTGATTAGGAGATCATGTCCAAGTTATGCAAATTTCTCAAAAAATTAAAGTGTTCAGAAGTGGTTG
Organism: Pinus albicaulis; assembly: GCA_034641835.2. Taxonomy (NCBI): domain Eukaryota; kingdom Viridiplantae; phylum Streptophyta; class Pinopsida; order Pinales; family Pinaceae; genus Pinus; species Pinus albicaulis. Next base: position 1,394,117,089 of record CM076581.1, read on the forward strand.
CAATCTGAACGAATGGAAAGGTCTCGTTGTTGCGATTCTGGCACCATGAACGGTTCTCAAAACCGAGGTCGTATGCAAAAGTTATTGAGGTTTGAAATCTCCCGTAAACTCCAAAATTCAATTGACCAAGTTTGACTTTTATGAATTTGGAAAAATTAAAAAAAGAATATTCTGGGAATATTCCTCAAAATATTCCTTGGAATATTCCCTGGAATATTTCGTTTGGGCGAATCATATTACGACAAGTGGTAAGGCTCTATTTGATGTTTGATTAAATTTGCGGTTTTATGACCAATTATGGGCTGCCACGTGGCAGGCCCGGAGGCCGCCACGTGGCCCCTAGTTCAATGGAAATGGAATTTCAAAAGTTTTATGAGTCCACAGATTTTGAACCCTGGACCTATCCGCAACAAACCAAACAACCTACCGTTGCACCATCCGCTTATGACTTAACTGTCATGGATTACAACATAATGTTATTGCTTGGATTTGAATGTGGCAGAAAACTTAAGGGGCTAGCCCGACCATCCATGTGACCAGGCCCCAGCGACCGGGTGCTATTGCAAACGACATAAATTTCGTGAATGGAGATTAATTAACCATTAAAACGTGGTTTAGCCACTAACAACGTCACTGGCAGTTAAAATGTGCTTAACATTAAACCCATCTTATCCGCCCTTTTAAGATGCACTTAAGTTAAGCTAATCACAGATTAAAATAGCAACAGATTTTGTGGAGAGTGCAAAATTTTGCGGAGATGCTATTTTTAGTTTTTTAACTAGCAGTTCCTCCACTTTTAGTGGGGTTTTGGGGGACATTGGGCAGTTTTCTTGGAGAAGCCATAACTTCCTCATTATTGGACCAAATCGAGTGCAAAAATAGTCAATTTCGACTATCTCAGACCTGCTAGAATCAATGGAGTATGTTGCAGAGCCATCAGAGAGCTTCTAAGCAAGTTTTTTCTTCAATTAAGTTCAAGGGGCCACTAGGAGGGATAATCAGTTTGAGGCCTAGCCAGGGGAGCTAGAGGCCTTATCCAGAGATCCAATAGTCAAAATTGGATATTTCATATGTTCTAGATCCGATGATATGGTTTTCAGAGCCTGTAGAAAACTTTAGAAAGCCAAAAATCTTCAGTAAAGTTCCAAGGGCCATTAGTGCTAGCTTTTGCCAGCAGCAGTGCAGGGCCTAGCCAGAGCAGCCAGAGACCATATGTAGCGAACCAGTAGTCATTATTGACTTTAAAAATAGTTATGAATCTAATGGAATATGTTTTAGAAAGTGTTGAGGACTTCTAGAGGTCGAAAACCAAGCATAGAAGTTTTCAATGACCCTAGTGCCAGGGGGTGCCAACAGGTGTTGGAGGTGAAACCAGAGCAATTGGAGGCCATTTTTGATGAATGAATAGTCTATCTTGACCGTTTAAGTCATTTTGGAACCAATGAAAGTGGTTTAAGAACATTTTGAGAACTTATACAGCTTGAGAAGCTAATGTGAAGTTTTGGGTAGCCTCGGGCAAACCGTGGAGGATAGCCTATTTGGGGAATGCAGTGCTCAATTTGAGAAATTTATCAGTTGATATTTGATTTCTGATGTGTATTGGATATAGCAGGAGTGGTTTCAGTGATAGAAACACAATTCTGTGGGTGTTTGTGCTATTTAGAAGCTCAAAGTAGCTTAGTGCACCGACAGAAGGAATTGTGTTAACAAGAGCCTAAAGCTGTTTTTCAGAGTTTGGATAGCCAATTGAGGGACATTTATGGTATTTTAAGTCCTTTGGATCCTTGTTGTATTCATTGGAATTAAGTATTTACTTGTAAAAAAACTTACCATAATCCCAAAGAGCTGAATCATGATGACAAAGCTCAAAGGAGACATAGCCCATGAGATTTCGGGTGATAGATTAAAATTGCTGTTGTGTTTGAATGATTATTTGATGCATTATGTTGCTGTCATACATGTTAAATTTCAGCAAGAAAAAATGAACTTAAGACACATAAACAGTAAAAATTCATAAACCATTTTCAAGTGAATAATTCCGCAAAATTGTCAAGTGCAAGCTAGATCATTTAATTTAATATGAGTGGCAGGTTCTTGAAATACATACAAGTTATCCACACCATTTTTAGACCACTAGGGTTTTGGGAAATATATTTTTGGGGATAGGGAATTAGTTATGAAGGGATAGGATTAGGGTTTTAATTTGCTATGGGAAGGGAATGCAGGGTTTAGGGAAAAAATTAAGGTTGTAGGAATGAAACCTAGGGTTTCTTAGCTTTAACACTTGGCAAACTTAAATGAGAGATTTAAGACCTTAAACTTGAAAATGGAAAATTCTAGGAGGGCACAAATGGTGTTGCTTACTTGTATTGGAGGTGAAGAAACCCTTTGCTGGTGGCTTGGAGTAGTTGAATGAAGTTTTGATGACTGTGGATGAAACTGGCCAGGAGCGCAGTGTTAGTTATAGGAGCACAACACCCTTCTCCAGGAGCGTAGAGCCATTTCTAAGAGCGCAACACCTAACCTCTAGGAGTGCAGTGCCACCCTAAACTTGAAATTTGACCCTGCAAACTGATTTTTCGAGCTGAGGGAGTGTGAGCTCGATGATTGGGAGAGCAAATGAGTGTTTTCCTTGTCTTGTGATGGGCTTTATACTTGATGATTTGAATGCATTTTCCTTTGGGACCCACTTTTATTTCTTCTCATTCACTTTAAAATTTGACATCTTTACCTTTCACTTTTGTTTCTGATTTGGAGATTGAAAAATTATGAGCTTTCTTAGCACATGAAACATTTGAGTTGAGAGCTATTTTGGAGCCATGAAATTATTACATATTTAGAAAACATAAAATTACATGATGAAATGAAAAGTGCATGATGGAATAAAAACTAAATATTACATTTCAATTTTACATGGTAAAGTGAATTTATTGATCACTCTTAGTCTTGCTGGTCTTTTATGCAATGGAAATGATGTTTTATTGGACCTTGAAAACCCTAAGACTTAATGGACTTTGAAAACCCTAAGACCTGATGGACACATTGAATGAATGGACTTCATGATGATATGAATGAAAGGATGATAAGGCTCATGAAATAATGGACACTCAGCATGTGACAAAGTGAGCCAACAAGTAATGAGATGACATTTTTTTTGAAAAGAGTGAACTTTGATGAAAATATGCACCAAGTGACCAAATTTTTGCATGACCTAGTGGAATGATAAATTTTTTTTGAGTGGGACCCCTAAAATGATATGAAAGAGTTAATTTTGATCACTGGTGGAATGATGCAAATACTGACACTAAAATTGGCTCCATTTATGGATGGTAGCTCCTTGGAAGTTCCAAGGACACCGTAGACCAAGTGCCTATCCATTGGGCACGGAGTAAAATGCTAAAAACTAACTGAAAACTGAAAACTCAAACTGTTTTGTGACAAACTCAAACCGATTGAAAATTGCCTTTAAAATTGACTCAAAATTGACTTGAATTTGAAAACAATAGAAAACCAATTAAACTTTATAGCATTTACTTTGGGCCCCAAGCTTTGATAATTCTCTGCTTCACACTTTATAGGAAAGTTAAACTGATATTAACAATGATAGTGAGAAATCTGAAAACTGTATCAAGAATAATAATGCTTAAGGAGCCTACCGTTGACCGATCCTCCTAAACATTATTCTCCATTAATCTCCTGTAGTAGAAAATCATTTTTCCCTCGAATAGCAGAGATCTTGTAGGGCCCTTTCCATAATTTTTCAAAATTTCCGTGCTTCCCTTTTTCCTCATTCATTTCATCCCATCGAAAGACTACATCTTCAAGCTTAAAGTCATCTTCTTTGTTCTTACGGTCATACACCTTCTTTATCTTCTCATGAAGCTTTGAGGTGTTCTAAAATACCCCATTTGTCGTCTGCTGAACATAGATCATGTGACTGATCCGACGCTGTACATCATTCTCCTCACTTCGGGCTTGCAACAATTTCATAACCGAGACTGCAAGTGATGTAGGAAAAACAATTTCTATTCCATAAAATAACTGAAAAGGGGACATTTCGATAGATTTCTTACTACTCACACTGTCTTCCCACAAGGAAGTCATAAGATTTTTGTGCAAGTTATTTTTGTTGGCTTCCAACATCTTCTTTATGATATTGATCAAGGATTTATTAGAGGACTCAGCTAAACCATTACCTTGAGGATAGTAGGCAGTTGAGTACCCCAATTTGATATTATATTTGTCACAAAAATCAACCATCCTTTATGATTTGAATGCTGTCACATTGTTGGAAATAATATTATGAGGACAACCAAAATGAGACAATATGTTAGTCTCCAAAAATTGAATGATTACAAGGTCTGTTGCTTGCCTTGTTGGAATCGCTTTGATCCATTTGGTGAAGTAGTCAGTGGTTGTCAAAATCCATTTGTGTTGTGTGGATGAATTAGGGTGAATCTATTTGATGAAGTCAAGTCCCCACTACTGAAATGGTGCATGAATTGAAATAGTTTGCAGAGGTAATGGAAGAAGTTTTCTTTTACCTTGAAAATGTGACACTCATGGCAACTCATCACTGTTTTGTACAAACATGCAAATAGAGTTGGCCAATAGTATCCCTCTCTCAACACTTTACTAGCCGTGGTCTTCCAGAAAAGGTGCTCCCCACAGTCTCCTTTATGAAAATCATTCATAACCCCTTGGGCTTCACTCTCAACTAAACAATTCAGAAATAAACCTCCTGGATCTTTCCAATAAAGGGCGTTGTCCAAAATGCAGTATTTGGAAGCTTTCAACTTTAAAGACCTACCCTTACTCTTAGTCATGCTTGGAGGAGGATTCAAATGCTGAAGCACATATACTATATCAGAATACCAGGGTGAAGAAAGAAACATATCAGATACCTGTATCATAGTGACATATTGTTCTTCATCGGAAAATGTTGTAATAAGATTAATATCTAAAACATGCAGATTTGACTCAGCCATAAGCTTTGATAAACCTTGACCTTTGATTAGCTTTGTGGGCTTGATCTCGAGGTCATATTCCAGGATCACTGCTATCCATTTCCCTCTTCTTCCTTCTAGATATGTCTTCATAAGAACATCTTTGACTGCTGCATTAGGGACATAAGCCAAAGTATGAGAATGTAAAATATAGACACAAAAATCCTTCAACGCTTTTATCAAAGCCAAAGCCTGTTTCTACATGATATTGTACCGAAGAGATGCATCCCTGATGGTTCGACTAAAAAAATGCAATGGGCTATTCAGTCTTGTCCTTCTTTTGCATTAAGACTACAACTATGGTGTGCTCAGAGGCGAATGAGAATGTAATAAAATCAATAGTATAATCTAGGCTTATTAAAACAGGGGAAGTAGTCAAAGAAAATTTCACTGTGTTAAAGGACTTATTAGCATCCTCGAACCACTTTACCTCATTATCCTTTTTCAAAGTGTTGGTCATGTCTTGAAGGTGCTCAGCCAAATTTGGAAGAAGTGTGCATAAGAAATTCATCTCACCATTGAAAACCTGAATTTATTTCTTGCTCTATGGAAAATCAATTTTCTAAATTGCCTCAACCTGAGAAGGGTCAGTCCAGATTCCATCCTTAGAGATGATGTGACCGAGAAGTTTGCCCTCCTCCATGGAAAAAAGGCTCTTTTTTGGATTAAGAGAGATTCCGAACTTCCTACATTTCTGAAAAACAATCCTTAAGTGATACAAGTGTTCATCGTTTGAATGGGAAAAAAATGTCAAATCATCTAAAACAATCCTTAAGTGATACAAGTGTTAATCGTCTGAATGGGAAAAAACTGTCAAATCATCTAAATATACCACTAGGAAAACATCTTTCTCATCTGAAAATGCTATATCCATTTCACACTAAAAGGTAGCCCTGACATTCTTTAGTCCAAATGACATATTTTCATATTTGAATGTACCCCAAGGTGTAGTGAAGGTAGTTTTGTCCTGATCTTTTTCATGTACTAAAATCTGATTGTACCTCGAATATTCGTCAAGAAAAGACATTCGGGAAGCCCCAACCATTATTTTTAAGATGTGATCCAATTTGGGAAGGGGGTAATTATCTTTCAGTGTCACCTTGTTTAAATTTCTGAAGTCTATGCAAAGACTTATTTCACCAGTCTTCTTTCTTACAGGGACTAAATTAGATATCCAATCAGGAATCCTTATAGGAACAATGATACCGGACTTGTAGAGCTTGTTTACTTATTTTTCAATTGATGGCAATAATCTTGGGTTTATCCTTCTCAACTTTTGCTGAAAGGGCTTTTGATCAGGCTTAATTGGAATGGTGTGCTATATGATGTCTATATTATAGACCTTTAAGTTTGCATAATCCCACGTGAAAGCATCAGAAAATTCAGAAAGTAAATCAATTTATTTTTCCTTTACCTCAGGAGACAAAGATCTAGACATTTCTACCATATTAGGCTTTTCCGATGTCCCAATGTTTACGTCCTCCACACCTTTTTCTGTAGGAACCAATGTTGGCTTGCTTGCTACATCATCCTGGTTGAAAACTTCTTCCAAAGGTATGAGAAATTTTGGAATATTATCGTCCTTATGCTCTAGTATGTCAACCTGAGTTGCTTCGATGACCTGATCATCCTTTTCATAAACTTTGTAGATTGCACAATTCTCGAACTCACCTTCACTTTGCAGAAATTTTTTACTTTCTGATAATCCAAAAATAATTGCCAATATTGCAAGTTATCAGGAGCTGTAGGCTGATGCTTCACACTAATTTCAAATTTATGTTAGAAAATATTGGGATTTGAAATTGCTTGCTGCTATAACAAGTGAATCTACCATGAGGTTCTGACTTCTTGGTACTATTGAAAAATTGTATTATGGAAACATCTTCACGATATCCAGTACAACTTTCCTGTATGCTCTCATTCGTGGATGTCTAGCCTGTTATTCCCCTTTCACTTTTTTTATTACATGTTTTAAGTTCCCCACGTACTGAAATTATTCTTGCGCCCAACTTCTTCAAAATCTTGATACCAGTGATCAATGCTTCATATTTAGCCTCGTTATTAGAATAATCAAAAGCCAGTTTGTATGAGCATAATCTAACATTCATAGGAACCTTACCAGGCTGATGAAGAGGGTTGCAGACCCAAATTCCAATTCCTGCCTCGTATTTCCCCAAGACACCATCAAAATCCATGGACCATAAACCATTTTCATCTTCCAAGTGCTGTAATTCTGATTATTTTTTTGTCTCAACTGTCCGGGCTACTTCTTGATTCTGATTTGAAATTTCCTTTGCCTAATCAAATGGCTACTCTGAAACATTGGGAAGATTCTCTTTTTCTTTCTCTATCACTTTTCTGATGCAATTATGAATCTCTAGAACATCTACTACTTCTACAAGCTAACTATCTACATCATTCAAACCACTATCATTGAACAAAATGAAAGATTCTAAATCTGTATGTACAACATTTATTGTATGATTATTAGGCTTCTCTTTGTTGGTTATCATGTACTTCATATTCGTTTCCCGGTACAACTTTCTCAGTTGTCCGAAAACTAGGATGGTGGCATAAGAGAAGTCTAGCCGCATAGTGCCTCTCAACTTTGCTCCCCAAGATCTAGATAACAACATACCAAACCGTGGTGGTATATCAGCCACCACCACATCCATCAAGACATTCTTCGCTGAAATTTTCTCAAGGGAAACTACTAAATCCTTAATAAGACCCAAACAACAGACTCTTTCTGAATCAAAGGAATATAAGTCATGGTAAGGATGAGTCATATCTAGGCCCAATTTCTCCATAATGGCTTTTGGCATCAAATTGTGGGAAGCTCCAGAGTCGAGCATGGTATTGTGAAGGATATTCTGGTGGATTCTAAAATTCAAATAGAATGGGGGAACTTCACTATCCTCTAACTGACCATCTATTGCCAGACCAAAGATAAGCTCAGGTTGGTCATCATCGACATTTAGTATATCAGACAAAGAATAAAATTTTAACATTTTGGCTACATGAGACTTATACTGATTATTCTTGACAAGTTTAGTTAAAGGTATTGACACTTTCAATTTGGAAATTTCAGTCTCTAAGCTAAAAGGAGTGGATTTGTCTACCTCTTTAGTGATGTCTCTTTTATCAGCATGATCTTTTGATGCACCTTATTTCCTCTAGCTGTCATTTTATTTTCCCGATGAGCTTGTAGATGGATGATTGTCTTTGTTCTGATTTGCAGCTGTAGGTTATTTTCCTTTACTCTGATTACCCTGAGAATTATGTTTTGGTTGAGTATCTTTTTGTTGAGTGAATAGGAGTTATTGGGACATCTCTACATCTTAATGTGTACTGCCTCTATTGTGAGCCGAGGGAATTCAAGTATCCTCGCTGATAATCACCAGATTCAACCTCCAACTGATGATCCTGGGCTAAAATGTAGTCTTCATCCTTTGGTACATCCGTCTTCTCGACATACTCTTCATCTTCAGTCAAATATATGGGCTGGCCATCAACAATAAAAAAGTGGTTTTCTGCAACAATATGATCTTTTTCTTCTTATTCAACTCCTTGAGCATAATTATGCTGCAAGGGTGTCTGAATTGGCTGTGGCTGGGTTGGTTGCTCAGGTGCCCTCTGTTCCCTTTGCTTGATCATGAATTGAGGCTGCTGCTATCGTCCTCTGAAATTAGGATTTCTAGCTTGTGGTTTTGGCTACCTTTCGGTGATAGACATCCTATCAACCAGGACCTCTCAACTATTCTTATTAAAGTATCCAGTTTTACATTAGAAGATGATGATGCTTCCTCTTTAATAGTTACTCTCCTTTCACACTTCATTTTTGACTTCTTTATGGACAAATTAGCTTCTACTCTAATAGCATTTTTCTACATGTCTTCTAACGTAGTAGGATTCCTTTCTCGCAACTGACAGGCCATGTATGGAACAAAACCATCCGGGTTATGCAAAAGGGCCAACCCTGGAGGGGGTTTGATCTCATTAGGAATAGAATGGTATACTCTGTTGAATCAAACAATGAAGTATTGTATTGATTCATTTGGTTCTCTTTTCAAATTTTTATATTCAGAAAGGATTTGTAATGTATTTTTATTTATCTCCCATTTGGTTCTGAAAGCATCTATCAACTGATTTTATGTGGCTATGGAATTTTCATTTAATGATCTAAACTTAACTTACCCTGAAAAACTCTGAATTATGATTCTAATTTTTTCATCATGTGCGTCTATTTCCTCCAGGTCAATAAAGTCTGTAACTTTAAAAATATGTTGTTTTGCAGAGATTGAATAATTTTCATCAAAAAGTGGAAGCCTCTGGCCATAACCATGAGATAAGGCATTGAGTTGACTTAGTAATATGGGGGGTGTAAATCTGGCCATAATTCCCATTGAATGGACTACATGAGTGACCATAGGAAGAGTTTGCTGAATATGTGATGAAGTGGATGGTGCAGAAGAGGAAACAACTTGCTAACTATGAGTGTGTCGTGATAGGTATTGACTCTTGCTGATATTGGATTATAGATTTTTCCATCTGGTACTGAAGTTGGTTCACTAGACTTTCAAGTTTATAGAATTGATTCCATAATTTAGTGTCAAAGTCTGATTCAGACTTAGTTTCTTCAAAGGATAAGTTTTCTTCAAGTTTTAAGGAACTAAGATCTAACTCAGATAATGAATTGACCTCAGAGAACCTTAATGGAACAAAGACTATGTCGGTTAAATAAGTTTCAGACTTAGATTGAAACAATGAAAACTCAAATTTTAAATCAAATGTTATATCTTCGAGAGATAGAACTTTAGTAGGCAGTGAAGAAGATCTTACTAATGGGATTGGATTTGACTGAATTTATTTACCTTGATATCTATGCTTTCAGACAAGCCTCTCTGGATCTTCGACTGGATCAGCTAGGTGAGGATCAGGGTTTGATCTGGTGTATCTCCTCAAAGCCAGAATGTTCATTGTTCAACAACTTGTCTTCTTTGCCAATTTTTCAGATTAGCCTCAATGAAATCTTAGACCTATCATACAAAGGAAAATAATTCGAAACACTAATGGTATAACTAGGGAAGATCTGACACTTTTCTTCCCCAATATGGTTTCCAAGATGTTAGCACTCCACCGGATCTCTTAGGTTGAGAAGAGACCAGCAAAGGTAACTATAGACCAAGCTCTCGCCAAGTAGCTAGCTCTACTAGGCAAGAGAGGGCTCTCTCTAAGGGATCATAGCCAAGAGGGTTGGAACAATTAGGTTTTTAGGCTAGGTATAGTAGCACGGGGGTTTTGATTGGTTGATTTGGGTGCTAGATGAGTGAATTAGGTCAAAGAGGTAACTAGGTCGGGGAAAATAAGATCAGAATTGCAGGCATCTGATGGGGCAAGGTGTTGGTTCTTGAAGGTGACTACTATAGGAAACCTTTAAGATTCTCATTCAATTGTCAACCCAGGGTAAGTCTTCTTATTTCAAGAGTGCGAGCACAGTATATGCGAGTGACATCGGAAATAGCTACTCTATATTACTATGAAGAAGATCAATTAATTCTCAAAGTTCAATCAACTCAAAAGGAATGGAATTTGTAAATTACCGTTAACTATCCTATCTAAATAAGCCTAGTGAGAATAGTATATGATTGAACAACAACCTCAATGAATTGAACAAAAGTCCTATTGAAAGGAACAAAAACTCAATGAATTGAAAAACAATTGTTTATTTTAATTTTGCAATGGAATTCTCTTTGAAAACTAACTGGCTAACATTCTTCTGTATTAAACACAATAGGAAATCCTATAGTTCTGATGGAAAAGATACAATTCTTGGCGATATAAAGCATTGAACACAAATTGTGCTAAAGATTATAAACAGAGATAGAGGAACTGAGAAAGTGATGAAAATGTCCAACAGTTGTAAAACTATTACTTCAAACCAGAAACATGAGCAATAAACTGCCTGAGTGGGATAGGAAACTACAACATCACAGGCGTAGAAGTTTAGCAAGTAGAAAGATATCTCATAGAACGCATTAGATAACTGAACATAAATTCCGTAATTAATGTACAGTACAGAGGTGAGTGCGAAACTCCCAGGGCTGGGCCCAAACCACCAGAAGTCTAACGCGATGGAAAACACAGGAAATGATTATTCAAAATACCAAAATTATTTATTAAAAGAGTCAAGACATGAATACAACTGGAGATTTCTATCTTGATATGCCTATTACAAAAAAGTAATTCTTATTTCGCCTCCCCTCTTTCGTCCATCCTTGGCCTTTTTAAAGGCATTTTTGCTTAGTAGAATGGCATTTCCCAAATGACAACTTGCTGAGCGTGGCTGTCGTTTGAGTTCTTCAGACGTGGATCTTTATTTCCGCCTTCCGCTCGTCCCTGGGGTTTACTGGGGATTCATTTTCTCTGTTTGTCAGCTGTATTTTGGTCTGTGTCGATTTAGATGCCTCATTTTCCTCTGAATAGAGATGAAATAAGTCAAATCCTTGTTGTTTTGATCATGATTTTTACCGTTAGTCTATTTGTCTTGATTTTGCATTAACCCTCCTTTCTTTTACTGTTAAGTCGAGAGAAATTATAAAAAAATATGATAATTTGAAGTAATTGTAGGGTGAAAACATACCTTAATTCGGGCCCAACATACTCCCCCGCTTACCTATTTGCAGGTCCTCGTGCAAACAAATGGTTGAGATGCAACTGTGTCAAGGAGTAGGCAGGGTAGACTTCTTCCTTGTATGCTCTGAAACCCTGTTTCTGTCTAATTCTTACAAAGGCAGCATTTGTGTGCCCTTCCGGTAGTTCGTAGTCATGATCATAACCCTCAGGGGGGTACCAGATAAGAGGGCATCTATACCTGCACCCTAACCATGCAGGACCCATGTTGAAGACCATGTTACTATATGAGAGGAATCTAGAGGCGAACACTTTGACGTTTATGTAGCCAAATGGCTCCCTATTTTTTACATTATTTTTGGAGGCCATCCATTTTTGCTTGGCTTTTGTCAGGGTTGCTTCCTGAATGTATTCGAAATATTCCTGCCCATGCTTTATAATGTCTTTATGGATGGGTCCCAACTTAGTCCTTACACATTTCTTTGCATGAAATTCTTGTGTTGGATGAACAACTGTAGGGGTTTAGTAGGCTCTCCTCTAACCCACAGGTCTAGGCCATGTTCTATTTTTTGGAAAATGTTATAGGCTTTGGCCCACCTAATCTAGTTTTTAGCGAAAGAGAGGAAGGTCTGGAACTGAACATATCCTATAAAGGGACTAGGATTGCTATCCCTGTCCTCTTCTAGAAAGAAGTTGTGCATGTAAAGTTCACATAAAAGGCGTTGGACCTATTCATCTTGATCATTGCAGCAGTGGAAAAATTATTCTATGGGTTTGAAAGTTGTGGGCTTCCCAGCCCTAATGGCCTTGATTTTCAGCAGTCAAAATCGTTCCACTAAGAATAGGGAATATTTGGCGGCCGTTGCCCGGCATGTTAGTGCATCAGAATACAGAGAAAAAAACATAGTGATTTGTTGCTTGGCTTGATCCACCTGGTCTTGTGCCCTTTTTACCTTTTCCTTCTCCTCTCTAAGCTGGGAAAATGTTTCATCTTCTGTGGTGGAAAGGTTCCTAAACTTCTTTAGCAGTGCCTGATACTCTTTTGCAGGTACTACTTCCTTTTTTCACTATGCCAACTCATGCTTGTTCGAATTAATTCGTTATACCATTTTTTATTGACAACCCTTTCAACTAGAGGAGCATAGGCAGGGGTTTCCTCTGCTTGGGTTCCCTTTTTGTCAGTGAATTCTTGACTAGTTTGGACAGAGGCCTCGAAAGTGTCGACCATGTCTGTTTGTACCTCGATCTCAACAGTGCTTGCCAAGTCAGTCTGCATCTCAGCCTCAATAGTATCTGCTAGGTCATTTTGCATTTCAGCTTCAATAGTCTCTGCTAGGTCAATTTTCATTCCAGCCTCAGTAGTATCTAACAAATTGGTGACTAATTTTGTTTGGGTTTCTGCTGTGGTCAATTATTTCTCAGGCTTCCAGGCCTTGTTTACCTCTTTCAACTGCTTCCTCAAATGTTTTACCAATTTCCTTAACCTTTTACAGGTTCTGCTTAGTTTCTTGAACTTCTTTTCAGTTAAATTTTCTTCTAGTCTGGGTTCAACAGGGGGTGGAGGAGCAACAACCTCTTTTTCAAGGATGACAGTGTCAATTTCAGGTTTTCTTGTGGTGGTGTCTTCTATCTGTACTTCGGAGTTTACTTCTGTATGAGGGTCCTAGCTGGGCGAGACAATGTTACCCTCAGGTGTCAAAGGAACTGTTTCCATGCTTGTGTTTTTCTCCAAGGGGATGGTGTCTCCTAATTGATTTTCAGATTCGGCCTCCTACTCTGCTGTTCGCCCGCGTTTGCTCCATCATTCTAGAGAGGGGACAAGGCCCTAAAAGCTTGTGGTTCCCCTTGATAGGGTAATACTTCGGTGTGGCCAGAGCTGCTAGCAATGGCAGACTGGTCTATGGCTCTTCTTGTTCTCCATCTTGTTCAGATAAGATTTTAGTTTCATGGGTTGTCCTCATTTTCTCTAAGACTCGAGCCATCTCCTCCTCATAATCTTGTGAGGGTATATTTTTAGGGCTTGAGGGTAGTGAGCGGGATTTCCCTGCCTCTTCTATGAAGTCCGAGGTTCCTTGAAGTCTTTTGGACCACTTTTTCCTGCTTGGTTCTGAATTTGAGGCACATGTCCTTTTCCTTCTAAGTATGTTCATCCTAGGGAGCTCAATTTCGGTTCCGCCAGGGTTTTCCTCAGGTACCTGTGCAGCAAGGTTAACAAAGTTGTCCTAGGCTATCTGCTGCTTGTCCAAATCATGTATGGTGCTTAGTTTGATTAGCCCGTGGTGACTGGAAACTGCTTGAGGGTTTTTAGCTTTTCTTATTATAACATCAATGTCATGCAATATAGAATTTAAGAAAGAAGGCAGGTTAACTGAATCTTTTTTTTAAGCACAACTAACAGTTTAAGTTGACGGGGTTTTACCACGTCTCGGCATCCATCGCATGTAATGAATCTCTGGATGAATGTCGTCAGTTCCTGCCATGGTTGATGTAGAGAGGTAGGATTAATCCCTTTTCCTTTTCACTCCAATGGTTCTTCCATATCCTGATATGCTGGAACTGCCTCTCATAAGAGAAGGTGTTTCTCTGTCCATCTCTCTCCTTCTGCTGGTATTCTGAAGACTTCAACAATAATTTCTTCTGTGACCGGTATAACTCTACCCCTGAGCATGGTCTGTCCCTCCTGTAGGTTTTGTAGGAACTCAGTTGCTACTTCTGTATCAAATCCTTGTAATTTGTGTAAATATGCCAGCCATCCAGCTTGCTGGAGGATAGCTCTAGCTGCATCTGAAATCAGAAAGTTCAAAGGTTCATTCCAGAGAGAGTTTCCTCCCATGGCTGGTGTGTTTTCTTGGACTAATTTCTCCTTCTGATTGTGTTCTCTTTCGGATTTGTTGTTTAGAATGAATACTATATGAAAGAGAAGGGGAAATTGTAGACTTCTGCAAGTAACTTCATACCTTAATTGCGATGCTCCTTTGGTCTTATCAGCATATCCAACGGGATTTGTGAAGTAAATTCACATGCTTTCTTATTTATGAATAATTACACCCCCTCTTTCGAATTAAGGGCGTCCATGTCCTTAAGTACAAGAGGGATTTGGTTAATCATCAATGTATATGGGGGGAATGTCAAGATTCAGTAATCATAGCCTGTACGTGAGAGTAGAGGCCGTGGCTTTCAAGCCTCAAGGAACGAGGAGTAATTGGGTAATAGTGAGTGCATGCAGTGTAAAGGTTATATTTGGAAGTTTGTCATAAGTGTATCTCATGTGGAAGTGATCGGAGATGGGGAGAAAAAAATATAGCTATTATTGTGATAGGATGTCCTTCTTCAATGATAAAGTGTGACAGAAGCAAGACTGAGATAGGTAATGATTGGTGCTGTCATCCTAAAGTTCAAACATGTAAGCATATCTTTCTTATAGTTACTTATGTGGTAGACTAGAATTATCACTAATATGAGTAGTGGGCTTATGTTAAGAATGGAAGAGAAATGGGAGATAAGGTATATGTAAGAGTAATTGTTTATCGTTGAAACATAATCTCATGCCATAATCAGAGCCACTATTTCCAACAGGCATTCATAGCCTCGACAAGGTTTCTATTTTAACCCGAAAAATGAGCCAGGATCCTTTTGTAAAAGTAGTTATTCTGATAATTTTGTGGAGAGATCACCGTGCTGGTATGATAGTCAGATAAATACAGTGCCACTCACCAGAGTTGTAGCAAAGTGATCAGGCCGGCTTGTGATGAGATCTCATGTCCTTCAAGCAGTTGAGAAGGTCATTACCCTGGTGTGGTGGCCATTGTGGGCATGTCAATTGCTAAACTGTTATGAACATGGTAGGCTGGCTCGTAATGAGACCCCCTATCCTCTCTTGAAAATTTGCATATAACCATAGTACTTATTTTTGAAACATAAGAATTTTGATCTATGAGGAGGTCACTGTGCTGGTATGATGGCCAGATAGTCACAATGCCATTCACTAGGATTGTAACAGAGTGATCAGGCCAGCTCGTGATGAGACCTCCTGTCCTTCAAGCATATGAGAAGGTCATTACCCTGGTGTGATGGCCATTCTGGGCATGTCACTTGTTAAACCCCTATGATCAGGTAGGCTGGCTCATGATGAGACCCCATATACTCTCTTAAAAATTTGCATGTAAACATAATAGTTATTCTTTATACATGAAGGGAGGCTCATTAACTCCTTAAGAGTTAGGGATGGTGAGAGAAGTAAAAAGAACGCCAATACAATTAATACCGCTAATTCCTATTTCTTTATATTGGAGGGAAATACTACTCGAAAGTGCAGAAAGATATACCATCATAAGGTCATGTATTGTATGATAACATATTTTAACTAGGAATGACTTAGCCTTTCATTTCATATATGCACAATGTCAGCTTCCAATTTAGATATTATAGTGTCAAAGAATCATCATATTGGTAATTTTACTGCTTCCCTCTTTTGTTCGACTGCCACTTCCTACTCAGAGATGCCTTTTATAGCTAGGGTGTGGATCGAGGGGGGATATTGACAAAGGAAAGAATAAAACACAAAAAAAAGGCTGTTCAATTTGATTTAACAACAACTGTTCAATAGGATTGAACAACAGTCGTTCAAAGAGTTTGAACAGTAAGGCAAAACAAAAACAAAAAAGCACGGTTATTCAATCTGATTGAACAACAACTGTTCAATTGGATTGAACAACAACCATTCAAATAATTTGAACAACAAGGAAAAAAATAAAAACACAAAAGTACGACTGTTCAATCCCATTGAATAGCAGCTATTCAATTGGATTGAATAACAGTCGTTCAAAGAATTTGAACAACAAGGAAATAAAAACACAAAAACACGACTGTTCAATCCGATTGAACATCAACTATTCAATTGGAATGAACAGCAGCCGTTCAAAGAATTTGAACAGCAAGGAAAAAATAAAAACAAAAAGTACGACTGTTCAATCCCATTGAACAACATCTATTCAATTGGATTGAACAACAACCGTTCAAAAAATTTGAACAACAAGGAAACATAAACACAAAAACAAAGCTGTTCAATCCGATTGAACAACAATTGTTCAATTGGATTGAAAAACAGCTGTTCGATTGGATTTAACATCAGTCGTTCAAAGAAATTGAACAACAAGGAAAAACAAAAACACAAAAGCACGATTGTTCAATCCAATTGAACAACAGCTGTTCAATTGGATTGAACAGCAGCCATTCAATCTGATTGAACAACAACTGTTCAATTGGATTGAACAGTAGCCGTTCAAATTACTTTAACAACAAGGAAAATAAAAAAACAGAAACACGGTTGTTCAATCTGATTGGATAACAACTATTCAATTGGATTGGATAGTAGTCGTTCAAAGAATTTGAACAACAAGGAAAAATAAAAATGAAATAGGATGAGAAAAATGATACAATTGCGAGTATGAAGAATGTACAACAAAATAAGAACTAGGAATTGTAAGGAAATTATATACATTATTTACAAATGACGGTAGCAAGCTCTCATGTAATTGAGGTTGTGGAGTTATCACCCCCTTTTTCCACAACTTGGATGGTGGGATCGTTTCATACCTGTTGGAAAAAAGATTGCTTTATGAGAGGTTTGCGATAGAGGCGTACTCTGTGCCCATTGATTCGAAATGTAGAACCAGAACCATCTATGGTGGTCAAGGTGAGGGTACCATTGTTATGCACTTCTTGGATTTTGTATGGACCGAGCCACCTTGTCTGCAATTTTCCCAGAAAATCTTGGAATCTGGAGTCATAGAGAAGTGCCCAATCTCCTTTCTAGAATGTCTTCTTTTTGATGAGTTTGTCATGCCACTTAGCTCGTTGTTGTTGTATGATCATTGTGCACTTTAGAGCCAGTAGCCGTGTTTCATCCAATTCATTTATTTACTGGAGTCTTTTAATTTGGGCTTCTGTCAAGTCCAATCCTACTTCCTGGGTCGTCCTTAGAGTTTTGACTTCGAATTCGATGGGAAATACAGGCTCTCTTCCAAATACTAAATGATACATGGAATATCTAGTGGTGTTTCACCATGTTGTGAGATAAGCCCACAAGGCCTATGGAATTCTAGTGGCCCAATCTTGGCGATGTGATGATACTGTTTTAGTAAGGATCGCTTCAAGGACTTTCTTTGTGCTTTCGACCTATCCATTCGCCTGCGAGTGGTAAGGAGACATGACTCTGTGGGTGATGTGATGATTTCGTAGAGTGGCTGTGATTTTATTAACTACGAACTGTGCCCCTCCATCGGTTATCACTTCCCATAGTAGACCATATCGTACAAATAGCTCGAACAAAAAGTTAATCACAGATTCCTTCGTGGCTCTTGATAAGGCTACTGTTTCCACCCATTTCGTTATGTAGTTAGTGGCAACTAGTACGTAGGTTTTATGATTCGATGGTGGGTTGAACGGCCCAACGAAGTTTAGTGCCCATCGTTCGAACGGTTCTATTACCAATTGTGGTTGTAGTGGCATTTCGTTTGCTTGGCCTGGGTGGCCTATTCTTTGTCAAATATCGCAAGCTTGGACATATTTTTTCGCATATTTGAAGATCATGGGCCAATAATAAACCAATTGTAATAACTTGTGTCCCATTCTGCGATCTGTGAAATGGCCGCCACATGGTTCATCGTGATAGGCCCATAGGATATCATAGATCTCGTCTTCCTGGATGCATCTGTGTATATGCATGTTGGCCCCTATGTGGAAGAGGTTTCCTCCGATCCAAGAGAACCTGACACTGCGTTGTACAATCAACTTCCATTCCCTTAATGTTAAATGCTTGGGTAGTTTCCCTACAGCCAAGTAGTTTGCTACGTCTGCGTACCATGGTGTTTTTACTGATACAAAAAACATATGTTCATCAGGAAACTGATCGTCAACTGCTAGTGTGTCATCTGTCTTTGGAACTCTGGATAGGAAATCTGCGACCACGTTTTCTTTTCCTGGGTGGTCCTTGATGGTTATGTGAAATTCCTGCAAAAGAAATAACCAACAAGTTATTCTCCCATTTGTGATTGGTTTATTGGCTAAATATTTAATGATAGAGTGATCAGTATACAAGAGTACTTGATAGCCTGTTATATAATGTCTAAACTTATTAATAGCATAAATGACCGCCAGGAACTCTTTTTTCTGTCACTGTGTAATTTAATTCAGCAGGAGTAAGATTTTTGTTGATATAAAAAATAGCATAGGGCTTTTTGTATTCTTCTTGACCAAGAACTGCCCCTATCGCTGTATCGGATGCATCTGAAAAAATGTGAAAAGGCAGCTCCCAGTTAGGACCGCGTAAGATTGGTGCTATCGAGACCAGTCTCTTTAAATCTGAAAAAGCAGTGTCACATTTATCATACCAATGGAATTCGATGTTTCCAGTTAGAGCATACAAAGGTGCAACAATTTGTGAGAAATTATTTATAAACCTACGATAATACCCTGCATACCCCAAAAACCTATGCACCTCTGTCTGTGTGCAAGGTGTGGCTAGTAAAATATTACCTCTATTTTTGCCGGGTCTACCTGCATTGCTACTGCAGAGATATAGTGCCCCAGGATTACTCCTTCGGTCATCATCATGTGGAATTTTTCATTTCTTAAGAATAACCTGGTGGCAGTACATCGTTCTAGTAATTCGTCCATGTAAATTTCAAGCCCTTCATTTATTAAGTTACCTAAGATGTTGAGTATGGATCTTTGAAAGGTTACTGGGGCATTGCATAGTCTGAATAGTAGCACCCTGTAGGAAAATGTACCCCATGGACAAGTAAAGGTTGTTTTATCCTGGTCTTCGGGGGCTATTTGGATTTGATTGTAACCGCTGAAACTGTCTAGAAAAGAAAAGAAATGCTTCCCTGCCAATGTATTCAGGACCTGGTCAATAAAAGGAAGGGGAAGTGGTCCTTCTGTGTTGCCTTATTCAGTTCTCGATAATCCACACAGATTCTCCATTTCCCATTCTTTTTAGGAATGATTACCAGAGGGGAGACCCACTTGATGTCTGGAATAGGATAAATGAAATTCACGTCCAACAGTTTTTGCAGTTCCTCTTTTACCACTTCTTTTAGATGAGGGTTTAACCTACGCTGGGGTTGTCAAATAGGCCGGGCCTCCTTGTCGGTATAGATGTGATGGGTGCATAGCTAGGGGTCTATGCCCTTCATGTCTGGGTAGTCCCAAGCAAATGCTCCCTGATACTTTCGTAACACCTTTATGAGCTTCTTCCTTTGGTCACTATCCAGATTGCCATTGATATTCAAAATTTTCCCTGGTTCAATTTAAATGGGTATGCTATGGCGTACAACGGTTGTAGGTCTATGTTGATTAGCAAGGTTTTCCAAGAGATTGTCTTGCGTTTCCTCTTCAAGATCTTTTCTCAGCATTTGGTATTTCAAGTTTTCAAATGTTGGCAGTTGATTCATAAAGTTATTGATTACATCATGCTTAGTTTGATCTTTAAATTCAAGAGCCTCGATTAATGTCAGAGGTGGATGGATATTTTTCTCCCAATATGTATGCAGATGCTTGTGAATGTGTACTGTGGGTAAACTTGGTTTGGCAGGTGGGTAAATGATAATGTTCTTTATGGAATCTCCCCTAGCAATGGTCATGCTGCCTATTTGGCAGCCTATGTAAGCATCGACTATTGCTAACCAAGGCTGTCCAAGAATCAAGGGGTGTCCGTCCATTCGATTTTTTGGGTTAATAACTAGGAAATCAGCCGGATAATCCCATGAGTCTATAGAAACCAGGATGTCTTGCAATATTCCTTCTGGCACGATAACATACCTGTCGGCGAGTTCCAACAATGTATATGTGGGTTCTAACACTGATATGCCTAGTTTTTTGCAGGTCCTAGTTGTTAAGATGTTAATGGCCGCCCCTAAATTGACCAATGTGTTTGGAAAGGAGTGGCCGAAGATTTGTATAGTTAAAATGGGATTCCTTGGGTCATCATATTTAATGGGGGCCTCCTTACCCAATAATAAGTCAGAAAGTGTTCCTATCACATGAACGGTGGGAGCAATATTTGCTCTTTTTTGTTGCTTTCTTCCACACAATTATTTAATTGTCTTGGCATAAATGGGGATGTCTTGTATGGCCCGCAGAAGAGGAATTTTGATGCAAAGGTTTCTTAATCATCCCAAAATATCAAAGTCTGGGGAAGCCATTGGTCTAGGCAGTTTTAACCTTTCAGGGAAAGGAGTTGAAAGAATCCTAATATTTTCAGGCTTCTCTTGGTCAACCATTTCCTTTTCTTACTCCACCTCTGTTACAGCTGTTTGTCTGGGATCTGTTGAAGTTCCAGATTCCAATTGTGGTGGGATCATCCCTTGTGCTGGTGAGATAATACGTCCTGATCTCAGCCTTAGCTCATTACATTACTTATGTTCAGTTTTGGGGTTGGGATTTTCCATAATCTGGATTAGCTGAGTCGACCTGTTGTTGGGGTTAGGATTGGGTTGGGCTGGCAACTGAGGACATATGATAGGTTGAGGGTTCTGTTGGACAGGGTATGGAGATGGAAGTGTAGGTTGACTTAGAATTCCTGTCCCCGTTGGTTGGTGTGCCATTCCCAAAGGTCGTTTCCAATTTTGAGGCCAATTGGTTTGAGAAGGGGATGTTGGCCACTGAGTTTGATATGGGTTTTTTTTTTCAATAAGGAGGAGAACAAGGAAAAATTGGCCAATTATTCCCTGTAGAGGGTTGCATTGGCCAAGGTGGTATAGGAAACAACTGAGACAACTAATTGGAGAAAGGTGGTTGATTTTTCCAAGCTGCTGTGTGGTTTTGTTGGTTAAACTGTGGGGAAGGAAAGAACGAAGGCAGGTCTTGAGGCATACCTGGTCGTGTTTTCCATTGTTGATGCTGGTTCATCAAGTAGATGGGATTTGTTTCTTCTTATGCTTCTTTGTAAACTGATTTGAGTTCTAGGAGTGAAGGGCGGTGATCCGTGGCATGATCCTTAGTGTAGATAGCACAAGTCTAAATCATGTCTAAGGGGCATTCCCTTTGGTTGTGCTTCTTCCGACAGCATGGGAAAAATACGACCAAGTTCTGTTCTGCTATAGCTTGCTTCTGCTTGGCTTGTAGGACATCAAGTTGTGTTTTCAAAGTACCTAGAATGTCAGTTTTGAAGTCTTCCAAAAGATTACCAAACTCTGCTCTGGTTACGTTGCCACCGGACTGCTTGAGATATTTCTTTGTCGAGTCTCGCCCAATTGGCTTATATTTCGTACTGCCCCGAGAGCACCTGATACAGAGAAAAATAATTTCATCATATTCTTCTTAATAGATATCCCCTCTTCCCATGATATTGAGTCTTTCAACCCATTCTTCTTTCATTCCCTTAAGTATTGCTGCTTTCAGGATGTATTTGGATAATGCAGTATATGGGGACCTTTGCAGATTATACTGAAATATTTCAACACACTCTTCTAATGTCTCATTGTCTTTTGCAGACATATTGAAGATTTCATCTTTTAATTCCCGAGTCCGGCAATAATCTTGATATTTGGTTAGAAAAATTTTCTTCATTTGGTCCCAGTTATTGATGGTTCCCCCCAAGTCCCATGAACCAGCGTAATGCCGCCCCCTTCAAAGTAGAGGGAAATAATTTCAGTTTCTGCGGTTCAGTGGTGTAGACATATCCCCTAAATAAGACGTCAAACTCAAACAAAAGTGCATCAGGATCTTCCGATGTCAACCCATGGAAGGTTGGGATGTTTTGCAGGGGAATGGATTTCATAGGGGCATTAGCAGCATGGTAAACAATGGGATATTCCAACGTTGACGTCTGCCTTTGATTCTAGTTCTGATTATTTTCCATTAGATCAAAGATATGCCCGTATTCTTTGAGGATTTATTGTTCAGGAGGAGTGATCTTAGTGGGGTTTGGTAGTGAGTGGGGAGGAGGCTTCACAACACTCCCTCGATCTGGAATATTCATCGTCTTGGTCTTGACCACTTTTTCAGGGGATTCAAGCTCTAGAGCTCCTACTTGTATTGCCCCACTAGTTTCACCTTCTCCTTCTTGTAAATTGCAAGAACCTCCCTCTCTCGAAGGGTCACTGCCTATGTGTTCAGTAGTTTGGAGGCTTTGTTCAGAACCTTCAGTTTCACAATGAATCTTGGCGTGGGCTGTAGATGGTAAGGCTGCTGCCTGAGGGAGAGTTGTAAGACTTTGAGTGGGAATGATTCTGGGTCCTACAGATGCCTGGGATTCAACTCTCTTAACGATTTCGTCTATGTATGTCGTTCTACCAAGGATTACCGGTCCTTTGGGTTCGTAGACTTTTGCGAGTGATTTTGATTTGTCTCTATCCTTTTCTTCCTAGTCATAAAACAAGAGCACTTATTTTACTGATATTTGATCAATAGTTTAGAAGTGCATTAGGGGGCAAGCGTTTTGCTTGCCAATATGCAGGTTCTTACCTCTCATTTTTAATACCCAATGCTTCACAGCAATAGAGAACAAGGAATGAAGGACGTCACTGTCAACACTCTCCCCAGCAACGGCGCCAAAAATTTTGGTTCTCGAAGGTGACTACTATAAGCAACCTATAATATTATCATTCAATTGTAAACCCAGGGTAAGTCTTCTTATTTCAAGATTGCAAGCACAGTATATGTGAGTGACATCTGAAATAACTACTCTATATTACTATGAAGAAGATCAATTAATTCTCTAAGTTCAATCAACTCAAAAGGAATGGAATTTGTAAATTACCGTTAACTATCTTGTCTAAATAAGCCTAGTGAGAATAACCTAGGATTGAACAACACCCTCAATGAATTGAACTACAATCCTACTGAATGGAACAACAAATTCAATGAATTGAACAACAATTGTTTATTTTAATTTTTCTATGGAATTCTCTTTGAAAACTCACTGGCTAACATTCTTCTATATTAAACACAACATGAAATCCTATAGTACTGATGGAAAAGATCTAGTTCTTGGCGATATAAAGCATTAAATAGAAATTGTGCTAAAGCTTATAAACAGAGGTAGAGGAATTGAGAAAGCGATGAAAATGTCCAACAATTGTAAAACTATTACTTCAAACTAGAAACATGAGAAATAGATTGCTTGAGTCACAGGCGTAGAAGTTTAGCAAGTAGAAAGATATCTCATAGAACACATTAGATAACTGAACATAAATTCCGTAATTAACGTACAATACAAAGGTCAGTGTGGAACTCCTAGGGCTGGGCCCAAACCACAAGAAGTCTAATGCGATGGAAAAATCAGGAAATGATTATTCAAAATACCAAAATTATTTATTAAAAGAGTCAAGACATGAATACAAATGGACAGTTTTGTCCTGATACGCCTTTTACAGAAAAATAATTCTTATTTTGCCTCCCCTCTTTCGTCCATCCTTGGCCTTTTTAAAGACTATTTTTCTTAGTTGAATTGTCTTTCCCAAATGACAGCCTGCTGAGCGTGGCTGTCGTTTGAGTTCTTCGGACGTGGATCTGTCTTTCCGCCTTCCGCTCATCCTTGGGGGTTACTGGGGATTCATGTTCTCTGTTTTTCAATTTTCTTTTGGTCTACATTGATTCAGCTGACTCATTTTCCTGTGAATAGAGATGAAATAACCCAAATCCTTGTTGTTTTGATCATGCTTTTTACCATTAGTCTATTTGTCCTGATTTTGCACTAACTCTCCTTTCTTTTACTGTTAAGTCGAGAGAAATTCTAAAAATATATGATAATTTGAAGTAATCATAGGGTGAAAACATACCTTAATTCCAGCCCAACACAAGGTAGGTAGGTACTTTAACACTTTAGGGTTCTTAGGTGATATGGATCAGAATGGTGAGGTGCTAAAAATACCATGACAAGACATGAATTCTTTTTAAACTGAAGAAATGAAACAAGTTATGGTGATTCTCCCAAAACAGAGCATAAAAGATGTATTCTGCTTATCAAACTTGAGAATCAAGCATATTATACAGCTGGAATGAACATGAAAAGAACAAAACATTCATACATATGAAACTGAAGAAGCAAACTATGCCAAAGTATAGTACCACATGAATCCCAAAAGAATAGTTGTAACTCATCCAATGTATTCTTGCCAAAATATGAATACACTAGTGTCTCTGATCAATACAACAACATCAAACCTATGAAATGAGTCAAGAAATGAGAAATATAGACATGAAACAACTTCTCCCAACCACAGGGGTCGAATCCCTGAGTTGTGGAGCTGATCCACAAAAGTCTGAACTGAAAACCTAGAGTCTAGGGAGGTAAAACTGACTCATCCCTAATTTTAGTGAAACCGATTCATCAATCCTCTCAAAGAGTTTTACCTACTATATTTACTAAGAAAACTGGAAAAAATCAGGAAAAACAGAAAAATGTAAGGAGCGTAATGCCAGTGTCAAGAGCGCAACGCCATCTTCAGCTCAACTTTTGAAGGGGTTTTTGATGTCCAAATGGAGCTCAGGATAGCGCATTAGAAATCCTGTCCTATCTAGTTTCCAAAAAATTTCTTGGTATCTAGAAATGATAAGATTTGACACTCCAAAAATTCAATATCCTATACTGGTCAGGAGCGCAGTGCCTAGCTGAAAAAGAGGCCAGAAAAATGTTTTTTTGAGGTTTTTTTTTACCTTTGCACCTGCCAATTTGCCAAAATTTGATTATAAATGTGCCTACCCTGACTGTATTTTGAATTCTGAATCCAATGGTACCTTCAATTTTCATTTAGAGCCTCCTATAAGATGCGTAGTGACTAGGGCACCGTGCTCCTAATAGTGTAACTGTGCCAAAACTGCGAAAAGTTTGCAAAAACCAACAAATTCAAAACTTGCTCAAACTTTCTCCAAAATTGTCCCGTGGAAACCTGATGAAGTGTGCTAAGAAATGAGGGTTGCCTCAATAGGGATTTCAAGCTTGTATCCTTCCTTTTTCTTGGCTAGGGTTTGCTTATGTTTCTCCTGTAATTTCTTGAGTTTAATGCTACATACATTTTTTCTTGTGATGTACCTGTTAGACATGTTTCTGAGCATATTATTGTCCTTGTTTTCCTTATGGAGTCCATTTTCTCAAGATGGATGTTTACCTTATCAAGCAACATCTCTTTGTTATCTTCAACCTCCTTGGCCATCTTCTCCTCAAAATTGAGTTTTCCATCCTCAATCTTCTGTTGCTGTAAAGCCCTCTTAAGACCCCTTGTATTTGGTCTTTTTCTGCTCCTTTGGATGTCATCATGGCCAGTGTTAGGAATCTGTAATTTTCAAGATTGGAAAATACAAACTGCAGAGACAACACTTGAACCACTTTGGGATTCTAGGATCTAGCCCTCTTGAATCCAGAGAGGGATCTCTCTATAAGTGCAAGGATTGATTTATCTTTAATGGCTTGAAATGTGATATTAGGCTAGTTATGAAGAACGAGGTTTTTTTTGTTTTGGTTGGGCAAAGATAAATGAAGGTGAAGGAAGTCTAAATGAAGGGTGTAGGTGAATGAAAGTGAAAATTGATTCAGCTAAGAAAATAGGCTAGAAACATCTTCAACCCATTGGGCTATGGAGTCATAGTAGGATTTAATTGAAACAACAAGGTTCAAGAGTGTTCCATGGGGCAAGTCATCTATGTCTAAGGATCTCTTTAAAGTTGATTTTATGGAATGGAATGTAACAATAAGAAGGGGGAATTAACAAATGAAGAACAAAGAGCAGCCTAAGATCAAGTAAGTAATTTGAAACTATCCTGCTTTTGGCATATACTTAAGAAAGACATAAAAGTAATCTAAGATTTGGTAAGTACTTTGAAACTAGCCAGATTTTGATGCACTTTCAATAGAAAACATTTAAAACACAAAAAGAACAGCTTAAGATCAAGTAAGGACTTTGAACCTATCCTGCTTTCATCATATTCTAAGGGAAAATTTTCAAAGCAACTGTTGGAGAAGAAACTAGAGGACAGGGCTCACCATAAACTTCCTTAGCTCTGCTTTACGTAGTAAACTTTCAAGACAAACACATAAGATAACAAAGAATAGTCTAAGATTAGGTAAGGAATTTGAACCTAGCCTTCTTTCAACATACTCTTAGGGGAACTTTTAGACAACTGTTGGAGATAAAACTAGAGGACAGGGCTCACCATAGACTCCCTAGTTCAACTTTACTTAGTAGACACTGAAAATAACATTTAAGAACAATATTTGGTTTAGACAGTAGGACGAGGGAATTCCAGCATTCCTAACTGCTTGGACTGTATTGAATCATTCTTAAATACACAAATTTAGAAGAAAACATGTAGATAAAGCTTATCAATAAGAGCAGGGTACCTTTGACAGTAAATCTTAACTCTATAATTGCTGTTCTTTATCAGAGAAGATGAAAAGAATGGAAAAAAAATTAAAATAACAATTTACAATAAGAAAAACATCACCGTTGACATAGACCAGGATCCCAAAAATCAGCTTGTATTGATGCTTCAAACCAGTTACAATTTTCAAGTCCAGTGGGCCTCTACAACTTCGAACTTCTCATCTCAAACTTAGGTATTTTCAATTACAAATAGAGCTTACAACAGCTTTAGTAAACTATTTACATGCAACAGATATGCAGTGACCAACATCATCTCATCTCCTACAGAAGTATTTATAGAAGGGATGAGGAGGTGGGATGGGATAAAAAGATATTCTTAGTTCAATTAATACAGTTTAATGCTTCTCAGTCTTTGAGGGGCTAAATAGAGAAGATTTCAGATATTCATCTGTATTAATTGTTTTACATTAAGTATTAAGCTCATTGGGATGATTTTGTTGACTTTAAGGCTCTGTGTTATCTTCGAAATAACTCTGCTGACAATTTACAATAAGTTCCTTTGGCTAAAATAACTGTTCAGCTGCATTGAGACAAATATCTTCGACGAAGGCAATAACTTTGCCTCCTTTGAATGCTTTGAAGCTGCACGTGGCTTCTGGTAGCTGAGAGGATTCAATTTGCCTCTGATGTGGTAGTGGAGGCATTCTCTATTTGGTAGATATTTTTGTCTTTCTTTAAACACTGATAATTTTCTTTAACTCTGTGTGTTAGGCATAATTAGGCCTAATTCCTGTCTTCTGTTATTCAAACTATTTTAATTTGGTGGATTAGGCTTTAGATAGTCAATTTGGGCCATAATCCCTCAAAAAATATGTATACAACCTTCAAGTCTTCATTTCGGTTGTGACTGGATCTTCAACACCGATACTCTCTGTTTTAATTAAGTTTTGCTGTGTCTTGTTGATGTGCAGGTGTGCAGAGGGCTTATAACAGTATCAGTGCTCATGAGGCACCGATAAAACATGGTGTTGAACCCTGTAGATGGATACTCTTTGATGAATGAAAGCGTGGAGGATCGTCATCCTCAGCTTTTATTTCTCCTTTCAAACATTTAAAAAACCTCTAAAACCTGCACAAACAACAAAAAATATTAAGAAAATCCTGCGTATTTGGGTCAGACTGCTTTGGAGGCTTAGGTTTAGAGTGCAGCCGTTGGATGAAAGCATCCAACGGTGGAGATTGATCGCAGGGGGTCAAACGGTGGGGAGATTAAGTTAGGGTCGCTGATCTTGCAAAGATTGACGGTCGGGATTAATCGGGATAGTATAATGCAAAGGGGTCATATATTTGTGGAATGGAAGAAAATGTAAGAAAATAGGTGAAAAATCCTTTGGCAGAGGATAAAAGTTTTAAGATTGAAATTGGGGTTTCGAAAATAACCTGGGCCGTCGGAGGAGATCAGCCTAGGAGATCAACGGTGGAGAAAGATCCGGGTTCCATAAAGCGGGGCGGGGGGGGGGGGGGGACTTTATAATGAAATGGGGAATTTATAAAGAAAATGGGTTAAAAACCTTAATCGACAATGAAAAAGTGACAAAGAAAATTTTGGGGTTTCTTGGGGGATTCTGGGCCGTCGGATGAGATCGGCCTCAGAGATCAACGGTCGAGGTTGATCTAAGAAGTCCCTTGGAGAAAGGCAGAGGGCGATAGTTCAATGGCGAGATTGAATGCGAGCCGTTGATCTGTAGAGATCAACGTCGGGGAATGAATACAATGAAATGTAATAGAAAAGGGGTAAAGCGGTTTCAGACAAAGAAACCACGGGTTTCGCACAACAAAATGGAGGAAGGGAGGTTTTCACTTTTCGAATGTGATATGCGTTAGAGCCTGACATGTGGCATTTAAAAACCACCCATATCACGTGATTTTGGAGAATTAACGTTCGGGCTAAAAATCACGCGATATGGAGCGTCTGTCGCCAGATCAAGGGTCTTAGATCGAACGGTTGAGGGAAGAGCGTGATGGCGATGAGATGCTCGAGTGATAAGATGTGGGACAGGGTCTGAGCGTTTTTGATCTGGACCATCAGATCAAGGAATGAACGATGGAGATTAAATTTGGGACGGGTAGGACCAAAGTGAATCGGGCCTGCCGGATTTATTATGGACCGTTGGATCGAAATAGATCAACGACAGAGATTTAATCTCGGGTTAATATAATAAAATATGAGGCGGAGAAAGGGTTAGTGTGGGCCATTGATCTACAGAGATCAATGGCAGAGATCTCATTTAAGAATTTATACAACGGGTTTATGAAATTTAAACAAAGTTTGTGGGCTTCAATCTAGATCATCGGATCTAGGTGCATAGACGGCCCAGATGCAATCAGAGGCTTTGCGATTGGGGGAGGAGAGAGGAAAGGCTGCCGAAGTGATTGAACGATGGACGTCGATCTGAGGATTAGATCGATGGTGGGAAATGAATTAGAGGAGCTCACAGGCGGGGGAATGGGCTTATTATTAGATCGATGTGGGCCGTCAGATCTGGATCTGGTGGAACAGATCGACGACTGAGAATCCATCGGGGGTTTGCCAATCGGGAGAGGGAAATAAAATATTGAAATGCGACCAATGAAATATTCAATGCAATATTTTCCCGATCGTCGATTGGTTTAAGATCAACGGTCAGGATTCATTTAAACCGTGAACCAGCGGAACCCTTTGAAACAAAAGAAAATCAAATTTTTATGAAATACAAAGGATATTTTGTATCGGGGAGGGGTTTTATATTATGCTTAGCGCCCGATTGCGGGGCCTTTGGGTATATGGTGGGGAAGTGGTTGAGGGGTTTAACACAAAGGGGCTCATCAGAATCAGAACGAAGGAGGGGCCTTTCAAATGCGCCCGATGAAAAAAATCCGATGCGAGACTTTATTGATCATCGATCGGCCTATAGATCAATGGTAGGTTTTTTTTAAAACCAATGAACCGATGGGTTTAAATATAAACATAGGAAAGTGGGTTTTTATGAAATACAAAGGGAAAATCGGTTCGGGAAGGGTTTATGTAATGTTTTTAGCGCCTGATTGTGGGCTCCAGGTTTTACAAAGGAAGCAAGGGATCGGGGGTTTATATACAAAGGAGCCAGTCGGCATCGGGGGATTTATGAAACAAAAAGACTTGTGCTTGTCGAAAGTTCCGATTGCGATAAGTGCTTTCGGCCTTTGCGCTTGGTTCTAGTGCCAAGTTGTATGGAGGGGAAGTAGTTTAGGGCTTAGCCCAAAGGGGCTTAGGCCTATAGTTAAAAAGACTGTTTTTTTATGAATTTTCAAGAATTTTCAAAGGGTTTTGAAGGTTTCGGTAAGGTTTAAAAAGGAGTTTTAAACCTTATAAAAGGGGATTTATGAAGGGAAAATGGGAAATAATGGAAAATAGAGGAATTTTATGAGGAAAAAGGGGATAAAAGGGAGGTTAATGATGAAGGGAAGGAGGAGTAAAAAATTATGAAAAATGGAGTTTTCAGCGGTCTTTTTCTTCAGGGAAAACAACAGAATTTAAGAATTAAGAGGGAAACAACAGTGAAGATTAATCAAAGAATAAGATGTCTTCATAAGACTTCAAGAAGTAACAATTTTTGCAATAAAAATTGTTTCTTGAAGGCTTCAAAAATGATTTAGCCACCATTTGATATGAAAATTTTTATAGGTGGCTAACAGCCAGGATCATCAATTAGGATCATGGATTTACCTCTCTTTGTTTTGAGCAGCTCTTGCTCCCTAAGAACTTGCTTATCCTTCAGCTACTTATTCTCCCACTCAAGAAATGAAATGACAAACTGAGCTCTATCCAACTTAGTTTGAAACTCTCTAATTTGGGCATCCTTCTCTTTGACAATCAAATTGGAGGCCTCATGATCATCTTGCTGATCCAAGTCAACTAGGTCAAAATATTTTTCCTCATCATGAGGTTCCTCATCCTCTTGCATGACATCTTCATGCACCACTGCCTCTTTCTGCTTTTGCTTTTCCTTTTGTACTTGTTTTGCTGATGAAGAAGGTTAGGTCCCTCCCACAATCTGTGGGGAAAACACCTGCCTATGCCCTCTATGATATGTTTTAGCCAATGTGTCTTTCTCAGCCTCTTTGGTCTTTGTAGGCTCTTTGATCACAACTCTGCTAGATGATCCAACATGAATCTGAAATACTGATGATGATGGTGGTATGGGTCTAGTAGGCTGAGCTGATGGAGGAATTGATGCAGAGGGCTGAGATGAAGGAGGGATGGTTTCAACATGATGAGCTTGTGGAGCAGTGAAAACATCATGGCAATGAAGGTATCCCATGAAATATGCAACTGATATAGATGATGGAGTACAATGATTTTTATCAAGGAGTGATTAAAGAGGTTGTTCATTTGCTAACCATATTCTCCCTTCTGTACTATGTAGGCCATTTTTTCTATGCTCCTGAACAAATAGTATGGGATGTTGAGAAACTTGACTCTTGTGAAGCGCATGATAAGTATAATATGATAAGTGTAAACTTTGGAGAACCTTCTGTTGATCATGTCAACATTCTATTAAAATTTTGACAAGCAATCTCGCTTAAACCTTTCAAACCCCCTCTTTTTGTCCTAAAAAATCTTTTTCTGCCTATCGTTTCCATTCCTTACCCCCAAACTACATTATGAAAGGCCGAAAACCCACATTTGAAAATATATCAGGCCTAGATCCTTCGGCCCTGGTCCCTCTATCTTTTTCACGTGACCGGGGCACTAGAACCAAGCGCTAGCCCGGAGAGCGCTTATCAACGAAATGATCGGGCGCAGTATTAACCGTCGATCTGTGCAGATCGAACGGTCTTCGTGGATCAGCGTTGCGCCCATATCCCACTCCGTTCATCTCCCAAATCGCCTGTCCACCATCCATTTAAACCGCAGATCAACCGTTCACAGCTCACCCGCCCTTGTGGTCCCCGCTCCGTGCACTGTACAAAACTGGTGGTTTATATCGCACCGCCTTTCGGAGGCGGGCGGTTTTTCTCATTTCAGAGCGATGCCATTTATCACGCGACGCGTGTCTCGCACACTATTTCAAAACCGCCTGCTCATCGCACGTTATAGTTTGGTAGTGGACATGGTGCGATATGCACGTGAGCCGTATGATCTAGAGCGGCCCATCCGACAGCGATCGCTCCTCGAAGCTGCGCGGAAGTTAACACGAGGAAACCGTACCCCTGGCCCACGGTCCATCGCCCTCCGACGCATTTTCAGCCGTCGATATCCTCTTGAGATCTGACGGTCCAGATCAATTACCTCTCCGCCAGTTGACTCCGTACCTCCACGTCACCCGTTCCACGTGTGTGTCTCATTTTTCCTCCGCCCCTTATATATTTCATTCAGTAGTCAAATTTAAATGTTTTACGTTAAAAATTTTCACCAGTCCATCCACCATCATTTCACTGTGTTTTTTTCCACCACCCTACATTGCTCCACCATGTCGCCAGTCCGCACGACCATTTTCATTGACCCCGCCACATCCACCATCCCCATCCATGGTTTTCGTAACGAGTTTGCGGGTTTTGCAGGGTTACAGCAGCGGAAAACTGCCATGATTTACAGTCTCTATTACTGTAATAGAAAGCACATCAAAGGACCATTGTTCAGAGGTTGAAATTATGGAGAAAGACCTGGGAAGCCGCTATGACAAGACTTTCATTAAAGCAACAGATTTTGCAGATGGAGACATTAATGGAGCGGCAGAGAAATATCAGTGAATGATCGAGGAATTCAACGCTCAGCGTTGGAGATTTTTAGCCGTAATTCAGGGTTTAGATGGTAGAGGGTACAATGCACAGAAAAAAATACCCTCAAGGTTTCATTTCAGCAGAGTTTCTTATAGGAAAATACGAAATGTTTATATTATTTTACTTCTATACCGTGTTCTTGAAGAGACTTTCACCCAGTCCATTTATTTCAGAAAGAAGATCACAGACTACATACAACGCTACATAGTCATCCAGCAGTATGGGCGTGCACATTTCCACCATCTTGTCTTAATGAGGCAAATTAAATGTTCATCACCTACTCCCTTCAATAGTTTTATTTTTCTCCTATAAAACTCCCCAAGAACAGATTATTCAAGGTTCCAGATTTATCAGAAAATTATGCAGTGAGAGGATTTTTGTATACATTTTTGTTGAACTCTTGTATGAAGGCTCAGAGCCCGTTAGGTCTCAGTGAGGAGGAGTTCCATCTGTTAAGAGGATTCTGGTCTTTGGTATTTCACAGTTTGTAACTTCTCCCTTTATGTGTTAGTTAAACTATTCATCCTGTATCCATCCATCTTTCCTGTATCATGTTTTGGAATGCGAGTGGCTCACTGGTTTTGGTGCGAATTTATCCTAGTTGATACTCATGATAGAATCATTCAAGCGCTTTAAATATGGCTCATGCATGATATACTGTTCCATTTTCACTTCAACCATACTTCTGCTATATTAGCTTTTGTGGAATGTTATTTTTAAAACGCTATTATTATGTATGGATTCTTAAATTGGTAAGCCCATTCATAGTGATATGTGTATCTGGATATCATCTATATGACAGCTATTATTCTCTCACCTTTCTTACACAGTAAACACCTTCAGATTATTTATCTCTGTGAAATATTTTTGAACCAACCCTCTTTATAGTAAATTGTCTCTGAATTGTCTGATGTTTCTGTGTTAGAGTTTTGTGCCTTGCCTCTGCAATATCTCTTTTCCTGTGTCAAGTTTCTATAAGTTTTGGTCCCATTTAAATTAACCTTCTTGTTTACAAGAGACAGCATGAGAACCTTTTGCTGATAACTCCCCATGTTATATTACACGCTCCTTGCTATATTAAGATGTCCTAGGCACTGGTCTTTCACAACTCAAGGCTGTCTCTAGGAACTACAACATCTTTTTGGCGCCATTGCCAGGGACGAAGTTGAGAAAATTTTAATCCCTGGGCCTCGAAAAAATCTGATTCACTCTTCAAGTAGGTGAGCATGGAGAGTTGAAGAGTTGTAGACCCCTCACCTTGGCGAGTCCACATTCGTTTATTAGATAAATTCACTTGCAGTCCTAGCTCCTCGTAAGCCACATCTAAGGTCAGATACGTCTCAGCCAAAGATACCTTCAGTGTCTGACCTAGAAAAGATCATACATAGGAGAAATTGGAAGGAAAGAAAATCAGTTCATACTGAAATCCATGAATTGTCTGTAGAAAACTTTCCATCCTCTTCTTCTCAAGTAGCCCAAGTGCTAGTTCTCGACTCCACTGTTGGAGATACCGATTACTATTAAGATAGTCCACCCTGAGGAGGTGTCCGATTTAAAGATAATTTTCACCCCGCTCCTGAGGTCGAAGAGGTCAAGGAAGTCACCGAAGTATCTGCTGTTAACAGACCGCTGTTCCCCTCAACACTTCAAGCTGCTGTTCATTACATTCCTATTGTTATTCATACTCCACTTCCACCTCCTCCTCCTCCTTTTACTCATCAAACTATTGTACTACCTCCACCCCCTCCAATGGCCAATGTTCCAGGCTTCTTGTTAAATAAATATGCCCCCTGGCATTACCTCAAGTGTTGAATGATATGCCATAGGATTATCTGAAGATTTTACCCCGATTCAATGGGGAAAATGAGATTGATGCTCAAAAACATCTTGAGGTCTTCTGCTCTTTCGCAGAGAATTTTAACGTGGAACACTTAGATGTAGTCTTGAGACTGTTTGTGCAATCTCTTGATGGCGAAGCCAGAAAATGGTTTAAAACATTGGGAGACCGTTTTGTTACCACTTGGAAAATAATGGAAGATACTTTTCTCAAGAAATGGGGAGAGAAGAAAGATCACGGACATTGTCTTACTGAGTTTAATACACTCAAGAAAAGACATAATGAAGGGGTGTTAGAATTTATCAAAAGATTTAACAAATTGTATTTGAGTCTTCCTGTTGATATGAAGCCTCATCAAACTGCTGCTAAAGTTGTTTTTGTAGCAGCCTTTGATTCAGAATTTGGTTTCTCTTTGAGAGAAAGAAAGCCTGCTACTTTGGATGATGCTCAGACAAATGCACTAGAGTTGGAGGCAAATTTAGCCTCCATTGGTAAATCAAAGGGAAAATCTGAACAAGATACTAGAAGAAGGGGCAAAGAGGAGGTATCTACCTCTAACCAAGACAAAGACTCAACAAATGACAAAATTGAAGAAATGAGCAAAACGATTAAAAACCTTTCTGGTAAACTAGTCAAGCTTGAATTGGAGGCCAAGAATTCAGCCTCCAAGAATTTCCACAATGCTCTAAACAGAGGTTACAATCCTCAGTATAGGAAACCACCCCTGCAAATATTGCCAAGGGAACTAAAGGAACAACAAGATCAGGTACCACACCCATTGTACTTGGAAGGTCCAGTAGATGATCCTACTGAAGACACTGCATATGGATTGGAGGATGCAAATCTTGATTTCTCGAATAGTGATGGAGAAGAATGCCCCTTGAAAGGAGGTAATGGAACCGAGTGCTCATTGCAGGAAGAAGAAAAGGCTAGAGACACAGAAGACTCAGAAATTGATCACTATTGTAAGCAATTTGTTGATTTCATGCAAGCACAGTTCAATAGAAGATATGATCTCAGATCTTCTAGGAAGAGGACTCGTACTCAATATCAAGAAGAAGAGCTACCCCAGAAGGAAGCACCTACTCAGAAGGAGTCAGCAATGCAGAAATTCACAGACAAAGGTAAGAAGCCTCTAAAAAAACCTTTGCAGTCAAATGATCAAATTCCTTCCTCTTCAAAAGTAGTCATTCCCCCTATTGCCAAGTCTATGTTAAAAGAAGTCAAACCCTCAACGGAAAATAAAGAGTCAAAAGAGGTTGTAATAGAGAAGTCCTCTCCTATTTTCAGTCTGCAAAAGGAACTTGAGAAGGTCAAAATCCCAGTCCCCTTGACTGAACTGTTGAAACAACTTGCATATCAATCCCAAGTCACCTCTTTCATGATCCCTCCAGAAGCAACACTCATCCTACATAGTCTCAACCTTCAAGAAGAAAGACCCATGGTTGTATTTGGCCCACACGTTGAGGAAGTAGATGCTTCTACTCCTCCCTTCTATGTGTCTCTAGTGATTCATGACCTGCTATTACATAACTGTATGTTAGATTCTGGAGCTTCCCATAATCTAATACCTCTGTCAGTCATGGAACAACTAGGATTACAAATCACCCGTCCATACAAGGACCTCTATTCATTTGATTCCAAAAGAATTAAATGCTTGGGGATGATCAAGGATTTGGTGTTCAATTTGGCCCAAATCCCAACAAAAAGTGTGGTAATGGACATTGTGGTGGCTTGTTAGCCACCTATAATATTTTGTTATACCAAAAGGTGGCTAAGATCTTTTTGAGCCTCCAAGGAACAAATTTTGTCACTAAAATTTGTTGGCTCTTGAAGACTCCTTGTAGGCCTCATGCCTCTGTCCAAAATCTTCATTACTTTTCCTATTAATTCTGCTGATTTCCTGTAAGAAACTGCTGAAGAAACCATCATTTTTCCCCTTTCTCCCACTCATAACTAACCTTCATTTGCTCCCCCTTTTCTCCGTATTATTTCCCTACTTTTCATAAGTTTCTCCCTCCATTCGTGAAAATCCTCCTGACATGGTTTAAAACTTCTGGTTGAGCTGTGCCGAAACCCCCAAATCCATTTAAATCCTTGAAATTTTTCATAAAAAAATCAAAGTTTTATTACTGTAGACTTAACCCCTTTGGGCTAAGTCCTAAACCACTTCCCCCACATGCCCTTTCCCCAGGACCAAGCGCTTAAGACCGATCGCGCAATCGCAATCGGAGAAATCAAATGGGTAGATCAAAAAGACCCGCATCAAAGTTCCGATGCGATTGGGTCTCGTATGTTAAAAGTTCCGCCCGCCCCTGTTTCATATGACTTCCCCCGGGACCAAGTGTTAAAGGACCCCGGGTGCCAATCACATCGCAACGTTTCAAATAGGTTGATCGGAATGACCAGGCCCGATGGCCCGATTGCGATTGACCCCTTTGTTTTAAATACGCCCCGGGCATATTACATTCTATATATCCGAAGGCCCCACAGTCGGGCGCCTGTCCGCTTTGTATATATATTTTCCACCCGATCCATAAAAAACTTTGATTATTCCAAAAAGTTTGATTTTTATGCAAGGGTTTCCCTGACTCATCTCCACCGTTGATATTGTTCTTAGATCGACGGCCTGCGCTCAATCACAAGTTTCAAACGCATGCGTTTTTGTTTCACCCCCAATTGTCGATCCCTCCGATTCATTCCTCGCCGTTGATTTGGTCCTCAGATCAACGGCCAGCGCTCAATCGCAAGTCCCCTTCCGATTGCAATCGCAAACCTTTCCATCGTCCTCCGATTCAATCCCATCCGTCCATTTCCCGCTGATCCAACGGTCATCGCTTGATCGCACTAGTCCCCCGATCGCGCAATCGCATCGGCATTTTCCAATCGCGCCCTTTGTTTCTCCCCTCCGATTGCCATCCTCCGATTAGATCTGGACCGTCCACGTGTCCAGATCGGACGGTCCAAAACCACCCCGCCTTATTTCCTCTCCTCGCTCTCCTTTACCTGTTCTGCGCCGATCTACACCGTTAGATATTTTTATCCGA
The DNA here is from genome assembly GCA_034641835.2 of Pinus albicaulis. Classification (NCBI taxonomy): domain Eukaryota; kingdom Viridiplantae; phylum Streptophyta; class Pinopsida; order Pinales; family Pinaceae; genus Pinus; species Pinus albicaulis. Next base: position 1,394,154,740 of record CM076581.1, read on the forward strand.
CGGCTACGCTCCTCCCCCGCCATCTGAAGCAGTTTAAACCTATTTTTCGCAGGATTTCTTAATTGTTTTGTGTTTGATGCAGGTGTTCTAAATGGTTTTCCATTGTATAACGAAGAAATGCCAAGAGCTGGGAATGAAGATTCTCATGCCCTCGTTTCATTAAAAAGAAGCCATCCGCGGGGCTCCATTCCATGTTTCGTCAGTACTCTATGAGTATTGATGCCGTAAAGCCCAGTGCGGGTCTGCACATCGACAAGACACTGTTTTAATTCAAACACAATTAAAGAGTATAAGTTTGAAGACAGAAGCACAGCAGATGAATATTGAAGACAGTTTTTATGGGGATTACGGCTAAGACAGTTATCAAAAGCCTAATCCCCAATCTAAAACACAGTTTAAAGGAAAACCTAAAGTGTTTTATCAGACGGAAAGCCTCCACCGCCACATCTGAGGCAAATTGATTCCTCAGCTACCACCGAGCCACCTGTTGCCTCAAACCTTTCAAACAAAGGCCGAAGTTATTGAAGAAGATCAGATTTCGCCTCAGAGCAGCCAGGGAGTTACTTCTGCAGGGTAATCAATGCAGAAATATCTGCAGAGTTACTCCCCACATTACACAGAGCCTCAAAGTCAAAATAAATCTCCCACCGAGCTTTGATATTTATTGTAAAAAGTTAATACAGTGATCCACCTGTAAATTTCTCTCTCGAGCCCCTCGAAAGGACGAGAAGTCTTGAACCTGTATTAATTATCCTAAGAGAGATATTTTATCAGATAACCTCCTCATTCTTCTATAAATACCTCAGGAGAAGATGAGGATTTTTTGGTTGCAGAACTTTGAAATACACTTGAGCTTGAGACTTCTTTTTGTACATAGTATTCACTGGCCCTTGAAGCTCTGTTTGTGCTAGAGTAGTTAGGTTGAATAGTGAAGATGATTGCTGAACTGAAACATTGGACTTGAAGTTTGTAGCTTGTTTGACATCAATATAAAATCTGTTTCATGGGATCCTGATCTATATTGACGATGATGTTATTCTCATTTGTAACTTGTTGTTTTATTTCTGTTTTCATGTTGTTTCATTCTCCACTGTAAAGAACAGTTTAAACAGGGTTAGGACCTGCTGTATATCAGTAACCTTCTCTGGCTGAGAAATCTTTATTTGAATGTTTTCTTCCAATCTGTGTTATTCAGGAATGACTTAATTCAGTTTAGGCATGAGAATGCTGGCGTTCCCTCATTTTATCGTCCTAGCCGAATATTATTTCTGAACGTTACTTTCACTATATGTTGTGTGATGATGAACTGAAGGAAGATATGGTTAGCCCTGGTCCCAGACTTGTCTACATAACTAACAGATTGTTTCCCTTGGAATGTGTTAAAAGTTGGCTAGTTTAGAAGCACTTGCTAGATCTTAGACCATTCTGTGTTATCGTTGTGTTTCCCTTTGTTTTGTATATTTTCTATTGGAAGTGTGTCAAAGGCTGGTTGGTTTAAAAGTACTTACCAGATCCTAGTCTGCTTTCGTGTCCTTCTTAAAGTGTTTGTCAAAGGCTGACTGGTTTAAAAGTACTTATCAGATCCTAGGCTGCTCGTCGTTCTGCATCTGTTTAATTCCCCTTCTCGATGTATCACTCCATTCCATAAATCAAAATTTAAAGAGATCCTTAGACATAGATGACTAGCCCCTTGGATCACACTTGATGTTGTTGTTCAATTAAAGCCCAGATATGACTCCATAGCCCAATGGACTAAAAACCAACGTTATATCTATCTATCTGCCAAAACTGTTCTATTTGCTTGCAACTTCTCACTTTTGAAACTTTTGCACTTAGGACTTTCCCCTCAAGTAACATTTCATGCTCAACCATCCAAAACAAAAAAAAACCCTTGGCCTTCATAACTAGCCTAATATCATTACCTTAAGCTTTTCAAAGACAATATCCATCTTTGCACATATTGGAGAGATCCCTCTCTGGATTCAGGAGGGCTAGATCCTAGAATCCAAAAGTTTGGTTGAAATGATGTTAACTCTATGATTGGACTCTCCCAATCTTGCTAATAAATTACAGAGACCTAACATGGCTGACGTCCCAGCTCGCTTTGGCATGTTACTATCAAGGTCCTGGGGAACAAAAATTGGTGGGTCAATCAAGTTGGACTTAACATATGCCACTATCCCAGTTTTTGGTGGCCAGGAGAGAAGGCTGTATAGAGAAACTAGATTTGTCAAGATGATTACTAAGGCTGACAACTCTGTAAATTCATCAGTCTATAGTAAAGAAGGAGATTTCTCATGCTTGATGCTGGAAGAAGATAAAGATTATGCTCATGAACCATCCTTCTTCCAGGTCAAGACTGAGCAGCCCTCAGAGAGTCATGAAGCAGAAATCTGGACACTTCATTTCGATGGAGAAAATTCAAAAGAAGGTAATGGAGCTGGAATACTATTGATTTCTCCTACAGGAAAATGGGTCCCATTGTCTTTCAAGCTAGAATATGAAGCCACTAATAATGTGGCTGAATATGAAGCACTTCTGTTAGGATTGCAGACAGCCAGGAGCATGAACATACAAAGTTTAAAATTTCTGGGAGATTCGGAATTGGTGGTTAGACAAGTCAGGAATCAGTTTCAAACCAAACATCCTTGGCTGAGGGCTTATAGGAATGAAGTTTGGGATATGGTAGAGAATTTTTTCTTGGCATTTAATATCCAGTTCATGCCCCGGGAACAGAATAGGATGGCTGATTCCCTTGCCGTGGCTGCTAGTACATTCCGTCCACTTCAGAACCCCCTCTTAAGATATGAAATTGAGGTACGTTATAGACCATCAATCCCAGATAACATCAAGCACTAGCAGGTATTTGAGGATGAGGAACAGGTGAAGAGATTCCTGGAGACAATAGGGGAATTCTCCAATATGGAGATTGATGCTAGTAAAGAAGAAGAGACTGAAGGTACTTCAGAAAGCAATTGGGAGGAAAAAATGGCAGGTAATAAAGTGTTGCAATTGAAGGGAAACATTATACCTAGAGGGCTGGTGCCTCTAGAAATATTATTTGACAAGAATGATGTCCCACTGTAGCCAGGCAAAGTGGTAGAAGAAAATCAGGTAGAAGACCTGAATCTTGGTACTGATGCTAACCCCAAAATTGTAAAATTATTCTAGAAGATCCCAGAAGAATATAAAAAGCTATACCAGAAATTATTTAAGTCTTATAAAGATGTGTTTGCATGGTATTATTAGGACCTAAAAACTTTTGACATCAGTATAATGCAGCACAAAATTCCACTAAAGGGAGATGCAAAGCCTCATAAGTAGAAGCTTATACAGATAAATCGCCTGCTGCTTCCCTCTATTGAGAAGGAAATTAAGAAGCTGTTAAAGGCCAAAATAATTGTGCCATTGAGGTACTCTGAATGGGTGGCAAACCTAGTCCCTGTCCGAAAGAAGAATGGAGAAATAAGGCTGTGTGTGGATTTCTGAAATTTAAATAGAGCATCCTTAAAGGATAATTATCCACTACCTAAGATGGATCACATCTTGTAGAAAGTGATTGGAGCTTCTAGGATGTCAATGATGGATGGATTCTCTGGTTATAATCAGGTGGCTGTACTCCGAGAAGATCAAAAGAAGACTGCTTTCACCACACCATGGGGTACATTTATGTATACCAGGATGCCTTTCGGGTTGATTAATGCAGGGGCCACTTTTCAAAGGGCCATGGACATTGCTTTTGTTGGTGAGCAAGATAAATTTTTGGTAGTCTACCTCGATGATATCACTGTATTTTCAAAGTATGATACCGAGCACATTGAGCATTTGCATAGAACTTTTGAGAAATGCAGAAGGTATGGTCTTTCCCTTAATCCACAAAAATATTTATTTGCACTAGAAGAAGGCAATCTTTTGGGGCATATTGTGACTAAAGATGGGGTAAAGATAGATCCTAAGAGGGTAGAGGTTATAAATGGCATTTCTCTTCCTAGAAATAAGAAGGAGGTACAGGTGTTCCTAGGGTGCATTAATTTCCTGAGAAGGTTTATTCCTAACTATGCTGAAATAGTTAAACATATAAATGACACGCTGAAGAAAGATAATGAAGTTAAATGGTCCCAGGAATCATAAGAGGCCTGTACCAGAATAAAAAATTCTTTTGCAGAAGCCCCTGTGCTAGCTGGACCGGATTATGGTAAACCTTTCATGATCTTTTCTTTTGCATCACCTCATACAATAGCAGTTGTTTTATTGCAGAAAAATGAGGAAGGGTACGAGAAGCCCATCGCCTTCTTCAGTCAGGTGCTCCGTGATGCAGAATTAAAATACAACATATTAGAAAAGCAAGCATACGCCCTAGTGAAATCCCTTAAAGCATTCCGCATGTATGTCCTGCAGTCCCATATCACTGCATTTGTGCCTACAGCTGCTGTAAAAGATATTCTTATCCAAGGGGACAGTGAAGGAAAAAGGGGGAAGTGGATTTCCAAAATACAGGAGTATGAGCTAGACATCCACCCTACCAAGCTGATCAAAGGACAAGGGCTTGGCAAAATATTATCTAAATCAAACTATCAGGCTCTGGGTATAAATTTATCCATAATAGAAAATGAGGAATTTGAGGAGAAAGAAGAGCGACAGGGAATCAGGATAGCTACTCTGGAAACATAAAGTACCTCACCAGTCAGTGGTACAAAGATATAGTAGAATATCTCCTCACACTCAGCCGCCCTCCAAGCTGTGATAAAGCTAAATACATAACACTAAGATTGAAATCACAGAAGTACATAGTTGCCAATGGCCGGCTGTACTGGAGAGATCCCTCAGGCATCCTACTCCTGTGTCTCACAGAGGATGAGGTACAGATTATTATAGCCGAATTTCATGAAGGAATCTATGGGGGTCATTACAGCTGAAGGGCCACTGCTCACAAAATCCTGAAGGCTGGTTTTTATTGGCCTAAGATCTTTGGAGATGTTTTTGCCTGGGTTAGAGCTTGTGAGAAATGTCAGAAATTTGCTGAAAGACAGAAATTGGCACCTCTACCCATGATTCCCATCCACGTGGACGAACCATTCAGGCAATGCGGTATTGACTTTATAGGCGAAATACATCCCCCATCAAGTGGTCAACATAAGTGGATTTTAACTGCCACTGATTATTTCATAAAATGGGTGGAATCCATACCTACGAGGAATGCAACAGATACTGTGATAATAAAGTTCATAGAAGAAAACATCATATCCAGGTTTGGCTTCCCTACCATAATAGTGACTGATAATGCCCAGGCCTTCAAGTCTGCAAAGTTTGTGAGCTTCTGTCAGCAGTATAACATCACACTAAGTCACTCTACAGCCTATTATCCACAGGGAAATGGCTTGGCAGAGTCTTCCAATAAGACCTTGGTAAGAGCACTGAAGAAGGCTATAAATGAAAATTAGAAAAATTGGGATTCCCAGTTGAAATTAGCTCTGTGGGCCAACAGAATTACCAGCAAGAGAGCAACTAGGAAATCCCCATATGAATTAGTATATGGGAGGGCAACAATATTCCCTATACAGTTAGCCCTACCAGTAGCCCGATTCATGTAAGAAAGTCAAGAAGAGCCTGATGATATGACCAGGAGAATAAATCAGCTGGTGGAATTGGAAGAAACACGGAACCAGGTAAGTCAAAGGCTGACTGAATATCAAGAGAAGATGAAGTACCTTTTTGATCAGCACGCCAAGGATAGGAATTTTCAGATTGGTGATTTAGTGCTCAGGTGGGATATCCGAAGGGTTGAAAAAGGAAAACGTGGTAAATTCGACCCACTCTGGTTTGGTCCTTTCAAAATCGTGGAAAAAGGAGGTAACAATAATTTCAAGTTGGAAAATTTACAGGGTGACTTGCTTGACGCCCCTGTAAATGGTCAGTTCCTTAAACCCTACTTCCAGTTCTGATTCAGGCATAGATAGCCTGGTGTATTATACTGTATATTAGTTTCCTGTTTTCACGCTTGTTTGAATAATGTGGGTGTCGTGATGAATTATGAAAAGAAAGTAGAAGTGCTGAAGAGCAGAGTTCGCGCAGAAGATTACCAGGTGGTCTGCGAAGTTCTCGACATGCCCAGGGATGAACTTGCCATCCCCAGGTGGAGCCAATGTTGATCATGTCAGCATTCTATTAAAATGTTGACAAGAAATCTCGCTTAAACCTTCCAAACCCCCTCTTTTTGTTCTAAAAATTCTTTTTCTGCCTATCATTTCCATTCCTTACCCCCAAACTACATTATGAAAGGCCGAAAACTCGCATTTGAAAATATATCAGGCCTAGCTCCTTCGGCCCTGGCCCCTCTATCTTTTTCACGTGACCGGGGCACTAGAACCAAGCGCTAGCCCGGAGAGCGCTTATCAACCAAATGATCGGGCGCAATATTAACCATCGATCTGTGTAGATCGAACGGTCTTCGTGGATCAGTGCTGCGCCCATAGCCCACTCCGTTCATATTCCAAATCGCCTGTCCACTGTCCGTTTAAACCGTAGATCAACGGTTCGCAGCTCACCCGCCCTTGTGGTCCCCGTTTCGTGCACTGTACAAAACCGGTGGTTTATATCGCACCGCCTTTCAGAGGTGGGCAGTTTTTCTCATTTCAGAGCGATGCCATTCATCGCGCGACGCGTGTCTCGCACACTATTTCAAAATTGCCTTCTCATCGCACGTTATAGTTCAGCAGTGGACGTGGCGTGATATGCACGTGATCCGTCTGATCTAGAGCGGCCCATCCGACGACGATCGCTCCTCGAAGCTGCGCGGAAGTTAACACGGGGAAACCGTACCCCTGGCCCACGGTCCATCGCCCTCCGACGCATTTTCAGCCGTCGATATCCTTCTGAGATCTGACGGTCCAGATCACTTACCTCTCCGCCAGTTGACTCCGTACCTCCACGTCACCTGTTCAACGTGTGTGTCGCATTTTTCCTCCGCCCCTTATATATGTCATTCAGTAGTCAAATTTCAATGTTTTACGTTAAAAACTTTCACCAGTCCATCCACCATCGTTTCACTGCGTTTTTTGCCGCCACCCTGCATTGCTCCACCATGTCGCCAGTCCACACGACCATTTTCATTGACCCCTCCACATCCACTATCCCCATCCATGGTTTCCTAACGAGTTTGCGGGTTTTGCAGGGTTACAGTGGCGGAAAACTGCCATGATTTACAGTCTCTATTACTGTAATATAGAGCATATCAAAGGACCATTGTTCAGAGGTTGAAATTATGGAGAAAGACCTGGGAAGCCGTTATGACAAGACTTTCATTAAAGCAGCAGAGTTAAACTCTGTCAAACCGTCCAGAGCCATTCAAAGCACAGATTTTGCAGATGGAGACATTAATGGAGCGGCAGAGAAATATCAGTGAATGATCGAGGAATTCAACGCTCAACATTGGAGATTTTTAGCTATAATTCAGGGTTTAGAAGGCAGAGGGTACAATGCATAGAAAAAAATACCCTCAAGGTTTCATTTCAGCAGAGTTTCTTTTAGGAAAAGATGGAATGTTTATGTGATTTTACTTCTATACCATGTTCCTGAAGAGACTTTCACCCAGTGCATTTATTTCAGAAAGAAGATCACAGAGTACATACAGCACTACAGAGTCATCCAGCAATATGGGTGTGCACGTTTCCACCATCTTGTCTTAATGAGGCAAATTAAATGTTCATCACCTACTCCCTTCAATAGTTTTCTTTTTCTCCTATAAAACTCCCCAAGAACAGATTATTCAAGGTTCCAGATTTATCAGAAAATTATGCAGTGAGAGGATTTTTGTATACATTTTTGTTGAACTCTTGTATGAAGGCTCAGAGCCTGTTGGGTCTCAGTGAGGAGGAGTTCCATCTGTTAAGAGGATTCTGGTCTTTGGTATTTCACAGTTTGTAACTTCTCCCTTTATGTGTTAGTTAAACTGTTCATCTTGTATCCATCCATCTTTCCTGTATCATGTTTTGGAATGCGAGTGGCTCACTGGTTTTGGTGTGAATTTATCCTAGTTGATACTCATGCTAGAATCAGTCAAGTTCTTTAAATATGGCTCATGCATGATATACTGTTCCATTTTCACTTCAACCATACTTCTGCTATATTAGCTTCTGTGGATTGTTATTTTTAAAACGATATTATTATGTATGGATTCTCAAATTGGTAAGCCCATTCATAGTGATATGTGTATCTGGATATCATCTATATGACAACTAGTATTCTCTCACCTTTCTTACACAGTAAACACCTTCAGATTATTTATCTCTGTGAAATATTTCTGAACTGACCCTCTTTACAGTAAATTGTCTTTGAATTGTCTGATGTTTTTGTGTTAGAGTTTTGTGCCTTGCCTTTGCAATATCTCTTTTCCTGTGTCAAGTTTCTATAAGTTTTGGTCCCATTTAAATTAACCTTCTTGTTTACAAGAGATAGCATGAGAACCTTTTGCTGATAACTCCCCATGTTATATTACATGCTCCTTGCTATATTAAGATGTCCTAGGCACTGGTATTTCACAACTCAAGGCTGTCTCTAGGAACTACAACACCTTCCTTCACAAGAGAAGTACTTCATGATGATTTTCATCATGGGTGTATACCTATCAAGAAGGTAACTGAAAGGGAACACTCTCTTTCTCTCATTTATGTACCTTGTTTTGATGAATGGTTCATAATACTAATCATCCAAGTCTTTGGATTTAAACCACTTCTCACCCATGTTTGGTATCCCCGTGGAAACAACAATTATAGGTGTGGATATGGTAAAGGTAACACCTGCAAGGGTCACCTGATTTCCTCTGAGGTTTGAAATGAAAACTTTGCTCAAAACAAGGTGGTGTTGAATTCTTTGGATAATTTTGCAGAAATCAAGGCAACCAACATATTCAAAGCAAGAGATTGTCATAAGTGAGGCCATAAGTTCTCTGGTGTTGGTGGGCTCAAGTCTCATAATTATTCCTCCCTTGTGAGGTCTCCTTTCCTCTCTATCCTCCTCTTCCTCCATATAATCTCTATCTTCCTCCTCCCTAGTGTTTCTAGTTTTAAAACCCTAGGGTAGGGAAAGGGGAGTGGGAAATAGGTTTAGGGACTGGGGATGGGAGTACGAAAAATTGGGGGAATAGGGAACTTAGGGGACTGATATTTGATTAAAATACATAGGGAAATGGGATTGGGAAATTGATTACAGGTATAGGGAAGTTGCCTAGAAAATGTGTAGTCTAGGAGCTAGGGTTTTGGGAAATATAGTTTTGGGGATAGGGACTTAGTGATGTAGGGATAGGAATAGGGTTTTAATGTGATATGGGAAGGGAATCAAAGGTTTAGGGAACAAATTAGGGTTGTAGGAATGAAATATTGGGTTTCTTAACTTTAACACTTGGCAAACTTAAATGAGAGATTTAACACCTTAAACCTAGAAATGGAAAATGCTAGGAGGGAAAAAATGGTTTTTCTTGCCTCTATTGGAGGTGAAGAAACTATTTTCTGGTGGCTTGGAGAAGTTTTATGAATTTTTTATGACTGTGGATGAAACTAGCTAGGAGCGAAACACTAGTTCTAGGACACAATGCCTCACTGCCAAGAGCGCAACAACCTACTCCCGGAGCGCAACGCTAGTTCTAGGAGTGCAACACCTAATCTCTAGGAGCGCAATGCCATCCAAAACTTGAAATTTGACCCTGAAAAATAATTTTTCGAGGTGAGGGAGTGTGAGCTTGATGGTTGGGAGAGAAAATGAGTGTTTTCCTTGTGTTGTGATGGTTTTTATACTTGATGATTTGAATGCATTTGCCTTTGGGACCCACTTTTCTTTCTTCTCATCCACTTTAAACTTTGACATCTTTACCTTTCACTTTTGTTTATGATTTTTTGATTGGTCATTTGATGGATTGAAAACAATTAGACTTTCAAACTTCCAAGTTTTCTTAGAACATGAAACCTTTGAGTTGAGAGCTATTTTGGAACCATGTACTTATTATATATTGAGATAACATAAAATTACATGATGGAATAAAAGCTAAATATTACATTTCAACTTTACATGGTAACGTGAATTTATTGATTATGATTAGTCTTGCTCGTCTTTTATGCAATGGAAATGATATTTTATTAGACCTTGAAAACCCTAAGACTTAATGGACTTTGAAAACACTAAGACCTGATGGACACATTGACTGAATGGAATTCATGATGATATGGCTGAAAGGATGATAAGACTCATGAAATAATGGACACTCATCATGTGACAATGTGAGAAAGAAAGTAATGAGATGATTTTTTTTTTGAAAAGAGTGAAATTTGATGAAAATCTGCACCAAGTGACCAAATTTTTGCATGACCTAGTGGAATGATATAAATTTCTAAGTGGGACCCCTAAATGATATGAAAGAGTTAATTTTGATCATTCGTGGAAGGACACAAATACTGACACTAACAAACACATTAAAAAAATATGTTTTAAAATTGTTTTTATCAAATAGTACGTGCGCGGTGTGCTATAATAAAATAGCGCACCTGTGCGCTATTTTACACAGGGTGCACTGATTAAAAAAAAATCTGTTTTTTAAAATATCATGCAAGGGCCAACATGGATTGGGATCCAACTTTGTAAGTCATCCCACGGGGTAGATGTCATAGGCCTATATAGATAGCAACACAAACCCTATAAATCTAAAATAAAAAGCCCTAATTTTGAAGTCACAGAAACAATAATCAAGGGTTTAGCATAAGAATGGATTTTTTTTGTTTCTTCTGAAAATGAATAGTAAAATTTAAAATTTTTACTTACCATGTATTAAATCAAACAGAAACTGTAAAAAAAAAACAATTGTTATAGTAAAAGTTAACATTTTTCATATACTACAGGGTTTGAAACATTTTTACTATACTACAGGGTTTGAATCACTAGATGTTTGAAATTTTGATTCTCTGAATAGTGCTGTTGTTCGAAAGTATTTCGCTGCTCCACAATGCTCTCATGCTCTCTTTCTTTAGGTATGTCTCTCGTTCAAATCTCTCCCTGAATTTTTTTGCAAAAATAATGTAACAATGAATAGTTTTTACTTTTTAAAGAATTTTTTTATGAAATTAGATTTCCGAAAATAATTTTTCGCCCATTTTTCAATTTACTGCTTTTTTTTCACTTAAAAAAAATAAAGTTGTGTTTTCTTTATTTGCGTCTATTCAGTGCGTTTGTAATCTAACTGCACCGGTGCGTCAATTATAACACATCACTAGTGCGCATTAACTAAAACACACCGATGCAGTTAACTGTACGTTAGCACCGATAACAATAAGTCCATTTTTAAGGCACCAAAATTACTTTTAGGTATGTACACCAAAATTTATTGTTGATTTTGCTCAAATGCAGGGAGAAAATATCATAATTATATCGAATGGAAAATTCTTCAAAATTCAGCTCGTTCTATAATATTTCTCAAAGTCCATCGTGGAGTTCTCCCTATCCATCTCAAGATGTAATATTTACTTCAAATTTTATTTATATTTTCATTATCTAATTGAATTTATTTATTTATCCATGTCAATCAGCCGAATAAAATTAATGTATACAAATTTGCAGGTTCATGCAGATTCAGAATCGAGTTCAGATGCATAAAATATTCAAATAGATCCAAAATGTCGGAAGCTCTTATCAGGAGTAGCATACCGCAAGGCGCATTTGGTAGATGAAAATGGACAGCCGCTTCACCTTGCCAATTGTAATATTGCATCTTCTAGCCACAATCCTGGGACAATGATGGCAATAATAATTGTTTTGTATATTAATGTAATTATTTCAACCTCAAACTAATTAATCATGCATTTTCGACATGCTCACTAATAATTGATATCATGGATTTTGTACTAATCATGTTCAAATATATTTGTTATACAGAATTCTAATCTACGGATAAACTAGAGTTCCATGAGTGTGGTGTTCCTTCACTCAGAACAACAGAAGAAAGATAAATATCCTTTTCTCTAAGACAAATAGATATACAAAATGGAAAGAGACCTACTTGTGATCCTTCGCTCTCGTTATTCTTCTTTCGTTGTTGCCATCGCTCCTAATCCAACTAAACCTGCTAGATCGATACATGAAATCAAAGACAAAAGACAACAAACAACATACAAATATACAATATCTATCTATCTTAACCAAATCAAACCGATTATATCTAAGAATACATACACATGAGAATAAATTCACAATATATAAGCGTATATATGAGAGAAATAACATATATCTTTATTAATAAAGTATGAGGAGAAGATTACAACCAATAGATCGATTCATCGTCAACCTGTTCCAACTTCATTCCGTCCTCATCACACCAAGCATCATCTTAGAAGCATGACAGTACTCCAACTCTCATCAATTGAGAATCCAATAGCATAACACTACACAAATTTATTTCTCCCTAGCACTTAGATGAGTGCTCAATTTATAGGGAAATTGTAGGTAATTTCTCAATATATGGAATTGAATGGATTTCTAATTTTATATGAGACATGTTTCCAGGTTCATGGTGATGGATGAACACATGTATTTGAAGTATGATACCTATGAGCTCTTCTAGAAGGCACTGGACATGTGCAGATTCTCGGAACAATGATGATTTCGCTCCTAAGAGACCAACGAACCTTTAAGTGTCAGGAAGTGCTATGTAGAGCACCTTTGTATGGGGATAAGTGCTTTGAAACACACTTAGGCCCATTCAGAGGAGCTTTGATGAGTCAATGGGTCATTTTAACTATACTTCAAACATTGGAAATCTCATGAATTAAAGCCATCAATAGAATGACTTCTCTAAGGCATGCAACAACTGAATTAGGGGATGATAGCACCTGTCAGTATTGAAATAGGGAATGATAGACACTATTCATACTAGTGTTAGGGGATGATGCCCAAATTTACCTGTAACAATAATTTTTTCAAATTATTAGGATTCTAGTGATGATGAGTGACCTACCTACCATCTTTCGTTGCACCCCACAACAATGTCAAATTGAGAGAAGGCTAAATTAAGACAAAAAAACGGAGAGGAACAATACCAAGAATGGTTGAATAAAACACCTATTCAATTCCCACTATTTCCAGATTCACCAATTAGGAATGACTACAACAATATTATTTCTTCATAAGCTAGAAATGGAGGCAATAAAATAGAGGTTGGTATGGATGATTACTTAAGGGATACGACTGCCATGGAGACAATGTTGTTAGATGCATTCCAGAAAGATGATCAGCTAGGGGATGATGCTCATATCACTGATACCTTTTTCGAAAGCCTTAAATTTTCTTCCACCACCCCTCTCTTTGGACCTGGAAGTCAGTCAAAGTCTACCCAGTTGGGGACAACAATGTTACTGTACAACTTGAAAGCAAAGTTTGTCTTGTCGAATGCATGTTTCTCGGAAATTTTTAGGTAATTGACCATCAAGTCCTCCCTTATATTTTGAGAAATATAATCACACAATGAACATTACAAATGGTTAATTTTATGAACTTTAATAATTATATCAAAATTATTGTACATTTAGTATTGTCCATGATCACCAACTACAAGTTATTTAGAGATAAGGTTCTTCTGAGTGATAATGTCTTGCTCGGTAGCTTCGAAGAGGTAAAAAAATTGTTGAAAATGTTGGGTGTTGAGTACATATAATATCATGCATGTCCAAATGATTGTATTCTATATAGAGGAGAATATGCAGATAAAGAGATATGTTCGAAATGTGGGGATCACAGGTATGATAAATAAAAAATAAGGGTAAATCACTTGGTCCTCCTTTTAAGATATTAAGGCACATGCCTATAATCCCAAGGATTCAAAGGATCTTTCATTACAAAGATTCAGATATGTTGCAGGGATGGTATGCCTCACATAGAAGTAAGTTAGGAGTTATGTGAATGCCAACATATTTAATAGCCATGAAGCATATAGAGGATACGTGGCCTGGATAATTCAAGGATGAAGTAAGAAGTCTACGACTCAGCATAGCTGTTGATCATAATCGGCTTCCTATTAAATTTTCATAGGCGATCTGACTTAAACCTCACAAATCCCCTCTTGCAGCCTTAAAAAATCCTTTTGCTGACTATCGCTATCGTTTCCTGCCACCAAATCACATTATAAAAGGCCGCAAAACTCATATCTAGAATCTATCAGGCCTAGCCCCTTCGGCCAAGCCTCTGCTCCTTTTCCCCCCCATGTAACCGAAAGCCAGAACCGAGTGCTAGCCTTGAAGGCGCTTATCGCGTATGAATATCGGGCGCGCCCACAACCGTCGATATTTACAAATCGAACGACATTCGCAATGCTCCACCACGCCCGTGGCCCACTCCATTCATCGCCCAAACCACATCTCAGCCGTCCGTTCACCCGCAAATCTGACAGTTCGTATCTCACTTGCCCTGGTGGTCCCCGCCGTGCACTACTCCAAAACCCGGTGGTATCTATCGCATCGCCTTTCGGCGGTGGGCGGTAATCCTCATTTGGCCAGCGATCCCACTCATCGCCCAACACATGGCTCAGCGCACTATTGCAAAACCGCCCTCCATCGCACGTTATTGTTCGACCAAGGATACGGAGCGATATGCATATCAGCCGTCCGATCCGGGGTGATCCATCCGACGGTGATCGCTCCACAAAGCTGCACGGTATTTAATTACGACATAATCGACCCCTGGCCCACAGTCCAGTTCCCACCAACACAGTTTTAGCCGTTGATCTCGTCTCAAGAACGAATGGTCCAGATCATTTGCATGCCCCACCATTGACCCGGTCTTCCACCACGTCACCGTCCCACGTGTTTATCGCATTTCTCCTCCTCCGTTTATATTTTCCATTCGTATGTCATATTTTAATGTTTTACGTTATAACTCTGGCCAGTCCATCCACCATTGTTCCACTGCATTTCTCATCGCCACCCTGCATACTTCCATCATTTCATCATGCCGAATTGCTACACAGTCATCCTCACTGCATCGCCGTCCCCATGCATTTTTTTTCTTAACGAGTTTGCGGGTTTTGCAGGTTTACAGCGGCGGAAAAATTTCATAATTCACAGTCTCTATTACTGTGACAGAGGACACATCGAAGGACCATTTTTCAGAGCTGAATTATGGAGAAAGGCCTAAGAGGGAAAATCGATAAGACTTCCATTAAAGATGTAGGGTTAAAATCTGTCAAACCCTAAAGGGACATTCAAGGCGCCGATTTTGCAGATGAAAACATTAATGGAGCAGCAGAGAAATATCAACAAATAATCGAGGAATTCAACATCCAACATTGAAGATCTTAAACCGTAATTCAGGATTTAGAAGGCAGAGGGTACCATTCTCAGATAAAATACCTCAAGGATTTATTTTCAACACCATTTTCTTTCAGGAAAGGACATAATGTTTATGTGAATCTACTGATTTGCCGTGCTCCTGAAGAGATTTCTACCCAGTGCATTTATTTCAGTTAGGAGGCCACAGGGTATAGACAACATTACAAAGTCATCAAGCAGTATGGGCGTGCACGTTTCCGCCATTTTGTTTTAGTCAGGCAAATTAAATGTTCATCACCAACTCTCTTTTGGGGCTTTCTTGTTCCCCTATAAAGCTCCCAAAGAACATATAATTTAGGGTTCTATTTTTTATCAGAAAATTATGCAGTGAAAGGCTTTTTGCATACACTTTGTAAAACTCTTGTATGAAGTCTCAGAGCCCATAGGGTCTCAGTGAGGAGGAGTTCCATCTGTAAAGAGGATTCTGGTCTTTGGTATTTCACAGTCTGTAACTTTCTCTTATGTGTTATTTAAATAGAACATTTCATTTCATCCATCTTTCCTGTATCATGTTTTGGAATGCGAGTGGCTCACTGATTTTTGGTATGGATTTATCCTAGTTGATACCCATGCTCGGATTAGTCAAGCGCTTTAAATATGGCTCATGCATGATATTCTATTCCATTATTCATCTAAACCGTATTTCTGCTATAGTAGTTGCTTTGGGAGGGTGTTTTTAAAACACTATTGTCATGTATGGATTCTTAGATTGGTAAGCCCATGCATGGTGGTATTGTGTATCTGGATATCAACTCAATGTTAACTAATATCTTCTCAATATTTCATTCACTACATACACCTTCTGATAATCTATTTCTGTGAGGTATTTCTGAATTGTCCCTCTTTGCAGTAAACTGTCTCTGAATTGTCTGTCTCTTTTGTATTGGAGTTTTGCATGTTGCCTTTGCATTATTCCTATCTCTGTATCAGTTTAATTAAGGTCTTGGTCCCATTCAAATTAATATCCCTTGTTTTACAAGAGATAGCATGAGAGATTTTTATTGATAACTTTTTTTTGTTGTACCATATGCTCCTTGCTATGCTAAGATGTCCTAGGCACTGGTCTATCACAACTCTAGGCTGTCTCTAGGAACGACAACAATAGACATGGATGGCGTCAACCCATATTCCCTCCAGAACACCAACTATTCTATTTGGCATGTAGTAGTGATCAATAACAATATCCACCATGGTTGTCCATGAAGAATGAACATCTTATGTTGGCTCTCATAGTCCATGGTAGAAGACAAATGAAGAATAGGGATGTCTACTTACAACCACTGGTAGATGAATTGAAGGAATTATGGTATGGGATAAATGTATATGATGTATCAAAACCCATTGCAGTAGAGAGGAGTTTTACATTTTATGGAGCCCTAAGTTTTCCCCAAACGCTGCAACCAGGTGTTTTTTTACCGAGATGTGTTGGATAGGAATTGGTGGTTCGTATTGAGACATGACCTTAAATCAAAACATATTTTTGAGAACAATAGTGTTATCATGCCAAGCGGGCTGGAAGATAATGAGGGTGATCATGAGAACCGAGAGTGATATGGTACATGTGTTATTTCATCATTTATACTTTTAAAGATGGGTTTTTATAAAGAAGAGGACTTAATTACCTTATAACTAAGACTCTTTTTTCTGAAACATTATAATATGTATTTTGAATTAATTGGTAATTTGCATTGTGTTAATGTTAAAATCATTTCACTTGATAATTTGCAATTATGTTGATCTCGAAAACAATGGCGTACTGTATAAAGTTTTATTTTTATTTTTTAAATCTCAATTCCTAAAATAATAAAGCTACTTGATTGCTGTAAATGTGTGTGAATGATATCTTGAAAATGTATACTGTTATTTTTGATATGTAAGATCATAATAAAATAATGATGATTCTAAAGTACATGAATTTATTTGCATTATTTTCTAAACTTTATTATATTACAAAATTCATATTATTTTAGATTTATTATTTTACAATTATTTATATTCATACAAATTTAAAAATTTACAAATTTACAATTATGGTAATTTAACAATGTTTACGGTATACATTTTACTTATGGTAGTTATGGTTCAAAATGGACAATTAATTTACAAATTTACAAATTTACAAATTTAATAATTTTAATAAAATTGAATGATGACAATACATACAATTACAATTACAATTACAACTTTAGAATTTTCAATTATAATCATTTCGCAATACAATTAAAATTTTACAAATATTTACATACAATTAGAATTAGAATTAGAATTAGAATTAGAATTAGAAGTACAATTACAATTTTACAATTTCACATACAATTATAATTAAAATTAAAATTAAAATTACAATTATGATTTAGAATTTTACATACAATTACAATTACAATTACAATTTTACAATTTTACATAAAATTACAATTAAAATTACAGTTACAATCATTTCACAATACATTAAATATTACAATTACAATTAAAGTTTTGCAAATATTTTACATGCAATTACAATTAAAATTACAATTAGAAATACAATTACAATTTTACAATTTTACATACAATTAAAATTAAAATTTTAATTACAATCACAACATAATATTTAATAAATATCATGATTTAATATTAAAAAATAAACATCACGATCATGATAACCATCGTACAAACATCATATTCGACTAAAAAACACATTCAAATTCACTACCATCATCTAATCATTGTGATCATAATCATCTAACAAAACACAAGAATTGTATAATATTATCACAACACTAACATCAAATATACATCTCATGTCAAATAACTACTATCACATACACATCTATCCGCAAGCTACATATTAAATGAACATATCTAACATGACCTAACAATATACACATCATGACGAATACCAACATGTAAATTAAGTACATCTGCAACATGAACATAAAATACATGGACCATATATATTTATATAATGTAAAAAATATACAATTGTAATATAATTACATATAAATGTCAAATATTTGGTGGTACATCAATAGTAGTACTAGTTGAGGCCTGCTTAGTCGATGGTGCAGCCTCGACATGCTCAGATAGATAATGATCATGTTCCTGCTGATCTAGAGGTGCCTGCTGATGATTTGTGGGTGGTCCGGCCTACTCAATGGATGGTGCGAAAACCTGCTTAGTCGATGGAATTGCCTCCTCAGATGGACCTACACCCTCCTCAGGATCAGGTGCCTGCTCAGGACTAGGACGTGTTTGATGAGATGGCGCAGACTGCTCAGACAATGCTTGCTCATGATCATGACTGGATGCTGCAGGCTGCTCATAATGATCATCTCCAGCCCGAGGTGAAGGAGGAGGTGGATTACTAGAACGATGATCACTCCCCTCATGATCATGATCATTAGATGATGCGCTGCTCTGTCGTACTGCATCTCCACCACGCCTACCCCTCCTTGCCTACACCAGTGCTTTGAAGCTCCAACAATATGCCACATGAGGGTCAACATATCATGGGGCATGCCTCTCTAGATTTGTGTCAGCCTATGATTAACCTGTATTTCTCTGATTGTAACCGACCAGAATCCCTCCTCAACTAGGAGTCGAAAGAGTTGGTCACCCAACTCCATCCTAAATCAGGTATCTAACCTACGCCTCACACCCACCGATATCTTCTCTTGATCAGGACCAGGTTTGTCACCCTGATCCTCCACCTCTGCCATCTCCTCGTCAACATGATCTACACCTGGATCATTCGGTGGCGGTGAAATATCATCGCCAACGAATGAACTAATATATACAAAATATATATAAGTACACAACAATAAAGAGACAGTTTCATTAAACAATTTAATAAAACAAGTTAAAGAACGTGTTAGAATAAATTTGGTAATTCTAATTAATTAATTAAGACAATAAAATGAAACTATCATAATTTAAAGAAAACAATAATATTATCTCTCACATTCGGCGACTCATCCTGTGTGAAGAGGATGTTGGCACACCCTCGCCAATCCAAAACAATGTACAGACATGGCACTAGAATGAAGGAGTGATCATCAACACTGGATAACAACTCTAGTGCATTAGGAGATATCTTGGTGGAGAAGTCAGACTCACCCCTCTTGGGCATCATCTGGCCCCACATATCCATCCGTATATGCAACATCGGCCTACGAGGCTGCCGAAAAAAACTAGGCCTCATCTTTGGAAATCTCTAAAAAAATAAACAAAATAGATATGAAGCAAAAGGGAAGGTCGACCTCCCATATGCCTGAGAGCGACATCTATCTAATGCTGTACAAAACTGCCACAAAAAAATCGCAGACCATCTCACAAGTTGTGGAGCCTATAATAAAGAATCAACATAAAATAAAAGCGGGCAACTAATGTGTTTCCTGTCATTGGTATGGTGTGAAATGGTCGTCAGCAGTAGTGAGAGGCACCTCAACTCCTCTGCACCAAATGAAGAAATATGTAGCTGACCACCGGACACCTGAAAATATATAGGAGAAATTATTTCATCGCTAATGTATCTCTAGGAGTACACCAACTAAATCCCTGCTGCATAGCTGACAGAGACATCTGGGAACTGGGGTAAATCCTGCCCTCTCCTAGATAGGCCAGTAATAAAATGTATGGCCTCCTCAGTGGGCGCGTACCACTGGGTAGGACCGACCCAGAAAGCCTGTCGATGGGCATCCCACCTTAAGATGAGATGTCCCAATAACCCATTATGGACCTTCAGGGATGTAGCCTCCTCATAGAACTTGAGTAGGCTTACCTCCCTTAGGAGCAACTAGGTGGCTACCGTAATAGGGTGAGGGTACATAAGTCTCTCCCTCTCTCGTGCTTCCCATAGGCGAAACATGTTATATTGGTCCTCCATATGTTCTTGTTGTTCCCTTTGTTCTCTCCATTGACATCGCTGAATTATTCACATATTAAATACATTTTTTTATTAAATGAGACATGTATTTAAAATAATATATCTATATATATATAATTTTTTTTGAAAAAAAATGTTTGGTGCGCCCAAAAAAATAGTCACGTGCCGGTACTGGTGTGTCTGTTTTTATCGAGCACCATCCTCTGTGCGCATGGAAATTTTCCGCACACCGCAAAACATAAAACATACTTTCTTCTGTGGTACGTTGACGAAACTATTCATGGTCAATGGTGTAGTTGTTTAAACGACCACACCATTGACTATGTACTAGTGTCGGGAGGGCGGTGCATTGACCACACTATGCACCCTGGGGTGGATAGTTCATTCAACACACCGCTCTCTTGACATCAGTACATGGTCAATGGTGCGGTCCTGTAAACACCCGCACTGTTGACTATGTATTGATGTTAGGAGGGTGGTGCGCTGAGTGAACTATCCGCTCCGGGGAGGATAGTTTGGTCAACACATTGCCCTCCTGAAACTGGTAGATAGTCAGCGGTGTGGTCATTTAAACGACTGCAATGCCATGTTAGGTTTTAAAAAAATCACGGTGCACGTATTTTGGTGCCACACCGGAATCCAATGCGATTTCTGTTAGCACCGTTCGCGGTACGACCTGTAAATTTACAGGTAGTACCGCGAATGGTGTGAGCTGAACGACTCAAGCGCACCATGTTAGGTCTTTGTAATTTGCAATATTGGCAAATACAAAGTGCAAAGCCTACATATGAACCACTTTGGGATTCTAGGATCTAGCCCTCTTGAATCCAGAGAGGGATCTCTCTATAAGTGCAAAGATTGAGTTATCTTTAAGGCTTGAAATGTGATATTAGGCTAGTTATGAAGAACAAGGTTTTGTTTTTTTTGGTTGGGCAAAGATATGTGAAGGTGAAGGAAGTCTAAATGAAGGGTGAAGGTGAATGAAAGTGAAAAATTGATTGAGCTAAGAAGATATGCGAGAAACAACTTCAATCCATTGGGCTATGGAGTCATAGTAGGATTTAATTGAAACAACAAGGTTCAAGAGTGGTCCATGGGGCAAGTCATCTATGTAGAAGGATCTCTTTAAATTTGATTTTATAGAATGGAATGTAACAATTAGAAGGGGAATTTAACAAATGAAGAACAAAGAGAAGCCTAAGATCAAGTAAGTACTTTGAAACTATCCTTCTTTTGGCATACACTTAAGAGAGACATAAAAGTAATCTAAGATTAGGTAAGTACTTTGAAACTAGCTTGCTTTTAACACACTTTCAATAGAAAACATTTAAAACACAAAAAGAATAGCTTAAGATCAAGTAAGGACTTTTAACCTGTCCTGCTTTCAACATATTCTAAGGGAAACTTTTCAACGCAACTATTGGAGAAGAAACTAGAGGACAAGGCTCACCATAGACTTCTTAGCTCTGCTTTACTTAGCAAAATTATCAAGACAATACATAAGACAACAAAGAATAGTCTAAGATTAGGTAAGGACTTTGAACCTAGCCTGCTTTCAACATAATCTTAGGGAAAATTTCAGACAACCTTTGGAGATAAAACTAGAGGACAGGGCTCACCATAGACTTCCCTAGTTCAAATTTACTTGGCAGAAACTGAAAATAACATTCAAGAACAATGTTTAAAGTTTAGACAGTAGGATGAGGGAATGCCAGCATTCCTTAAGTGCTTGGACTGTATTAAATCATTCTTAAACAACACAATTGGAAGAAAAAATGTAAAAATGTAGATAAGGCTTATCAGTAAGAGAAGGGTACCTTTGACAGTAAATCCTAACTCTATAATTGCTGTTCTTTATCAGAGAAGATGGAAAGAATGGAAATACAAATAAAATAACAATTTACAATAAGAAAAACATCACCGTTGACATAGACCAGAATCCCATAAATCAGCTTGTATTTGATACTTCAAACCAGTTACAATCTTCAAGTCCAATGGTTCTCTATAGCTTCAAACTTATCATCTCAAATTAGGTATCTTCAATTACAAACAGAGCTTACAGCAGCTTCAGTAAACTATTTACAGGAAACAGATATGCAATGACCAACATTGTCTCATCTTGTACAGAAGTATTTATAGAAGAAATGAGGAGGTGGGATGGGATAAAAGATCTTCTAGGTTCAATTAATACAGTTTAATGTTTCTCAGACTTTGAGGGGCTCAATGGAGAAAATCTATGATATTTCCTCTGTATTAATTGGTTTACATTAAGTATTAAGCTTGCTGGGAAGAATTTTTTGGCTTTAAGGTTCTTTGTTATCTTTGTAATAACTCTGCTGACAGTTTACAATAAGTTCCTTTGGTTGAATTAACTGTTCAGCCGTCTTGAGGCGGATATCTTCTATTCTGGCAATAACTAGGCCTCCTTTGAATGCTTTGAGGGTGCAGGTGGCCTTTGGTAGTTGGAGAGGATTCAATTAGCCTCTGATGTGGCAGTGGAGGCTTTCTCGGACTGATAGATATTATTGTTTTGACCTAAAACACGACTAATTTGCTTCTGATCAATATGTTAGGCATAATTAGGCCTAAATTCTGTCTTCTATTCTTCAACTATGTTTAATTGAGTGGATTAGGCTTTAGATAGTCGATTCAGGCTATAATCCTTCAAAAATGTGTAAATAATCTTCAATTCTTCATCTCTGCTATAACTAGATCCTTTAACGCTGATACTCTTTGCTTGATTAAACTTTGTTGTGTCTTGTTGATGTGTAGGCGTTACAGAGGGTTTTAAAATGGCATCAGTGCTCATGAGGGACTGATGAAACATGGTGTTGAACCCTGTAGAATGATATTCTTGATGAATAAAGGCCTGGGGGATCGTCATCCCCGACCTTCAATTTTATTTTAAAATAATTGAAAAACCATTAAAACCTGCACAAACAAGCAAAATTAAAAAAATCCTGTAGGATAAGGTATAGAATGCTTCAGAGGTTGAGGTTAGATCGCAGCCGTTGGGTGAAAGAATTCAACGATGGGGATTTCCTACAGAGGTTAAAAGGAGAGGCGGTTGGAGGGGTCAACGACAGATTAAGTCCGAGCCGTCGATGTATGTTGATCAGCAGTCGAGATAAACCGAAGATCTTATAGGGTGGAAGGGGAATGTCATAGTGAAATGGAAGAAAATATAAGAAAAATAGGTGAAAAACCTTTGGCGGAGGGAAAAGGGTAAAAATGAAATTTTGGGTTTCATGAAGAATTCTGGGCCGTTGGATTAGATCGGCCACAGAGATCAATGACAAAGGTTGATCGATAAAGTCCCTTGGAGGATGGGTGGAGGGCGATAGTTTAATGGTTAGATGAAATCTGGGCCGTTGGATCAATGTCATGAATGACGGAGATTAAAATATGAGGAAATAAAATGTAAATGGGGAAAGTGGTTTCGACATTTAAAACGACTGGTGTCGCGCTACATTGAGGTGGTTTTAGATTTTCTCCAAAAAAATGCGACATAGATCCCCGGCTGACACGTGTACTTTAGAAACCGCCCATATCGTGTAACTTTGAAAAATTATCCTTCGGGCTCAAAATCACGCGATATCGGTCCCTGGCCATTGGATGAAGGGTGGGCAGATCCAACGGTGGAGTTTGGAGCAAGATAAGACAAGATGCGTGGGTGGAAAGAGGTGGGGCAGGGTCAAAGTGGTTTTAATCTTGACTGTCAAATCAGGGAATGGATGGCGGAGATTTGATCTGGGAAGGGTAGGACCCAAAAGAGTGGGGCCTCTCAGGTGGAATATGGACCGTTGGATGAAACAAATCAACGAATCAGATTTAATATGAGGGTTAATGGAATAAAATATGAGGTGAGGGGTAAGCGGAGCTTGGGTTAATGCGAGCTGTTGATCTACTGAGATCAACGACAGATATTCATTTAAAACTTTATACAGCGGGGTTTGAGAAATAACAGAGGGAAATGAGGATTGATCTTGACCTTCAGATCTTAGCGTATGGATGGCCCAGATGCAATCGGAATATCGCGATCGGCAGGGGCAAGGGGAAAAAAGCGCCGATACGATTGAACAAGGACCATTGATCCTTAGGACAGATCAACGGTTGGGAATAACTCTGTGGTTTTTAATGTAGGAGGCTGTGGAGGAGGGCGATTCAACGTGGACCGTCAGATCTAGGAATGGTGGAATAGATCGACGGTTGGGAAACCATCAGAAGGTCGCCAATCGAGAGGGGGTAATAAACTATTCAAACGCGATCAATGAAAAACTTCGATGCGAGATCTCGAAGATCGTTGATTGGTTTAAATCAACAGTTGGAATTCGCCCAACCAATGAACCGTCGAGACTTAATAAAAATTTAGTTTTTAAAGAAATATGACGGGAAAAAGGTCTTGGAAAGGATTTTAGCCTTTTTAATATGTTTTAGCACTCAATTGCGGGCTCCAGATTATGTGAAGTAAAGCGGAGGAATCGGGGGTTCTTTAAAAGAAAAAGGGGCCAATCGCAATCAGAGATTTAATGTAACAAAAGAAATGCATTTCACATGAATGCCCCGATTGCGATAAGCGCCCAGGGCCTTAATGCTTGGTTCCGGCGCCAGGTCGCATGGTGGGGAAGTGGTTTAGGGCTTAGCCAAAAGGGGCTTAGGCCTATAATGTGAAAGGGGGTTTTTTAAGATTTTTCAAGGATTTTCAAAGGATTTCAAAGCTTCCGATAAGGTAAAAAGCAGTTTTAAACCTTATCAAAGGGGTTTTTATGAAGGGAGGAAGGGAAATGAGGGAAAAATAGAGGAATTTCATGGGGAAAAAAAGGGATAAAATGGAGGTTAATTATGAGTGAAAGAAGGGGTAAAATGAGGGGAAAAATGGAGTTTTTCTAGCAGTCTTTTCTTCGGGACAACAACACATTTTCATAATTGAGAGGGAAACAACAGTGAAGACTAATTCAAGGATAAGTCATCTTCATAAGACTTCAAGAACTAACAATTTTGGCAATAAATTTTTTTCCTGAAGGCTTAAAAAATGATTTAGCCACCATTTGATATAACAAAATTTATAGGTGGCTAACAGTGGCTCCACATGGGGATGGCACCTTCTTGAAGGTGTCAAGAACTTCAGACTTGTATTCTTTAGGGGCTGATCAATGCCTCATCCATTGGGCTGCAAATTTCTTCACTTGGATGATTTTATTTTGTTCTGATAATGTTAGCATCCATGAGAAACAATGAAACTCTATCAAACAAGCTTTCTACCTACCCAATCCTACTGATCTAACATTTTTTCTTCTTTGAGAGTGCATTTGGATTGGAAAACTCTTTTACAAATATTTTATTATTTTTTTGAAAACATAAAACTAATCTAAGTCTACTTCTTATTTCTCCATGAACTCAGATTAAACAGTTGAGTTCATAAGCTTCTCTACCTAACTACTATCTGTTAGGATTAAACAGTCTAACAGATTTTTATTCCCTAATTTCTAAAACAAGAAATTTAAAAGCATAAAAGTCAGGTTTGAACAGTCTAACTTGTCGCTGATCTATGGCATAAAAACAAGCTGCACATAGATTATTATTTGAAGAAAATTAAATCAAAATGGTGAAGGCTTAAGATCTGAAAGTTCTAAGCACATCCTTCTTTTTTCTTCAACTCTGTTTTTAGGCTTGTTTGAGCTTTTTTTTCAGTGTTATCTGGTTCAAGTTTTAGGCTTATTAGAACCAGTTTAATTCTATATTTGACTCAAGATTAAAACAGATTGGAGTCATTCTTTGTTTTTTAATATTAGGTTCGGATTTTGAGCTTGTTGGAACCTTTATTTTTCTATCCTAATGTACCTAACTGATAAGCCAAGATTAAGCTATTTGGAAAATCTGATTCATTAACCTATCAGCAGTAAATTTAAAACTAATTAGTCATGATTAGGCTATATGACTAACTAGAAGTGTATTTTTAGGAGTTGCATTTGAGCTTGCACACTTTCAGACTTTGTTTCTCTTTTTTGGTATGGGGCTGTACCTTTCTTGTTTTTACAATCTACCCTCTTTTCTCTTTCTATTGTTTTTTGTATTTTTGATTTTTCTAACTTTTAATGCAATGATGGATGAAATATTTATAATGAGAAAAAGATAAAAGGCTTCCAAACATGATAGGATCAAGAGAAATATTGTTTGAGCATCCTGCCATTGACAGGACCTCCAAACAGTTCAACTCCATTCAATTCCTGCAAGAAATAAGCATTGTTACCAGTAGTAGAATGAATGAGATAAGGGCCAAGCCATAAGTTATCAAATTTCCCATGCTTTCCCTTGTCTTCTCTCCCTGAATCCCACTTTAGCACTTTGTCACCTACATTGAAATTACTGGCCTTTGTCCTTCTATCCAAAAGCTTCTTGATGCTCCCTTGCTTTTGTAATGCTCTGTTGTAAAACTCCTCCCTGGTTTGCTGAAGATGTATAGTCTGGTTAATCCTTTTGATCATGTCATTATCTTCAGACTGCACTTCTTGGATCAACTTCATAACTGGTGCACCAAGGCTGGTTGGAAAAATTGCATCTATTCCATCCACAAGTTGATAGGGTGACATTCCAATTGATTTCTTAAGTGTTAATCTGTCAGCCCATAGTGCATGTACTAGCTTTGTGTGCCAAGACTTCTTGTTGTCCTCCAAAAACTTCTTGATTATGTTCACCAAACTCTTGTTTGAGGATTCTGCTAGCATATTACCTTGAGGGTAATAAGTAGTAGAATGACCCAATGTAATCTGATATTTGTGACAGAATTCAACCATCTTCTTGGATCCAAATGCAGCTGCGTTATCAATGATGATCTTCCTAGGACAACCAAATCTAGAGAGGATATGAGTCTCAATGAATTTTATGATGACTAAGTCATTGGCTTGCCTAGAAGGGATGGCTTCTATCCATTTGGTGAAGTAGTCTATTCCAGTGAGAATCCATCTATGCTGGGCAGATGAGGGTGAATGGATTTCGCCTATGAAGTCTAAACCCCACTGTTGAAAAGGAGCTTCAACAGTGATTGGATGCAAAGGTAAGGGAAGCAACTTTCTTTTGCCTTAAAAAATTTGGCATTTATGACAGGCAATTATCATCTTGTGTACATCTAGAAAGAGGGTGGGCCAATAGTACCCAGCTCTAAGGATTTTGTTGGCTGTTGTCTTCTAGTAGAGGTGGCCTCCACATTATCCTTCATGGAATTTGTGCTTAACCTTCTCTGCATCATTCTCAGGCAAACATTTAAGTAATATCCCACTTTCTTTT
Source organism: Pinus albicaulis (assembly GCA_034641835.2). NCBI lineage: Eukaryota > Viridiplantae > Streptophyta > Pinopsida > Pinales > Pinaceae > Pinus > Pinus albicaulis. The sequence continues at coordinate 1,394,182,244 of CM076581.1, forward strand.
TTCCAATAAAGACATTTATCTATAATGCAATAGTTTACAACCTTTAACTTTAAAAACCTTGCCTTTGTTTTTGATAAACCAGGAGGTGTATTCAGATTGAGAAAAACATATAAAATATCAGCATACCAAGAGGAATTCATAAAATGGTCTTCAATAATGGGGGTCGACAATTCCTCTTGTTCATCTAAAGCATTTATCATATTTATATCAATAACTTCAAAATTTGATTCAGCCATTAATCTAGCTAGTCCTTGGCCTTTAATGAGTTTAGTGGGCTTGATCTCTAAATCATATTAAAGTATCACAACTATCCACTTACCTCTCTTACCATTTGGGTCCTGTGTTAGAATGTCTTTCACAACTGAATTTGGGACAATGGCAATGATGTGGGAGTGCAAAATGTAAACTCTGGAGTCTTTTAAGGCTTTGATTAATGCAAATGCTTGTTTTTCCATAATGTTGTACTTCAAAGGAGCATCTCTCAATGCCTTGCTAAAGAATGCAATGGGATGCTCTTGTCCCTGTGGATTTTTTTGTAATAGGACAACAACTATTGTATGTTTTGATGCAAATGAAAAAATGTAAAAATCTTTTGAAAAATCAGGACTTATTAGAACTGGTGTTTGGTTAATGCTTGTTTTACCAGTTCAAAAGATTTCTTTGCATCTAAGGTCCATTTAACTCCTTGTTCCCTTTTCAGCATGTTTGTAATCTTTCTAAGGAGTTCAGCCAAGTTGGGTATAAACCTTCTCAAGAAATTAATCTTCCCAATGAAATATTGAAGTTCCTTGATGTTTCTAGGATGAGTGATTTGCAATATAGCCTCAATCCTCTTTGGGTCTATCTTTATCCTCTCTTCTGATATGATGTGCCCAAGAATTTTACCTTCTTGGAGACCAAATAGTGTTTTCTTTGGATTTAAAGATATCCCAAACTTTCTACATTTCTCGAATACTTTTCTCAAGTGTTCTAAGTGCTCTTCATCTGTCTTGGAGAAAAAAATGACATCATAAAGGTAAATAATGATGAAGTAGCCTAATTCTTCCGAGAATGCGATGTCCATGGCTCTCTGAAAAGTAGCACCAGCATTCATTAAACCAAAGGGAATTTTCACATACATGAAAGTGCCCCAAGGTGTAGTGAAATTTGTCTTGAGTTGATCATCAGGATGTACTTAAATCTGATTGTATCCTGACTAGCCATCTAGCAAAGAAATTCTTTTAGAACCAACTATGATCCGGATTTATGCAGGAATGCAACAGAATAAACACATAACCATAAATACAAATATGTAGCGGAAATAACACTTCATTTCATTAATATCAAAGACTCACTGAAATTTACTTACAGACAGAATGTAAATAAAACTAGTTAGGGCGCTAGTAGCTATCTCTGAGAAGAGATGTGGCGGCTACAGGCCTCTGAACTGAGTTACAATGAGGCTCGAGGGCCTATTTATTATTTAGAAATAATGGGAAATCCTAAACATCCAAAACCCTAACCCTAGGATATGAAGCGCCAAAACTATGGGCCCCGTTTGGGTAAATTGGTGTTTCAACTTCCCAGGGGCGTAACTTTAACATACGATCTCCGTTTGACGCGTACCATACCTCGTTAGAAAGATCTATCCGAGGAATAAAAATTTTGAACGAGAAACATCAATCCATGGACCCATGTTGCTCTCATTTTTCCCAAAAAACGTCGTTTAGGGCCTCAAAACGGCTCTGGAATTTCAGGACCTGAAAAACTGCTAAAATAGTAAGTTGTGCCGAAACTGAAAAAACTGCAAGAGACAATGGTGGGGCCCAAAGTGGAATAGCGGGTGACCACCAATATCCACCTGGATCATTCCTCCCCCCTTAGGAAGCAATGGTCCCCATTGCGTTAAGTTCCTCCATGAGATGAGGAAATTTCTGCTGAACTTGGTCCCTGGTGAACCACTTTCCTTGGTGCAGGAGTTGGCCAGCTTTGACAACCCGATACAGTTGGATCTTCTGTTGGTGAGTGTTATTGATTTGCATGTCCATGATACAATCTGTGGTGGCTTGTTCCATGTAGTCTGGGTTTAACTTTGTTGGTGTGAGTTGTTCTGCAATGTCAGAGGTGTCCAGTAGAGGTGGGAAGTAAGGGCGAAGGCGGTCCACATTGAATACTGGGTGCAGACCAAGGAATGGTGGAATAATGAGCTCGAAGGCATTGTTTCCTACAGCCTTGGTGATGGTGTACGGCCCGTATCAGAGTGGGCGAAGCTTGCGGTGGGGTCTAGTGAGGTGCTCCTTCTGCAAATGTAGCCATACTTTGTCGCCCACCTGGAAGTTGTGTGGCACCCGGTGTTGATCATGACATTGCTTGTACTTATCATTGGCTCTGTCCAATATTTCATGAACCTATTGGCGGATGTGTTGAATGCACTCGATGAAGCTATTTTCTTTGTTAACTTCAGACTAGACATGAGCCGAATCAGCCTGAGTAGTCGCAAATGGCATGGCTATGTCAATGGGACATAGTGGCTGGAATCCCAAGCCCACCTGAAAGGGGCTATGGCCGATTGAACTGTGGAGAGCTCAATTATAACTATGTTGTACATAGGGGAGGCTCTCGTCCCATGTGCATGGATGCTTGTGAACTGTGTCAGACAATGTCTCACTGTGATATGCCACTGGATGTCCCTGTTGAGTAAGAACTGCCCCAATAGCATAGTCAGAGGCATCTGTCTCAATCTCAAATGGCTGTTGCAAGTCTGGTAATGTGAGCACGGGGGCAGAACAGAGGCGATTTTTCAATTTTGTGAATGCCTTCTGTTGAGGTTCCGACCAAAAGAATTTTTCTCTCGCTCCTCCTTTGGTGACTTGACTCAAGGGCCAAGTGATATGAGAGAATCCCAATACAAATCTACGGTAGAAATTAGCAAGACCCAGAAAGCTGCGAAGCTCTGTTATAGTAGTCAGGGCTGGCCAATCCCGAATGACTTGGATCTTGGCTGGATCCACATGCACCCCCCTTTCATCAATAATGTATCCCAGATATTGAACCCGGGTCATGCCAAAAGTGCACTTCTCCAAATTGGCACACAACTTGTGTTGCCGCAGTGTTTGGAGGACTTGTCGGATGTGGTGAAGGTGCTCTTCCCAAGTCTTGCTGAAGATCAGAATGTCATCCAAGTACACCACTACAAATGAGTTGGTGAATGGCCGCAAGATGTTGTCCATCATCCTCATGAAGGTTGCGGGAGCATTCGTCAACCCGAAATTCATGACCAGCCATTCGAAAAGGCCTTCCTTAGATTTGAAGGCAGTCTTCCACACATCGGAGGGTTCAATTGGTACCTGGTGATACCCCGACTTCAAGTCGATCTTGCTGAAATAGTTTGCACCTTTGAGTTGGTCCAGAAGGTCATCAATCCTTGGGATCGAGTACCTATTCTGGACAGTGATCTTGTTCAGCACCCGATAGTCAATATAGAGTCTCCACGTCCCATCCTTCTTCTGTACCAACACGATCGGGCTCCCACAGGGCGATGAACTTGGTCGAATGTGACCTTTCTGTAGCAGCTCTTGAATCTACCTCTTGATTTCATCGTTCTCCAGAACAGAGTGCTGATAGATTGGTCCATTGGGTGCTTGACCTGACCGTGAAGAGGAACCCCTATGGGTGAGGTGAAGATGTCCCTGTATTCCTCCACAACCTTATCCATTTGTTGTTGTCATGCAGAGGAGCCACGTCTGGAGGTCATGGCCACAGTCTTCTTCTTGCCCTGGGGGCGGATCATCAGGAAAATGAATTTCCTGGTTTGGGAAATGAGCTTACTGCATTGTTTTGCAGTAACCAAAGAGATAGCGGCAGGAGGTGGTACCTCTGGTATCCTGTACAACTTATTTCCCAAAGTAACAATAACAACGCGAGGCCGAGACTCATACACAGCATGACGCTTCCACAAGTATGGTTGTCCTAATAATACTTCAGAAACATCAATAGGAGCAACGTCACATAATACCTCGTCCGTGAAGGGCTTGATGCTATAGGGAAGGCGACACTGCTGGCTGACGTGGAGATATCGTCCTTGGTGAAGCCACCCGATGGTGTATGGATGTGGGTGAGCTGTGGTCGGCAAGCCCAACCGCTTCATGGCGTCTGCTGAAATGAGGTTATTTTGGCTCCCATTGTCGACAATGAACTGTATCGGGGAGCCCTTTACACACATCTGGGAGTGGAAGAGACGTTCCTCCTCCGCTGGATCTTCTGGTTCCTCCTTCTGGATCTTCGTAGTGGCAACAATGGCGTTGGGCTCTGCATCAATAATCTGTTTCCCTTTTTCATTCCCCTTGTCAGGTTCTGATTCAGAGTCGAAGCATGCATCTGACTCAGAAGCCCTCATCTCATCCACCAGTGACTACTTGGCCCGACACTCACTTGTGTTGTGAGTGGAGCTCTTATGGAACTCACACCACTTTCCCATGTCCTTCTTTGGCTTTGTGGTGTTGTTATTTTCTTGTGGCTTCGACATGTTGTCTTGAGTCGCCATGCCTTGGCTCTATCCTTTGTTCTGCGGTTTGGGAGCACCCTTCCCTTGCTTTTGGTTGGCAGATCCAAAGTCTCGCTTCTTCTGTTTGAATTTCTGCTCAATCTTGGCAGCATACCGGTATGCCGTACCAAGCGAGGAGATGTTGAGGAACTCCATTTTCTCCTGAATGTATCTGTGTAGACAATGTTGGCAATATGATGCAGAGTGTTGTCCTTGATGGCAACCCACTGAATGAAGATGAAGACATACGACTGTTGACATGTGTTTTCCTTGATGGCAATCTACTTGATGAAGTTATAAGATGAAGACATACGACTGTTGACATGTGTTTTCCTTGATGGCAATCTACTTGATGAAGTTGTGCTTGATAGAATATGTTTTTGATGGAGTAAATCTGATGTATCTACAGTGTGTACAGAAGGCAATGAAGAAAGGATTTCAGCATGTGCTAAATCTTGATGAAAAGAGTATGTCTCTAGTCATACGCGGATTTGCCTAGGGGAAGTAGCGTATGCACGCGGGGATCAACGTGCCAAGTCGCGTATGGGAAAAAGCAATCTTAAAATGCAAAACCAGGGGTGACCACCAAGGTATTGACCCATTGTATTGGGTAATGATTCGTCTAAATGACCCTGTCCAGGAATACCATCGGAAGTAATGTGGTTTTGGCTCATGGTATTGAAATTGGGTAAACCTATATAAGGAGAAGAATTTCATTGTGCAAAAGTGAGCGTGGGTGCGAGATATGCGAGCTTGAATGAATACTTCTCTCTAGAGAGAGAGTATATCGAATGGAAAGAATTCTGATTGAATGAAAGAAATGAATGCATATGTCTACACCGATGAAGGAGTGATGAAGAAGGGGATTTAGATCTGTGTGTACTTGCTAGAACTGTTCATGGAAGGCTTAGATGTTTGAAATGAGGTGAACATGTTATCGAGCAAAAGAGGTAAATACGACCAGATATCGACACTGAAGAAGTATCTTTTTTTTTGCTCTATAACGAAGTTTGTCCACACATTGGTGTGACGTAATTTATGTCATGAAGTATACGCGGGTTTGTGTAAACGGAAGCGCGTATATACGCGACATCAGTGAAGTGAAAGCGCGTATGCAAACTAGGGTTTGCTAAAGCATGGGGTATGAAACATCTGATCTGTTCTGCTGTATTACTGCTATCTGATCTGTGTTGTCTGAATTGGTAAGTATCAGTTGGTGATGTATGTTTGAGCTTAAAATTATGTAATGGGTCCAGTCTGAAAATATGATGAAACGTGGCCTGCAAGTGGTGTCCTAGTGGAAGCTTTGGATCCAGTGTGAAAATTGATGAAACGTGGTCCATATTGGTGCTGAGGGTTGTAGCCTTCAGTCAAGGTGTGGTATCTCCCTTCCAGGTGAGGCTGGTAAACGAGATCAGGGGGTCGTAGCTCCCTTCCAGGAGAGGCTGGTAAACAAGTCAAGGGGTTGGAGCTCCCTTCCAGGAGAGGCTGGTAAACGAGCGCAGGTGGGTGCTTGCATGCTGGTAGGAGTCTCCACCAGCACATATGTTGTAAGATGTTTTCTCTATAATAAAAGATTGAAGGCTGAGCAACGGCAGCGGTGGTTTTCTCCCGACTTGGGTTTCCACCTAAAAATCCTGGTGTTCATGTGTGATACTTTGTGTGATGGTTTACTCTGCTCTTACTATTCATGTTTACTGTTTATTAAACATCTGATGAATGAATGATGGAATGATTTAAGTGAAGATCTAATAACATAATTAGATATACGTATCTGAGTTCATAAAGGTATCAGATATTATACGAGTATTCGGAAATTTTGTTTCGTATGGGTTTTGAAGCAAGAAAAAAGTAAAGTTTTGAATATACGTGTGCGGTTCACCCCCCTCTACGGTATTTTTCCCAACAATTGGTATGAAATTACTGATCTGTTCTGCGAAGCTTGGCCAAGTTTGAAGGAGATCCGTCGCAATGGGAAGTCAAGAAGGAGTAATGTCTATAAAGCCCACTCTAATTCAATGGAAGCAATCGATATTAAGGAGATTACGAAAAAAAGCATGTCAAAGTCTTGAGATGCGAGATGTGTGAATCGTGGAAGAAGGTTATCAATACCCGGCAAGTATTCCTACTGATGCTGCTGAAAGAAAGAAGTATGAAATCAATGCCAAAGCAGTGAATGTCTTATTAGGAAGCATGTCTGAATCATAATTTGCTAAAGTGATGCAGCTACATTCAGCAAAAGAGATATGGGACAAAATCATTCTAAGCTATGAAGGAGATACGAAGGTAAAAAATGCAAAACTCCAAACTCTTAGAATCAAATATGAAAATTTGAAGATGCATAGTGATGAAAATGTTGCTAGTTTCTTTCTTCGTCTAGATGATATTGTAAATCGGATGAGAAATTTGGGTGAAACCATAACCGATACTACTCTGGTGGAAAAAGTCTTAAGATCCTTGACTTCAAAATTTGACTCTAAAGTTTCAGCTATTGAAGAAAGGCAAGATCTGCCAACTCTTACTATTGTTCAATTACATGGTATTCTGACTGCTTTTGAAATGAGGCAAGGAGGCCCTTCTCAAATCAAATAAGCTGCTTTTAAGGCATCAGCAAAAGGAAAAGAAAAGGAAGTTGTCAAAGAATCCAGCTATATATCTGAAGAAGAAGAAGAAGAAAATTTTGTGAGAAGACTTCAACTAGGTACCGGAAAGTTCAAAGGTAAGCTTCCTTTCAAATGTTTCAATTGTGGAAGAGTTGGTCATTATGCTGCAAAGTGTCCTTATAAAGAAACTTCGGCTAAAGGAAAAGAAGTAGCAAGAAGGAATAAGAATCGATCTAGCACAAGAAAAAGTTATTACACTAATGAAGACAGTGATGGATCATCTAATAGTGAGGAAGAATGTGAAGAAGACTTTAGACTTCTCATGGATTTTGAACAAAGAGAAGAAAATGATACTTTTGTGGATGCTCTAGAGGACAATGATTTTCTTGAAGAAAACAATCAACTCAAAGTAAGCCTAGAAGAAAAGAACATAATCATAGAGACTCTTGAAAATCAGCTTGAAGCCAAGGAAAAACGCATTAAGGAATTGGAGTGTGAAGTAGTAAGTCTAAGGAAAGATAATGAGAAAGTGAAGACTCTCAATCTTAGATTTGCTAAAGGTTCAGAAACCTTAGATGAGATTATCAAGACACAACGGTCTCCTCTTATAAAAATAGGTCTTGGATATACTGGGGAATCTTCCCAGACTTCAGCACCAAATTATCTGAAAGCAGTCACAACTGGTTCTCTTCATTCAGCCACTCAGCAAGGGAAAAAAGGATCTTTACAGGTAAAGCATGATCATCTCAAATCAAGGATCACTAACAGGGAGATCCCTCAAAGAAGCAACAACCAACAGGTAAATTCAAATAGAAGATTTCATGATCGCAGAAATTTCTACTTCAATGGACAATGTTTCTCATGTCACAATTTTGGTCATAAATTTGTTCAATGTGTTGCATATAAAACCATCATGACAAGAGAAGCAAGAAAGAAAAGGATGAATATTGAACCAAAGAAGAACACCTATAACAACTTTTCTCCTCTTCAAAACGAAGTTGAATGTACTTATTGCAATAACTTTGGTCATAAAGAATCTGAATGCAGGAGCAAGGTCCAGCCAAAAGAACATGTTCCCTCAAGCTCTAAAGTGTGGAAAAAGAAAGAAATACCGGTTGAAAATTGTGGGATAGCGTTATTTGCAGAAGGTGAAGAAAATCAATGGTACATTGATAGTGGGTGCTCAAGACACATGGCAGGTGAAAAAAGCAAACTTCTTGCATATAATGCTCTAGAAAAGGAAAAGAAAGTTACATTTGGAAATGATACTCTTGCTGTAATTAAAGGAAAAGGGTCAGTGTTTCTAAAAGAAAAGGTGAAGGCTAATGATGTCATGTATGTGGATGGATTAAGGCATAACCTGTTAAGTGTAAGTCAAATGTGTGATCAAGGAACAGAAGTGGTCTTTAGTTCAAAATAATGTGTGGTTCGTGATCTTGATACATGTAAAATTATTATAAAAGGGAAAAGAAATCCAAGCAACCTATATGTACTGAACTGCAAAGATCAATGTTACTTGAGCAAGTCTTCAGAAAATTGGCTATGGCATAGAAGGCTGGGGCATCTGAGCTTCTCTCAAATCAACAAAGCAAGTAGACTTCAAGCTGTTCGCGGTCTTCCCAATATTAATCTACCAGAAAGTATCATATGCAAATCTTGTCAATTCGGTAAGCAGACCAGAGTACGATTTAATGCCAAAGAAGGATCATCAAGTGAGCCTCTTGAACTCATTCATACTGACATATGTGGACCTATGAGGAAAAATTCACCACGTGGGAAAGAATACTATATCTTATTTATTGATGATTACTCTAGAATGTGTTGGATCGGGCTCATTAAACACAAAGATGAAGCATTTGAAAAATTTCAGATCTTCAAAGCTTTAGTTGAAAATGAATTAGATCTAAAAATCAAGTGTCTTAGATCTGATCGAGGAGGATAATATACATCAAATGAATTCTTTGAATTTTGTGAACAACATGGCATAAAAAGACAATTCTCTGTAGCAGGCACTCCACAACAAAATGGCGTAGCAGAAATAATGAATAGAACAATTCAACAAATGGCTAGAGCTATGCTCGATGATTCTGGAACTCCTGACATGTTCTGGGGAGAAGCAACACATACAACAGCTAACATTCTCAACAAGGCTCATGTTCGGGTAAATAGTGACAAAACTCCATATGAACTTTGGTATGGTAATTCTCCATCTGTGAAGCATTTTAGAGTTTTTGGAAGTAAATGCTTTATCAAAAATAATTATGAAAATCTTGGCAAGTTTGAACCTAGATCAGATGAAGGGATATTTCTTGGTTACTCATCTTCAAGCAAAGCATACAAATGTTACAATAAAAGGCTTTGAAAGATTGTTGAATGTATTGATGTTGTTATTGATGAGTCTTCTGCAGCTCCTAAAGAAGAAACACAAACAACAAAAGAAGATGATGGTGACCTATGTCCTTCTACATCAAATGATATAGACAATGGATCCAATGAAGAACCCGAAGATGATCTATCTGAAAAAGCTCCATCCAGATATGTGCAAAAGAATCATCCTGAATCTCAAATTTTGGGTGACAAGGAATCAGGTGTATGAACAAGGAGAACTCTTGTGGGATCTTCTAATCATCTGGCACTTCTATCCACAGTTGAACCACACAATGTCAATCAAGCTAGCAAAGATGAATGTTGGAGGCAAGCCATGAATGAAGAGCTTGATCAAATTGAAAAGAATGACACTTGGGAATTGGTACCAAGACCACATGATAAAAATGTCATTGGAACTAAATGGATTTTCAAGAACAAGTTAAATGAGAATGGGAATGTTGTAAGAAACAAAGCTAGATTGGTCTGCAAAGGGTATACTCAACAAGAAGGTATAGACTTTGAAGAAACTTTTGCTCCTGTAGCTAGACTTGAAGCCATAAGAATTTTTCTTGCTTTTTCAAGTTATCAACAAATCAAAGTCTATCAAATGGATGTTAAATCTTCTTTTCTTAATGGTGATCTAGAAGAAGAAGTATATATAGAACAACCGGAAGGATTCATTTTGGGAAATGATGCAAATCTTGTTTGTAGACTTAAAAAGGCTATATATGGTCTCAAACAAGCTCCAAGGGCTTGGTATTATCGTCTTGACAAATATCTTCATCAACAAGGATTTTCAAAGGGGTCTGCTGATATCAACTTATACACAAAAGTTGAAAATGATAAACTATTGATTGTGGTTGTATATGTTGATGATATCATTTTTGGGAGTAATGAAGAATCTTTGAGTCAAAAATTTTCTTCTGTCATGCAGCAAGAATTTGAAATGTCCTTACTTGGAGAACTAACATTCTTTCTTGGCTTACAAGTGCATCAAACTGCAGATGGTATATTCCTATCACAAGAAAAATATCTTAAGCAAATTCTGAAGAAGTATGGCATGGAAGAATGCAAACATGTAAGTACACCAATGATAACCGGATGCAATCTCAGTTCTCATGATGATTCTCCCACGGTGAATCAACCAGAATACAGATCAATGATAGGAAGTCTACTTTATCTCACTGGGACTAGACCAGACATTATGCATGCAGTTGGGATTGTTGGACGATTCCAAGCTAATCCAAAAAAGTCTCACCTTCAGGTTGTTAAAAGAATTTTCAAATATCTTCAAGGAACTCAAGACCTTGGTCTATGGTATCCAAAGAATGCTGATCTTACTCTTCATGCTTACACTGATGCAGATTGGGCTAGAAGTGTTGATGATCGGAAAAGCACTAGTGGTGGTGCATTCTATATGGGACCCCGGTTAGTATCTTGGTTCAGCAAGAAGCAAAATTCTATTGCCTTATCTACAGCAGAAGCAGAATATGTGGCTGCCACATCTTGTTGCACTCAACTCCTTTGGATGATGCAAACCTTACAAGATTTTCAAATCAAATGTACACCTCATGTCCCCATTAAGTGTGACAATACAAGTGCCATCAGTATTTCAAAGAATCCTGTTATGCATTCAAAGACCAAGCACATTCCCATCAAGTATCACTTCTTACATGAACAAGTGCTTGAGCAAACAGTGAAGTTGGAGTATGTTCCCTCCAAAGAACAAGTTGCTGATATCTTTACCAAACCTCTGCCCAGGGAAGCATTCGAGTATCTAAGACAGAAGCTGGGAGTGTTCTCTGCCAGTCAAAAGAACAAATATGCATAAATTTAGAAGATGGTATTGGATACGCGGGTTTCCTGAAACACAGTCGCGTATATACGCGAGTTCATGCACAGAAAACCGCGTATGTCTGATTGCTGACAATTTTCTATTTGGAGTCAGCTCTCTTCAGCACAGCTGCAGTGCTGCTTGGTATCTCTGATACTGTTTGGTATCTCTGGTGGAGTTCCAGTTCTCATAATTCTTTCTCTAATGTTTTGATAAAGATGCCTTGATGATTTTTTGGTGATAGTGTTCAGGATGCACAAACTAAGGGGGAGCCTTAGTCATATGAAAAGGATGCTTGGATGCACAGTTTCAGGGGGAGCATTAGCTTTGCTGAGTATAATGCATTGTTGGCATTATGATGGTTCTGAAATATGTTCTCTTTCTTGAGGAATTTCTGGTGTTGGTTATGAAAAGTCATATTTGTATTTTGATGAAAAGGTCATGTTGAGACCCATGATGTAAAATTGTAATATTCAGTCATGTAAGGACTTGTCAAAGTTGTAAACCCACTAGGTTGGGTAGCTGAGTCATTTTTTTTTGTAAACCCACTTGGTTGGGTACTTGAGTCTCATATGTAAATCCACTTGGTTGGATATTTGATGTAATTATGAGTCTTTGGTGATAGGAAGTTCATAGAGTCATGTACTTCATTGGAAAATATGTTTGAAGATTCAGCATGAACTCAGGGGGAGCTTGGTCACTTCAGTATATATCAGATCTGCAGAATGTTTCTTCCACATGAGGAGAAAAGGGGGAGAATGTTTCAGTATATATCAGCCCTTTTCCCTTGATGTCAAAGGGGGAGAGTGACATGGTGTTTGAATGGTGTCATTGTATTCTTAATGTACCTATATGTTGTGGTAACCAAAAACCATCATGGTTGCCATCAAGTCCAAAGGGGGAGATTGTTGGCAATATGATGCAGAGTGTTGTCCTTGATGGCAACCCACTAAATAAAGATGAAGACATACGACTGTTGACATGTAAGGGGAAGAGTGACATGGTGTTTGGATGGTGTCATTGTATTCTTAATGTACCTATCTGTTGTGGTAACCAAACACCATCGTGGTTGCCATCAAGTCCAAAGGGGGAGATTGTTGGCAATATGATGCAGAGTGTTGTCCTTGATGGCAACCCACTGAATGAAGATGAAGACATACGACTGTAGACATGGGTTGTCCTTGATGGCAATCTACTTGATGAAGTTGTGCTTGATAGAATATGTTCTTGATGGAGTAAATCTGATGTATCTAGAGTGTGTACAGAAGGCAATGAAGAAAGGATTTCAGCATGTGCTAAATCTTGATGAAAAGAGTATGTCTCTAGGCATACGTGGATTTTCCTAGGGGAGGTCGCGTATGCACGCGGGGATCAACGTGCCAAGTCGCGTATGGGCAAAAGCGCTCTTAAAATGCAAAACCAGGGGTAACCACCATGGTATTGACCCATTGTATTGGGTAATGATTCGTCTAAATGACCCCGTCCAGGAATACCATCGGAAGTAATGTGGTTTTGGCTCATGGTATTGAAATTGGGTAAACCTATATAAGGAGAAGAATTTCATTGTGCAAAGCATGAGCGTGGGTGCAAGATGTCTGAGCTTGAATGAATACTTCTCTCTGGAGTATATCTGAATGGAAAGGGTTATAGTTGAATGAAAGATCTGAATGTATGATGCACCAATGAAGGAGTGATGAATAAGGGGATCTAGATCTATATTGTACTTGTATTTGCTAGATCTGTTCATGGAAGGCTTAGATCTGAACTGAGGCGAACATCTGTCAGAGGCAAAAGGGTAAAATATGAACTGAATATATGAACTGAAGAAGTATGCTGCTCTATAATAGTTGAAGATCTATATGCTAGTTCGCCGCAGAGGAAGCGCGTACATACGCGGCTTCGCTGAAGAGAAAGCGCGTATGCGCAATAAAATTGGCTCTATAATTTGTACTGAAGTATACGCGGGTTTGTGTAAACAAAAGCGCGTATATACGTGACATCAGTAAAGTGAAAGCGCGTATGCAAACTAGGGTTTGCTGAAGCATGGGGTATGAAACATCTGATATGTTCTGCTGCTATCTGATCTGTGTTGTCTGAATTGGTAAGTATCTGTTGGTGATGTATGGTTGAGCTTAAAAGTATGTAATGGGTCCAGTCTGAAAATATGATGAAACGTGGCCTGCAAGTGGTGTCCTAGTAGAAGCTTTGGATCCAGTATGAAAATTGATGAAACATGGTCCATATTGGTGCTGAGGGTTGTATCCTTCAGTCAGGGTGTGGTATCTCCCTTCCAGGTGAGGCTGGTAAATGAGTCAGGGGGTTGGAGCTCCCTTACAGGAGAGGCTAGTAAACGAGCGCAGGTGGGTGCCTGCATGCTGGTAGGAGTCTTCACCAGCACATATGTTGTAAGATGTTTTCTCTATAATAAAATATTGAAGGCTGAGCAACGGCAGCGGTGGTTTTCTCCCGACTTGGGTTTCCACCTAAAAATCCTGGTGTTCATGTGTGATGCTTTGTGTGATGGTTTACTCTGCTCTTACTGATCATGTTTACTGTTTATTAAACTTCTGATGAATGAATGATGGAATGATTTAAGTGAAGATCTAATAATATAATTAGATATCTGTGTATACGCGAGTTTCATAAAGGGTATCCGCGTATATACGCGAGTCTATTTCAGGAAAGTAGCGTATGGGTTTTAGAAGCAAGAAAAAGTAAAAGTTTTGAATATGCAGTAAATACTGATTCACCCCCCCTCTCAGTATTTTTCCCAACAGGGCATCTAGTGGCTTTGTGTGTCGAGCCCTCCTTGGGAGTTTTGGTGTTTTTTTAGTCCAGTCAATTCTCTGATTTCTCCTCCGCATTCTCTTAGTGGTTGTTTACCGTTTTATTGCGAGTTTTGGGTGATTGTTCTTCTCTCCATTCAAATTTCGTTTGGTCTTGCTTTGGGCCTAGATCACATGGTCCATTGGAGCCTTTTGGGTCTTTTTTGGTTTTGAAGGACTGCTTTGTCACTTTAGAGATCTGATTGTGAGCTTGTATTGAGTGAAATTCATTTGTTTTACTCTTTCATTATTGTCTCTCAAATCGTTTCTCATTGTTTTCATTTGATTAGTACATTGTGTTATTAAACATTGAAAATATATACAAAAATATCTCTTGCTTCATTAGTTAGTGAAAATTGAAAAGTTTTTGGTTTTCATTAGCTGCATTAGAGACTTTGTTGGTTGCTTTCTGAATGTTTCATTGTTGTATGAAAAATCTCTTAACTCTCTCATAGATAGCTTTCATCGAATGAAATGTACTGTGGCATATAGTTGCATTTAAGAGATCTTTTGAGATACATCATACGCTAGGGCCTGAAAACTGAAACGTAATTGAAGATCAACTTTAAAATCTACTCAATTTACACTAAGGCAGCATTGAAATCTAACGAAACACATTTAGAGGTCTAGGCTAGAGACATGTTCCGGCGTCTTAAAACCTAGTAGCTGTCGTTCGCCTCTTGGCTTTAGACAGCGCTAGTACGGACTTGTGCTCCCCATACCGTCGCGTATATAAAGGGAGACCCCACTAGGTTTCAATCCTTTATCCATAGGAAGCCGAGTCTGCTACCCTATACCCGTGATACACCGAACACAGCATTCGGGGAGATTGCCTGCACATACGGAAAGTCCTTGGTTGATTTCTCTTTCATTATTGAAACCAAGGTGTATATTGCAGTTCACGATTATTTGGTACACCCTTTTTGCCTAGTACTCCTGAGTAGTCATTTGATCTTTTCTGACTCCCTAAATTTGAAAGGATCACCAAGCGCTTGTCCTTTCACATTTGTGTCAAATCTGAAAGAGATAGAGTCACCTTTTCGACCATTTCTCGACTCTTAAAAAATGAAACGGTGGAGTTTCTTATTTTTCAATGTGGTAAAAAATTAATCACCCACGATCACACACCTTGTTAAATTCTACTTGTTGACCATTTGATTGTGTGTCTTGACTCTTTTTCAGCCTGTGTGTGTGTTTGATCTTTTTCTCCTATCGTTGCTACCACAGTGGCAGAACCTTCGGTTTCGTCTACTGGTAGTCCTTATACAGACGATTCATCAGAGGTATCCCGATCCTCTGCTGAACCACAACAACCTATCTTTTCCGAGTTTCCTGACAGGGGACCAGTTCTTGCTGAGCAACCCTTTGGGGGACCAGTTGAGTTCAATTGGCCCTTTTCTGACCCTGTGTCGGAATTGAGATTAGGAGCTGATTTCCTTTCTTTTACATCGGGTTCGCCTTTTATAGCTACTGTCTTTCCTCCTAGTCCTCGCCGTCTATTACGAGATTTAGCGGCGGGCTCAATCATGAGTGATTCTAGTGAGGAAATCCCAACGTCTGGTGAAGACTGTCAGCTCTTCCCATGAAGATTATTTCCGGAAGACGACTCTGAACCTGCGATCATGTCATCATCCGGTCTCTCATTGCCAGCAGGGTATAGATCCCTGGGTCAGATCATTTCCGCCGTCGCCTCTATGGGAGTCTCATCT
>CM076581.1:1394198203-1394420291 GCA_034641835.2 Pinus albicaulis
TTTTGTAATAAATTGTGCTTATTCCACCAAGAAAAAATTTCAAAGCAGACCTCTGGTCTTTTCCTTAGCTAAATAGCCATACCCCTGCAAGAAGACAACAAAATCATCAAATCTGAGCTCAGAAAAGCCAAAAAGAGATTGTATTAAAAAGCCAAATGTGAAAATTCAAAAACATTGTGATATGGGTTATCAAAAAGATTTGAATCAAATCTGATTGTGAAAGACATTTACATCATATATAAAAAGCCAAGCAAGTTTCATTTCCAACAATCCACAGCATACAAATCGAAATCTGAAGTTTGAAGGCCGAATTTGAGTTTTGAAGCATCGTTGACAGGGTTTGAAGGTCGAGCGACCCACTTGGGCAAGAGCGACCCACCTGGGCAGAGCGACCCACTCGGGCAGTTTTCGCAGTGCAAAATTACAACGGGCGCGACCCACCTGGGCAGAGCGACCCACTTGGAGAAGAGCGACCCACTCGCCAGCAGAATTCCGGAAAATCGATTTGAGCGCCCAGTTTCGTTTTGGATCGCCTCCAGCGGCCTTCAAACAGGTTTTTAACAATTGCTCAATGGTTTTTAATGTGTTGGTGGTATCATTGATGATTTCAAACATTTGAAATGGAAGAGTAAACCCTGCAGTCATGGCAGCTTTGTTTTTTCATGGTTTAAAATGTATATGGATGGTTTTATAAGTTTTTCTCCCACCTTGTATCATTGATATATATCCACCTTGGCATATGTGTCCAAAATCCACTGTTTTCATACCCATTATACCATCGTGGCCATCGTTATTGCTTTACCATTGTCAAGGCTTGTGTTCCATGGTGATTATGGTCATGTTGTGTCTCACTGCCCAATGATAAAAACATTCTCATAACTCTGTTTTCACTGCCCATTGACACTTAAGTTGTTATTGCCCATTGACAAACAAATTCATATGATGCATTGCTCCCTTTGACAAGATTTGCCCATTATTCTAAAGGCTGCCTACTTCCTTTGGTCAAGTTTCACTTGTAATTAAACAGATATATTATCATTGTTTGTTTCCTTATGGTGTTTTAACGGTGGGGATATTTGTTGGGTGTTGAAACACACATCATAACTTTGTTTTCACTGCATTTATATCAGTATACATAGTGCCAATAGCTTGTTCAGAGCCATGTCAGAGACAAGGTCAGAGTATGAGCAAGGGTCAGGCAGTGATTCTGTGACTGAAGGTAATGTGCCACGGGGGTCTCATAGAGATAACAGAAGTGGTAATCATCGCAGAGAGGATCCTACTTCTTTGGCTCGGTTGCAGGCATGTCCATTAGCAATGGATTGTTTTCGATATTTGTCATGTTTCAGATTTTGTGAGATGATTGCACAAACCCGGCTTCATCGTGAATTGGCCCGTCTGTTTGTTCTACATTTACGGGATGGCCGGGTAAATCTTGCCGGGGTTGATTTCATTTTGTCACCCTTGACTATTGCTCAAGCCACTGGCATACCAAACATGGGTGAGGAATGGAACAAGCGTCAGCATTTAGAGAAATTCCACTATGAGCCATACATTAAAACTGGATATATGGGTTACTTGAGCAGAGTTTTTCCATTCAGATTCTTGAGAGATGAGTATGCTCCGCTGATGAAGCTCATCATTCAGTATTTTAGTTGTGAGGGCAGGTATGCTCGTCTTTTTGCGTACCATATTCGTTTTTTGATGCACTTCACAAGGGTACGTATGATGAATATTCCGTATTTCATATATCGCAACATAGAGAGGATGGTGATGTTTGTGCAGAAGAAGACGAGCCCAGTGCAGCAGTACAGGAGTATATACCATTACGCTTTGATCAAGATCATAGTGTTGCATCAGTTGGCAGAGCAGGGCATCACTTGGGAGGATTTCATTTCTAGAGACTTTTTCAGAGTGCCACAGCTGCCTCCCGAGACAGTTCATGATGCAGGAGAGCCTTCACACCAGCCGGACATGCTTGAGGTTGAGCATATCAGCACTCCTTTGGTTCAGACATATCAGTGAGGCCACAGGGCCTTATTTGCAGCGACACGGCGAGTATTATCTCCACGTGAGGTGGAAGGGGTCTTGCCGACTTCATCATAAGAGCGAGTATTATCTCCACATGATGTGGAAGGGGTCTCGCCTTCTTCTTCAGTGCAGGTATAGGTACAGGACAGGGGCAAGAGGCCCATGCATGATGAGGGCCCATCAGGAGGCCGGGACACAGATTTCACAGTCATTGATATTGATGCGGGCTCTCCCAGCTCGAAACTGAGGGAAGTCATCCAGGAGCAAAGGGCCGAGAATGACAAGCTGAAAGATCAATTGCAGAAGGCTCAGTGGGTGATTAAATATGTGGAGCAGCGCAACAAACAGCTTGAGGATGAGCTCACATATTATGAGCTGCGTCGAATCCGTGAGGACCGACAGTGGAATCGAAAGAGACCCGGTGACATGACACCAACTGACAGAGATACTGTACTCACACATGTGAACATCCATCTGGAGAAATTGTTGGCGAGGGCCAATCGAGACAAAGACATGCTTCGTCACATGAAAGGCCATTATTGGGCTCGCATGCATGTCTGCAAAGCGAGAATGAAGATCATGAAAAGGAGGTTGCGCAAAGCACTTAGACGGCGGAAAAGGCCTAATCCACTTCGGATTTTGGCCGAGGCTTCATTGAATGGGCAGGGCACATGATGGAGGACCTCCGCTCCGAATTTGGGCAAATTCGGAGAAAATTTTGTCATTTTCAAATTTTTGGGTCAAAAAACAGGTTTTTCAGTTAAGCGGGTCGCGCACTCATGCGCTCACTTTTTTTTGGGACACTTGCTGGAGGAAATTTTTGCATTTTTGGATTTTTCATGGTTATTTATGCATCCTCAGAAATCAACTAAGCATTTCATCAAAATCTGGATGGTCAAAAAGCTCAAAAACACCATGAAAACCACCTTGCTGCCACCTTTTGCACCAGCAGGAAGTACTTCTGGGAGAAAGAATTTTTGGAGGGTCAAATGAGCTCCAAATTCAGAAATTCCACTTGGGTTGGATAGTCAACATCCAGGGCTTTCCAACGAGCTATCATGAGCTCAATTTGGATGTCGGGAAGTACCTCAAATTCAGGCTGGAAAACGCGCGACCCACTCGGCTCAAGAGCGACCCACTTGAATTTTTTCCTGAATTTTCAGCTGCCAGCTCAGTTTTTCGCCTAGTATGGACCAGTTTTGCTTGTGGATGGAATTTTTGAGTTTTTATGATGTAAATTCATGTTTGACATGTAACTTTGGCTTATTTTTATCTATTCTAGAAGATTCACTCTCAAAGGGGTAAAAAATCATGTAATGGATCAGTTTTCACTCTTTTAGAGGCAAGTTGTTAGCTGCCTAGATTGTAGTTCCATGATTAGAATTGGTTGAAACTGATCCCTGAAGAGGGAATTCGACCCCTAGAGGTGGGGAAAAGTGTTAGAGTGATCTATATATTGTAATTTCTCAATCATTTTCAGAGGTTGGAGAGGTTGGACTCTTGGGATACTTTTGATACTATTGTACATACTTTTCATATTTTGGCTAAGGAAAGATCGGGGGTTTTGCGGCACTTGTTGGGATCCTTGTGGTGTTCTGTTCTTGATGGTGTTTCTTCTTTGTTTACTGTAAGTTTCTTCATGTTTAATGTATGCCCTCCTTTCATTATGCTTCTGAACTAAGTTGAATGAGTGATTAAGGTTGAATCCATTGTTTACAGTGCTTGGCCTTTGAATTCAGTTAGTTCTATATGTTTTCAGCTGTTTGGAGAGGATCCAAGTTCTTATTTTCCCTCTTCAGCTCCTCGTCGGTCTAATCTGTCCATATATCCAATCAAAAGCATCAAGACATTCACCTACCTCGCCCCAACTTGAAATCTGCAAAGGTCTGACCTTATCCCCGGACCCAAAATTTTGTTTTCCCATTTCTCCAGCGAAAACCCAAAAAACCAAAAAACAAACATACCTATCTCTTTACTAGCCTAAAATCAGTTCTTATTGTAAGTCATCTCGCATCCTATTGCTCATTTTCTCGAGATTGACGGAGAGAGCCCTCTCTTGTCCTCGTAGGGCTAGCTACGAGGCTGAGCGTGGTTTGATGTAGCCTTGAGTTTTACTTCATATCAGCCTGAGGTAAATTTGAGTGCTAACACTCTCCAAGAAATTCTTCCCATGAATATAAAAATATCAGCATTAAATGGAAGCAAAATGCAATAAGAACAAGTTGTCATATGACAACCAGAGAGTGGTTCATAATTCCACCAATGGAACCAGCGCAGTGCATCCTTTTCCTGCATAAAAAAATAAAAATAACAAGTGCTTTCCCAGCCACTTCTTTTCTTCCACAGTCATCCCATAAGATGGAATCATGAATATACAATTTGGTGTCAATGGTGCACACCAAGAATTATGTGGCTTTCCCCACAAACCATCAATAAGGTAGCAAAAATCAATGCTACAAGTAGCTATAAGTAAATCATACAATATGAAAGAATGGATAATTCTTCTTAATACATCATGTTGCTCAAACAAGGAAAATAAGTACAATACAAAATGTGAAATTATACCTCCTCCATCATGTACTCCAGATCTTGAGCTGAAATGGCTCCACTGGAATTTTTCCCTCATCTCCAATGAGTAGGGAAGTGGCCGTGACCTCCTCTCTATCACCATTTGGCCTATGCATCTCTTCATATTTTGTAATATGTCATGCCGGATGCCATCCCAAGTGAACTCCTCTGTCAAAGAAATATATGCATCATAATACATGAAAAAGAAGTCCTCATGTGCTGCATGTAGCAGCTTCTCCTTGAGCTTAGAAGCTCTAGTCAAGAAGAATCTGCAATTAGAATAGATGACCATACCATCCACCATGTATCTATCATCTCCATCTGGGTCATCAAGAACCATGCAAGCACCAAGATCCTTCGAATACTCTACCAAGAGTTGAGACCTCCAATATGGATCAATCCTCCCAAGAGATAGCGCTAGTGATCTGGCATGTGAAGCTATCCTCATGCTGCTTCCTTCTACCTTGACATCCCCCATGCCAAATTTTTCCTCCAAACTATTCACCTCTCCAAAATCCAAGAGTGGTGAATCCAAAGACAAGATGTCTTTCATCAATTATAGATCTGGTGGCCTCCCAGGTGGAATGCCTCCATGTAGTGAGACATCAATGTCAAGAGTAGACTGTACATATGGTTGGGAAACCTTTCCCTAGCCTTCACAGTGCATAATAGTCTACCTCCCCTTTGTGTTAGCTCTCTGAAATAGAGAAGGGTGTGTGCCTCTAATCAAGTGATTCTTCCCTTCCTTCCTACCTTCTCCTTCCATCTACAATTCTTCACAATCATGCTGCTCACTCATTGTGCTTTGACCTCCATGTATGAGATCTTGGGGAACTTCTTGTAAGGATACAAGAATCCCTCCTATTGGAGCATGTGCTCCTCCTTCCTCTGCTTGAGGTACTAGATGTGCTCTAGATGTGAAGGCCTTGTTGCCCTCATCTTCATAAATGTGTATGGGAAACCCTCCAATAATATGAATCTCTTGTGAAAAAGAGATCCTCATGCCCTCTTGTTTATGAATAGGAGATAGAGGTCTCACCTGTAAAAATGTATGACGTAAGGTGTCAGCTTCTCCCATGGTTTTCTGAAGTGGAGTGAAGTTTATAGCTTTGTCCATCACATGCAAGGTTTTTGTCCTCTCAAGTTTTTCTTGCTCCAATACATGTGTCTTAGGAAGTTTCCCATCAAACCTTCCCACCAATTTTTTAATGAATATTGCATAAGAGGAAGTATTTTCATTTTTTAAAGAACAAGATTCAAAAATCCACCATGCATAAGCCTTACATCTGAAATGAAATGCTGCAATTCTGATGGCTTCACTTTCAGAAATTTGATGCTGCTGCAAAAAGGTGTCTAGCTCTTCCACCCAAGCTCTGGCTGAACATGTAGGTGAACCATCAAAGGTAGACATAAATAATCTATCCATGTTCTTCTCCTTACTCCTATTCACCTGGATCTTGCAAAACTTTTGGAAAGTGGTATGATCTCTAAACCTCTCAATTTGAGATTCATACTCCTGCAACAAATCACTAAGAGTTTTCCTCTTAGACATTCTCCCTCCTTTCATCCATCTCATGATAGATCTGGGAATTTGACTATGCTGTGCATCATGGAGTGTAGCTGCATGCTCACACTCACCATGTGGAAATCTAGATCTAGCTCTAGATCCAAACTCTTCTGGAGATTCCATCTCCATTCTTATTTTCTTTAGATCTTCTTGAAAGCTCTATATTTATCTTGGAAGAGGATTTGTAAGCCTGTCTTCATTTCTGTCCATATCTCCTTCTTCTTATATTATAATGGCCTAAGATCCATAGGCTGAGCCAATACTGAAGCTTTGATACCACTATAATATCCCAAAATAGGGAAAATAAGCAGTGATGGGAATATCTTAAAATATTCCAAAAATGGACTCCTCAGGAATTCATTCACAGAAAAACACATTTCCAGAAATATATGCCATAAAAATGTAAATCATCACTTGGATATATTACATATATCCATCTAGTATCTAAATCCAAGAGGAGATTAGAAAGAAAGGAAACTAGGTGAGGTAAACAAACCTCCCACACCTACTGTAGCTGAAAATCATTGAAACCCCAAAAACTGCTACTCAGAAATAATACACAAAGGAGACTACGCAGTCTTATGAGGGTTTCAACTCAGAAGTTAGGAGGACAAATAGCTCTGCTCATATATTAGACAATCATTCTCAAAAACTGAGATCTAGTGTCCTTATTACAATTACAAGAAAACCCGAAAAGGGTTTCTTGTCATACACTCTGAATACAAATGTGATCTTCAGAAAATTACTAAATAATCACTGCAAGACTGAAGAATGAGAGTTTAGAAGGCTGAAATATATTAGATATGATGTAGATCCCTCAAAGTCTTCCTCCCATGAAAGGATGAACCTCTCAATAACAAGGAAACATTGCAAAGGAGCCACTAGATCATCCACTGAAGATGCCTCAAAAAATAATACATTCCTTGGTTAGAACAACGCTGGGAATGTTGGGAAATGTGGGGCCTGATACCACATATCTGAAATGAGCTCAAGATCTCTCCAAACAGATCTCCCAAGGGAAGGAAACCTCCCTCCAATGAAAAATTAGCTCAGAAAGTGGGATTCCAACCCCCTCCACTGCTGCACCCTGCAACACAACACAATGACCTGCAGAAACTGCACTGATGAAGTAAGTTGAAGCTTAGCCTGAAAAATTGATGTGGAAATGAATGAAAAAATATCCCAAGAAGCTCCTCAAGGAAAGAGGTTGGATTCCCGCTCAGGAACACCCGGTGCTAAACAACACAGAAACCCTGCTAAACAGCAAGAGGAAGCATGATGCCAGGTAAAACCCCAAGTCCCCACTCTCTTGTGTTATATAAATGCATCCAAGATTTTCACCCTCTTAAATCCCAAAAGCTCTCAACAGTCTGGGCAAACTCTCATTCTTCTAATCTCTTTAACAGTTAATTTAAATAGAATGGTGTGGAACTCCTTTAATCTTCATTGCTTATCAGGTTCTAAAGCCCTTTCATTTTATATTCCAATAACTACAATATAGTCTCTGCCTTATCCAAAGTTCCCGCTTTATTAATCATAGATGGCCTTTTGAAGCCCTACCATAACCTTTGGATTAAACTAACTCTCGGCATAAAATTAGACTTTATACACTAACCCCAATGGTTACAACAACCCTTAGTTAAACACTCATCACCCTACCTTACATATTAAAACCAAGGCCTACCATAACATTTACTTCATGCAGAATTCACTTTCGAATTGGTTTATTTAATACTAATGCATATAAACCAACATTTATCATAAGGAGTCTCGAACTAGTTAGTCGCCAACCTCTATATAATGCTCTGACTACGAAATCAGTTCATACGCAAACCCGTGTATTCAATTGCCAGGAGTCCATGATAAGCGGTTGTAATACAAGCACTTTCTTTGGCATTCACAACCCAACAAACTATGGTTTAATAGTGCATATGCCAGACTAACAGAGTAACCCTCTTACACAGAAATGTGCATTCACTGTGAAATTCGTAATTTCTCTATGAAATGGCTTACACGGAACAACCTAATTCCTTTCTACGCACTATACATTCCTCAGACTTCCAATCACAAAATCAGGCACATTCATTCATAATATCGTCATGAGTGTCGATTTCTCTAAGAATACACAGAGCACAATTTACCGCGAACATAAATTCGAAACCCCACTTTGTCCTTGCAAGGAATTTCTCCTATTATATGTAGAACATCATTAAACCCAGATAACATAGTATATACTCCACATTCTTATACAATTGTTAATTGAAATACAGAAGCTCAATTACACAGGAATTAAACCAGATAATACTCATGCAGTACTGAAATAGATTCCTTCAATTATACAGTGAAGTCACTTACACTCTTTGGTTGGCCAGGTCTTCTATTTGATGGCCCCTTTATCTCTATGCAGCTCTCTGCAAGTCTGCAGGGCTCTACCCTTGAGACTTATTTTATAAAAAACTGCTAAAGAATTGATTCAGCTCCTTTGATTACTCAACAAACTCTGTAAATTCCTACAGTTCTAAATTTAGCCTAACCCTCTCATAACTGAAACAGACTATCTCTTCATATGCCCACTAATCATTCGAGGGCAGTTACAATTTTCTCCACAATTAACTAAAAATCACTCAAATATGAATAATTACAAAGGGAAACAAAAACATGAGACCCCCCTTAGGTTTATTTATATACAAAATACTGTCTTGAGCCTAATGTTCCTGTATCATACTCCCAAGGTTAAAATGATTCATGATCTCCTGATCATGTGCTTTCATCCTTGTCTTCCTAGATCCCACACTTTGTTTTGTACCTGATCGTCTACTACAACACTCTTCTTCTGTAATTCTCCAGGCTTCCATATTTTACGGTGCATCCTTCCACTTGCTATGCCTTCACAGTCTGTGACTATCTTCTTATTGTTTCTGTTGTTCCTCTGCTTCCCTGCTACTGCCTTCTTCTTAGATACTTTCACTGTCAGCTTTCTTATAAATTCAATTTCTCTATCTAATCTGTCTTCTGACTGTTGAGTTCCTATTTGTTGAACTCTTACTACTGCTTTTTATTGCTGAGCCCTAGCTTGCTTAGTCCTTGCTTATTCAGCTATATCTGTAGCTCTTCTTACTACCATGCTTACTCTTACTTTCTGAATTCTTGCGGTTGCTCTAGCCCATGCTCTAACTGCCACCCAATCATCCATACCCTCTTGTTCTCTACAATAGTAAAATTCTTGCTGATTGTCATCCATGAAAATTTCTCCATCCTCTGACCTCAACAATTCTCTTGACTGGTATTTAAATTTCTAGTCATTGTTATCATCTCTTTTCTTCTTTTGGACTAAACATGCCTTAGTCCTTCCATCAGTACCTGCAATCATAAGACAAAATCCTTGTGTCTCTTCCTCCTGTTCTAGCAACACTTCAATTTGTTGCTCCAACATTTCTTCCAACAACACCTCAATCTATTGTTCTGCTAATTCATTCTCTTCTCTGAATGTTTTCTGCAAACAATTCAGCCATTCATTTTGCACTTATCCCACATCATCAGCATGTTGTAATTTGAATTCAACATGTTCTTCTTCTTCTACCTTGGCAATCTTGAACAATTGCCTTCCTTATTCTTGAATCACTTCAAGCTCTTCAAGTACCGCATTCTCATCTTCTATCAGAGTAAAATTATGATTCTCTATTGCTGTAGCAGCCCCAAAAGTCTACCTTACAGTATTCTCTTGGCTATTCAGACAAGAAAATTCTTCTCTGCCACCAACAACAACAAATTTCTGCACATGAGACATGACTATCTCATCTTCTTTCAGCTGCTCATCTTCATTCAAGACAACTCCAAGTGATGGATTGTCTTCTGCAGTCCCTGTCAACATAGCCAAATTGTCAAACTTTAAATCACAAGACTCAATGGTCTTAATTGATGATCCAGTCACCAATTCTCCTTCCTGCAATTCTAAGTCTTTTCTGAGACTCAAAAAATCTTCCCCATCTTCATTCCTCTGCATCTTCACATTCTAAAATCCCCAATTATAAAATTGAGGTTCTCTCTCTTGCCTTGGATCTTGCTGATTCAACATACTCTCCAGCAACTCAAATTATCCATTCCATGGATTAAAATCTTGCACAGAATTCCACTCCTCTTTCAATTTATTGCCCAATGATATCAACTTATCTCCATCATCAATAGAATCTGCATTCACGAAACAGTTCTTAAAAAAATATTCGCAAGGCCTCAGTGCCTTTCTCTCCTCTGCCAGCATTTCAGTATGTTGTCCTAAATTTATTTCCTTCTCTATCAACATCTCAGTATGTTGATTCCAATCCTTCAAACAATTCTCGAGACTATCAGTCAGTCTCTCCTCTGCATCATCCTCTTCAAGGATGTCTCTCTGCTCTAGTTCATAAAAATGAACTTTCTCATCCTCAGTCATTTCTGCCCTTACAATCTGAACACCTTATCTATGTATTTCTATCCTCTATTCATGCCACATTCCTAGCATCTCATCTGAGGAAAAATTTTCACAATCTTCACAAGTCCAGTTTCCTGCTGCCACTATCTCCTCAGCCTTCATTAGAATAGAATTCTGATCTTCCATCTCTGCAATAACTTCAATTATCTATCCATCACCTTTCATTTGGCCATTTAATAAAAGTAATTTGTCATTATCAACATTAATAACAAATTTATCATCATCAAACACAACTTCATTGAAACAATCTCTTTCATAAAACAAGGAATTTATGAATTCATTCTACTGCAATAATTCAATCTGATCTTCATCTGAAAGATACTCATCATACTTTACTTGGTAACATTCAGCTTCATTGAACACAGTTTCATCATATGAATTGTCTTCTTTAATGCCTACTTTCACACACAACTTTTCAGTTGTAAAAACATAAGACCTCATGGTCTCATTTGATGATTTTATCATCAAATCTCCCTGCTATTCCATGTCTTCTATACACTTTAGAGATTCTTCAATGGTTCTCTCTTCAATTTCCTCAAGCTGTTCAACTTCCAGCTTCTAGCCATCACCATAAGCTAAATCTCCTCTGCTTCCAATATGTTGGAAAGAAGAACCCTTCTCTAACTGTGTATGGACATCTTCAAAACATCTAGTTGCTCCATTTTCTTCCTTAGTGACAACATCAACAGTTTTTTCTCTCCCACCTGATTTTCCTGCAAACATATAAAAATTTCATATGTAAGGCCCTTGGACCCCTTGGTCTCACTTGAAGTTTCAGCCTTCAAGTCCTTCTCCAAATACTCAATCATTCTGAGTATTTTCTCTTTCTGTTTAGCATTTATCATCTACTCTTTCTTCATCTGTAGCCTCTGCCACTTTACCTTCTTCTTCATGAGCCAACCAACTCTCTAGTTTTCCTCTATCATCCTCTCTAGTTTATAAAACAACTTACTGGTCTCAGCTATCTCTTTCCAATATTCTTCATCAGTGAGTCTCTTCCTCATGCCAATTTCTTTGGCATATTCCCTCACTCATCTGTTATGGCCTCTCTCAGAACCTCTGCAATCTCTACTGTGGCTATTAGTAGCCATTTTTCTCCTCCATGAATTCTTCACTCACAAGCTTCACTAAGCCTCTGCAATAGCAAGCTCTCTTGCTGCAACTTACCTCACCAATCCCTTCCTCTGGATTCGGCTTTTGGCAAGTACTGGTCCCCTTCTGCTGGAACCTTCTGAGCACTCTCTTTGGCTCTCTCTAGGCTTCACTCTACAACTTTTCAAGAACACATATGTTCTTCTTTCATCCAAACTCAGTTTGGAATCCTCCAGGTTCTGCCACACTTCTTCTTCACTCAGAATCCCTTGCTGGACTCTTTCATCACTGCTCTCAAAGCGGTGATCTAATTTTGTTGAGATTTCTTCCTCAATTGCTTACACTCTGCACTCTGCAAACAATACTTCAACCCAGAGTCAAATAAGGCTCATAAACTTCACCTCCCAAGATCCCTGAATGATATTGCTTCTTCTTTCACCTTCACTGCATCTCTATCTGCTGCAATCTTCAAGACTCTTTGTCTTCAACTCCAGATTCTGCACATCTAGAGACCTTCACTGCATATCTAATCAAATCTGCAATTTCTATCAAATAGATTTAAAAACCAAACTTATTCCTATTTCAGTACATGTGCATTTCAAAATAAAATTTCAAAGAGCTGTTTCAATTCAAGCTCCAATACCACATGATGCCAGGTAAAACCCCTAGCCCCCACTCTCTTCAGTTATATAAATGCATGCAAGATTTTCACCTTCTCAAATCCCAAAAAATCTCCACAGTCTAGGCAAAATCTCATTGTTCTAATCTCTTTAACTGGAAATTTCAATAGAATGGTGCGACAGTCTTTAATCTTCACCACTTATCGGGTTCTAAAGCCTTTTCATTTTATATTCCAACAACTAAAATATAGTCTATGCCTTATCCAAAGTTCCCGCTTCATTAATCATAGTTGGCCTTTCAAGCCCTACAATAACCTTTGGATTAGAATAACTCTCGGCATAAAATTAGACTTTATACAATAACCCCAATGCTTACAACAGCCCTTGGTTAAACACTCATCACCTTACCTTACATATTAAAACCAATGCCTACCGTAACATTTACTTCATGTGGCATTCACTTTAGAATTGGTTTATTTAATACTAATGCATATAAACCAACATTTATCATAAGGAGTCTTGCCTTAGTTAGTCGCCAACCTATATATAATTCTCTGACTTCTATTAAAAATAAAGCACTGAAAATGAACAGCATTTGTGCCCACATAACATACCTTCGCACTAATTGTCGAACGGATCCAACGATCCGCATTACGTCATGCTCCAAAATCCAGATGGACGTTTGTCGACAGATATCACGTTACGAAAACGCACGGGACTTAATCGCCCAAAATCCCATGATGTAAATGGTATTCCAATACCACTCTTCGCCATGTGTCAGGCAGAAAGGGATATCGCATTTGAAAATGTGAAACCACTTACCATTTCAAAACTTGCACGAACCCACTGGTTTCATCCTCCCAAACCGCCTTCACTGTTCCTCAAGGTTCTGACTGTTCCATCGCTTCGGGTTCCATTTAACACATTCTCTCTTACATTCTCCACCAAAAGGGACCAAGATCTCATTGGCTTCTACCGAGCCTTCTCACAGGATCACTATGCAAGCAATTCATACACAAACCCACGTATTCAATTGCGTGGCGTCCAAGATAATCGGCTGTAATACAAGCACTTTCTTTGGCATTTTCAACCCAACAGACTATGGTTCAATAGTGCATATGCCAAACTAACAGAGTAACCCTCTTACACAGAAATGTGCATTCATTTTGCAATTCGTAATTCGTCTATGAAATGGCTTACATAGAACAACCCAATTCCTTTCTATGCACTATACATTCCTCAGACTTCCAATTCACAAAACTAGTCACATTCATTCATAATATCGTCATGAGTGTCAATTTCTATAAGCATACACAGAGCACAATTTACCCCGAACATAAATTCGAAACCCCACTCTGTCCTTGCAGGGAATTTCTCCTATTATATGTAGAACATCATTAAACCCAGATAACAGAGTATATACTTGTTTGGTCAATTTAGTGTGTCCTAAATTGCTAACATAAATTATCAACCAGGGATTCGTAAGCTGACGAAGTGCGGCGCACTATATGTGCAAGATAACCTATCTCTTACTTTTTGTCGTTTTTGGATTTTTATGAAATTCTAAAGACAAGTATGGTTATGGATATTCAAGGCAATGATGTCCTTTATAATGATTTACCAACTTGAAACTGAAAAATGAATTTGAAACATACAATGACAAAACTTGAAAGGAAATGAAAATGTGCTACTGAAATGAAAAAGGTGCTGCTAATCTAATAAATCAAAACAGTGAACTAGTGAGCATGAAACCAAACTATTCTTGCTGATTTCTAAACACAAAAGAAACTATGCTGAAAGAAATCCAAAAGTTGCAATACAGTAAATCTAAATCAAATTACATCAACTTGTCTTATGATCCCTCATCATTAGTCCAGCTATGATTTTCGGAAGTAACCATAAACAACTTGAGTAACTGATATCTAACTTGCAGAAAGTAAACTAATATCAAACCACACATTCATAATTCAATCCCTCACCATCAGTCCAGCTGTGGCTTTCGGAGGTAGCTGAAGATGTCATGCACAATTTAATATTTCTAACTTGCAGAAAGGAAACTAATATCAAACTACACATCCATAATTCAATCCCTCACCATCAGTCCAGCTGTGGCTTTCGGAGGCAACTGAAGATGTTATGAGCAATTTAATATATCTAAATCTAACTACTGAAACAAATGTGCAAGACTGAAATAAACAAAGCAGTGCTGGAATTAAACAAAAAGTAAATTAGCAGCAGAACAATATTGATTCCATGTCATTAGTCAAAAGATATGCAAATGCCTGGGCTGCCATGAAAAATTATGCTAAAATCTATGATTTCAAAAAGCAATCTAAGTAAGGAAATATGACAAAACAGAATTGAAAGCAACTTATCTAGAAAACATGTAAAAGCCTCCTTAGATAGCAGGGGCCCTCTGCTACCAATTTGGTGAAGTCCTTCAGCTCCTTAAAGTTGTAATCAAAACAGCATCAAAGAACTGAATTTCTCTATTAAAAAGAACTCACAAATTTACATCCCATTCCATCTTGAACTTTGTTACAAAAGACTTCTCTACTACTTTTTCATTACTTTCTCATTACTTTCTCATTACTTCTTCATTACCTATGATAGGAGAAAGCTTCTCCTATTTATACAAAATATGAGGAGACATCTCATTAATGGGAGTCCATGAATCTCTCTCTCCATCTCTAGAGTTACAATCAAAATAGGAAATGATAAGACACATGTCTTTCTAGAGTTTCAACACAACTAAGAGATGAGACACATATCCTCTTAGAGTTTCAATACAACAAGGAAGTGAGACACATATCCTCTTGATCCCATAATCTTCTCCAACCAAATTAGAATTTGGCCTTAGAGTGCCACATAAGGGTCTTCTAGAAGTCTCCTTTTGACCTACACATGTCACAAAACTCATAACATATATATAGATATATGAAACTATGTTAATTTTCTAGTTTCTAATCATAAATTCACTTAAAATACATAAAATAAATAACTTTGGAAAACAAGGATCCTAACCCATATATTTATGAAAATGGTTACTTGATGTAGGGTTTTAGGTCAAATGGTTATGAAATAAGAGCTAAATGGTTATGCCATAATGGAAATATGTATGAATATGGAAGACACTTTTGAGACTCAACATACCCCCCAACTGAAGTTGTTGCATGTCCTCATGCAACTATTGCAATGATTCATTTGTCCATGAGTTGATCTTTGACTCATATAGATTCGTTCCAAACATTGCTTCTTGATATTTTCTTTTTTTTGCAAAGTATAATACATTTGATTGCAACACATTTTTTTTTCAATGGTTGGTTCTTGTGTGACAACCTTTTTTTTTTTTTTTTTTTTTTTAAGCATTGGTTCTTGTTTAACAATGCTTTATTTTCTTTGTTGCATCAAAGTTCATGAAAACATTTAGAATCAACTACTTCATCAATGAAGTGATCATTTGCAAGGCATATAATCTTTTGAATCATGTTGTAACAATAGTTGATTGGGAAGTATATGTGGATGGAAATGAAATGAAAATGTGTGATAGTGTATGACATGTGGATATGAAATGATGTCCCTTCCCCCCCCAACTAAAGATATGACAATGTGGAAAAGGAAGTGAGAAATTTTTCCAAAGTTACAATTTTAGCATTCTAATGAATTACATGACTAAAAATTAGAAAACAACATACCTTCACTTACCTTAAATGTGGATGAGTTGTGTATGTGTGGTGGTTGCAAAATTCTGATCATATTCTTCTTCAAGTGGCTGAACAAGAGGAGTCATGGATAAAGAGATGAGATGACTTTTTATTGCTTCTACTAAAACTTGTTGAAATCTGCTCCAAAATGCTGAAAATAATAGTCTTCATGTCTTCAAAACTCATTGGTATAATTCCTACTATGTGAAAAGATGTTCTGATGTCGAACATAGTAGGAAATTGTTGAATTAGTGGCCATTAATGGATGCCACTAGTCAACACGAGAACTCTCACCATTGATGACAATGAGAGTCAAGATGCCCAAACACATCTTGCTAGGTACGAATGATTTCGCTGATGTCGAGTCACCTAGAAGATCTGACGAACAAGGGACATTAATGTATTCCCATTGTTTGTCAGCATGAGAACTTGCCATTAAGGCATGCAAGCCTCAAGGTGTTTTTACAAAGAACTTATACTCAAAGGACTATGGACTCAATAGTTTGCATTGAAGCAGGGCTTATTTGCGGAATGAAAATGACAAGAAATGAAAGATGGAAATGGAAGATGAAAATGGAAAGTAGAAATGGAAATGGGCAATAAGCATGTGAATGAGCTTCTTGCTTTTATTTGTGGGTTATGTATGGACAAAAAGAAATGGAAAGTGGATGTGAATGTAAATGGAAAATATGAAGTGAAATGAGGTGAATGGTTTATTATGAGGTATGGATGTGATGGAGACAATAGTATCTGAAAGTTTTTCAAGTGCTTGGATCTGATTTTGCATCAGCATATTTCCTCTTTGTTGCTGATCATCCTCTTATGAAACAAATTGGTCTCTTAGAGAGACACCATTCTCTTGTAGTCATTTGTCCTTCCTCCTGGAACCTGCAAAAAAATTAATACTTCTTCTGCAATGGAATGTAAGATTATCAAAGGAGAGAGGTGATCAATCTCTCTAGTTATGATATTTACATACAAAACTAAGAATTTGTATTAATGAAACAAGTTCTCAAAGGAAAAATCAAAAGAATTTATACCTGTTTTGGAATTAGTGCCTCAAGTTTAATGTAGCTTCTTTTCAGCAATTTATTTCATTATTTGTCATTTCAAACTCTAATAATGGATTTCTCATTGTATAGATCTTGTTGAGACCTTTCCAACGATACTTGAATCATCAAAATCTGATTTTGTATGAGAAAGTTAGGGTGATTTGAACAATGAGGTTTTTCAGCTGCTAAAAATCTTGAATAAAAAGTTAGCCATTCATATTTCATCATCAGTCCAAAATTAATCAATACCTTCAGAAAAGTGAGCAAATAACTTATTCATTTCATTGATTCAATTTTTTTATTTTTTATTTTGAATTTTTTATTTTTTTTGTATTTTGTATTTTTATTTTTATTTTTATTTTTTAAATGAAATAAAGCATGGATGAAATAATTGTCCTTATGAATATTTTTGAAACAAAGTCATGCCAATGCTTCTTTCATGCAAAATAAAAATAAAAAGTTTGAAATTTCTAAAGTCAAATTCCTAACTATGAAGGAGATGAAGGCAGAGTCCTTTTCAATTTATACAACTTGCATTTGATGCACATGTGATAATGTGCTTGCCTCAAATAATCCATTTGTCATTCATCATATGCCACCAAACATGAATTCTGCCACATTTTCCCTCAAGTAAGGAAATCAGTTCCTTGATTATTTCTCAAAATTGAATTTTATAAAACCGTGACTGTTTTCATAAAAAAAAACATTTTTCTCTCACGCACACTGCAAATTAGTGCTCCGAAGAACCCTGAATTTCTCCCAAATGGCTGCGAATTTCAGAAAGTTCTTATAGGATTACCTAATTCACCCCGTTCCCGAAAAAACCCATGTTTTATTTTTTTCTAATTCGTCCTGGTTTGCTCAGAAAATTCGTTTTAAAATCAGGTGTTTTTGACAATGACGCATTTCGTTTTCTGGCAATTACTTGTGGTTTGATTTGTTTTTATTTTGCAGGTTTTGAAGTGTAATGGCTTGTATCTCACAGAGAAGTTCAGATTGATCTTTCTCATTCCAATTACTTGCAATGGAATCTACAATCTTCTCTTCATCAACAGTCTGAAATATTCTCTTCATCAGCAATTTCTTCATATGATACACTTCCATTGTATGTCCCTACAATTGAATTTGTAATCTTCTCTTCATCAGCAAATTGCAATCTTCTTCTCATCAACAATTTGCAATCTTTTCCTCATCAACAGTTTCTTCATGTGATATACATTCATTGTGTGCAATTTTTTTTTTTAAATGATTTCTAATAACTGTTGTTTGAGGCAAAACGAATATGAAAAAGAGAAAGTTCCCTTTTTTTTTAAAAAATTGCAGTGCATGGGTCTTTGTGTGGATTGAAGGTCTGCATATATGCGTAAAGCCAAGCCAAAGAATGGCCTCATGCATATGCGTAGGTCTTATTTCCATGAGATTTTTTTTTTTTTTTTAATTGATTTGTTAATAAAATTATGTATGTTATATTTTCAAAAATTTAAAAATACACATATATATTTCATTAAACAAAACAATGTATTGGACACTTTTTTTTTTTTAATTGAATCAATTGAAATAATGAAGTTTATTTTGTCTCCTTTTTTTTTTTTTTTTTTTTTTCACATAACAATTCTTTTTCTGATCCTCTAGCATACTCAAGAATTATTAATTAATTTTTTTTTTTTTTTACATAACAATCCTTTTTCTGATCCTCCAGATCACACAAAGTGCAAGAGGAGAGCATACTCGAGAATTATTAATTTTTTTAGATGTAAGAAATAAGGCTACCTAGTTACACTTCCCCGGCAACGGCGCCAAAATGTTTGGTCAATTTAGTGTGTCCTAAATTGCTAACATAAATTATCAACCAGGGATTCGTAAGCTGACGAAGTGTGGCACACTATATGTGCAAGATAACCTATTTCTTACTTTTTGTCGTTTTTGGATTTTTATGAAATTCTAAAAGACAAGTATGGTTATGGATATTCAAGGCAATGATGTCCTTTATAATGATTTACCAACTTGAAACTGAAAAAGGAATTTGAAACATACAATGATAAAACTTGAAAGGAAATGAAAATGTGCTACTGAAATGAAAAAGGTGCTGCTAATCTAATAAATCAAAACAGTGAACTAGTGAGCATGAAACCAAACTATTCTTGCTGCTGTCTAAACACAAAAGAAACTATGCTGAAAGAAATTCAAAAGTTGCAATAAAGTAAATTTAAATCAAATTACATCAACTTGTCTTCTGATCCCTCATCATTAGTCCAGCTATGATTTTCGGAAGTAACCATAAACAACTTGAGTAACTGATATCTAACTTGCAGAAAGTAAACTAATATCAAACCACACATTCATAATTGAATCCCTCACCATCAGTCGAGCTATGGCTTTCGGAGGTAACTGAAGATGTCATGCACAATTTAATATTTCTAACTTGCAGAAAGGAAACTAATATCAAACTACACATCCATAATTCAATCCCTCAACATCAGTCCAGCTGTGGCTTTCGGAGGTAACTGAAAATGACATGAGCAATTTAATATATCTAAATCTAAATACTGAAGTAAATGTGCAAGACTGAAATAAACAAAGCAGTACTGGAATTAAACAAAAAGTAAATTAGCAACAGAACAATATTGATTCCATGTCATTAGTCAAAAGATATGCAAATGCCCGGGCTGCCATGAAAGATTATGTTAAAAGCTATGATTTCAAAAAGCAATCTAAGTAAGGAAATATGACAAAACAGAATTGAAAGCAACTTATCTAGAAAACATGTAAAAGCCTCCTTGGATAGCAGGGGCCCTCTGCTACCAATTTGGTGTAGTCCTTAGCTCCTTGAAATTGTAATCAAAACACCATCAAGGAACTTCTTTATTGAAAAACTTCACAAATTTACATCCCATTCCATCTTGAACTTTGTTACAAATCTACTTCCTTATTACTTCCTTACTACTTTCTCATTACTTTCTCATTACTTTCTTATTACTTTTTCATTACCTATGATAGGAGAAAGCTTCTCCTATTTATACAAAATATGAGGAGACATCTCATTAATGGGAGTCCATGAATCTCTCCCTCCATCTCTAGAGTTACAATCAAAATAGGAAATGATAAGACACATGTCTTTCTAGAATTTCAACACAACTTGAGGAATGAGACACATATCCTCTTAGAGTTTCAATACAACAAGGAGATGAGACACATACCCTCTTGATCCCATAATCTTCTGCAGCCAAATTCGAATTTGGCTTTAGAGTGCCACATAAGGGTCTTCTAGAAGTCTCCTTTTGACCTACACATGTCACAAAACTCATAACACATATATAGATATATGAAACTATGTTAATTTTCTAGTTTCTAATCATAAATTCACTCAAAATACATAAAATAAATAACTTTGGAAAACAAGGATCCTAACCCATATATTTATGAAAATGGTTACTTGATGTAGGGTTTTAGGTCAAATGGTTATGAAATAAGAGCTAAATGGTTATGACATAATGGAAATATGTATGAATATGGAGAACACTTTTTTGAGACTCATGATACTCCACATTCTTATAAAATTTTTAATTGAAATACGACTCAAGTACACGGGGAGGGGAATTAAACTAGATAATACTCATGCGATGCGAAACGAGATTCCTTCAATTATACGGTGCAATCACTTACACTCTTTGGTTGTACGGAGTCTTCTATTTGGCCCCTCTATCTACATGCGGCTCTGCAAGTACACGGGGCTACGCCGCGAGACTTATTTTATACAAAGCTTTGCTAAAGAATCGATTTAGATCCTTTGATGACTCAACAAAACTACCTTAATTCCTACGATTCTAAATTTATTCCTAACTCTACGATAAGCGAAACCGAGACTATCTCTTCATATTCCCACTAATCATTCGAGGGCGATTTACAATTTTCTCCACAATTAACTAAAAATCACTCGGAAGCTATGTGAATAATTACCAAAGGAAACAAAAACATTAGACCCCCCTTATGTTTAATTAAATATTGTCTTGAGCCCAATGCTCTGCATCAAAAGAAAAATTCTAAAAGGACAAAAATAATAATCACAAACATAAGGAACAATGGCTACCATCCTCTTCCTTAAATAGAATGTGAGTTTTCTTGCCTTGGCCCCACTAGAATTAGGTCATTTCCATTAAGAGAATTCATTTCCCTCCAAAAATGCATTATTCCTTCCTTGATTCTACTCCTCCACATACAACGTTGTTGACTTGGTCAAAGTAAAATTTGAATCAACATGATATTAGCCCTGTTCACACGTAGGTGTTTTATTGGGCTCTGAAAGAGGGTCTCCTTTCACACTTGATGTTTTTATTCCTTCTTAGGATACTATGGGCCTTCTTACCCATTTATTCAACGGCTAAAAGACACTACTAACTCTATTTCATTTAGCTTGAAGCTAAAATTTGGGAACATTACACACCTTTATACTACTACCTTCTCTTGACATTTTTTCCTTTTAATGTTTGCCTTGAAAATTGAAACCACACAAAATGCTTGAGACGGAAAGTGGAAGGGAAAGTGAGATAGTGAGAAATTAATTACAAGGCCCGCGATGTGGAAGCTAATTTTGTAAATGGAGAAATTGTTTTAGCGGATAAGCTTCTTAGAAAAATATTTTTAGTGTGCCTTTAGCATGTAGATGGATGAGTGCCTTTTTAAGCAATGATGTTGTTATCATGGAGACTAGGTTTTTCTCTTCCTTTAGGGTTCTTTTACATTTATCTCTAACTTCACCTTTTAAATAATATGAAAGGGGGCAAGGCATCTAAATACCTCTTATAAAAACCTTCATGAGATGCCAAGCAAATAATTTTAATATTTTTGAGGCATTTGGAGGCTTGCATAGGCGTGGAGGGCTTCGTGGCTAAACGCGTAACACATAAGCGTAGCAGTCGCGTCTCTGCACCATTGTCGGGTCGGATACGAGCCGTCCCTGTGCATCGCCCGCTGGGGCCATTCGGGCCTTTTCATCTTTATCGAGGTTGGCTACGAACTTCCCTACGTGTGGCACCCGGTCCGGTCGGAGCCTGCGCACGTCGCTGTTGGGTCGGCTACCGAACGTCCCCGCACGTAGCGCACAGGCCGATCGGGACTCGCCCAGGCAGTTTACGTACTGTGGGTCTTCTTTTAGGTTTGCACGATGTTAAATGCATAGCATTCATTCACAAGCACAACCGCTTTGTTGATTTTTCATAGGAAGGTGCGGAACGGTACATAGCGAGGTTTTCCGGGAGCATAGCACAAAGTTTTCTGTCGACGTTTGTAGAAAATCCTAAAATATCTCTTTGAAAACCTTTCACTCTCTTTTGCAAATGACAAATGAGCTTGAGTGATAAATGAGATGGTTTTATAGCCTTGGAAAAATAAATTAAAACTAGATACCCACTTTTACTACATGTTTTGATTTGTATCTTGTCACTTTATCATTGATATTCCTTTTTCCTTTTGCGGGAGGTGACTTAAAGCACAAAAAAAATGATATTTTTTGTGGGTGACTTTGAAAATATAATTTCTTCCTCTCATTGATTTCGATAGTGATATTTCTATTTTTGCAAATACTATAAGTCATGTCCACTATGTCTTCTCTTGGCCACTTCTGTTTTGCTACAGGTGCCATGAGACAAATTATTTTTGTCTCCTTTTGTCATTCTTGTAATTTGAAAATTTAGTTACTCAGCAACAAACTCATGATGATCTTTGTTTTCCATTTTGAAACTTAACCTATGCCTTCTTTTTTTGACCATTTGAGGGCAATTGACTACTCATGAAGACTTAATCTCTATCCTGCTGATACTCTTTGCATTCTCCTCCCTTTGATGCCTTTGAAGCATGGTTACCTTGGAAAACCCTAGAAATTACCTTCAAGAACCTATTAAAACTATCTTCATTGTCATAATGGATGCTTCTCATTTTCATTTCTAGTTTCAACAAATCTTTAATTCATGCTTGGTTGTGTTGATGTACCTCTGCCCTTGTGGTTTTCGCATTGGCTTCTTGGTTGACAATCTTGTTTAGAAAATTATTCCTAAAAACCATGATTCTCTTTGAAATTGGGGCATGTGCTTATTCTTCTTTGTTGTGGGTATCCTTCCAATGAGAGACAAGCCCCTTACTTTACCTAATTTTTAATGTAATGGCCACCTTAACATTCCTACGAAATGTCAAGATGGGAAGTTTTCCTTTGCAAAATTTGTGCTTGATTAAAGAGGTCTTCTTTGAAGGTTTTCATGATCTATCTTGGAACAACAGAGATGATGACCTCCCTTTACATTTGATTTTATCTTCTTGGTATAAGAAAAATAGTGTTTCGAATACCAAAATAATCCTATAACCTATGAAACCCTAGATGACCTAGTGGGAGGCTTTTTGGGCTTGTCTTTGACTAAAAACTTGGCTTTGTGTCACGAAGTATAAAAAATACGAGTTTTTGATATTTTGATGTATTTAGATCCAAAATCCAATGTACTTGATTTATCTAAAGAGCCTACGGAGATATTTTGAGACCATCGATCCTTGATGTATCCGAAACACAAGAGTGAGTAGGTTTTTTGGTAGTGGAGGAAATAGGCAAGCCAAAGCAGAGTGCTAAGATCGAATATAGTGAAAATTAGTGCCATGGGCCATAGTGGGTCTTCTCTCAGCATTAGGCTATCCCTAATATGATAGGATAGTAAAATTGTGAAAAATTGATCTAAGGATAAGGAAAGTAGTACGATTTCACAAGACTCACAATATTCATGATACCTAGAAATGGAATTGCTTTTAATTCTCATAAAAATGAGCAATATGGTGACCATGAAATCCATAACATAATTTAAAGAAATCACATGTTGCTTGAACTACTAACCATGGTTCATGTTCTCCTCACTTGGTGACAATTATTGATATTGATTTCAAAATACATGATGAAAAATAATATATGAATCCTCATGATTTAAACTCTCAAAGAAAATTTAAATTTAAAAATATAATCAATTATTACTATTATTATTATTATTATTTGATTACTTATTAGGTAATGTGAATTATGAGATGACTAGTATGTAGAACTTGTGGTTTGAGTAACCACTATCCAAGGGCATCTATGGTATCAAAATTATTTCACAATCACAGGACTTGAGACACAATAGCATGGTGGATTCTTTTTCCCAAGACGTTTGTATTTCACCATCTATTTCTTAACATAACAACTTGTCACTCTCTTTTTTGATGCCTCATGGGCCTAATAAATTATCATTATTAGTTATATCATTAAGAATTAAAATTTTCACCATAGAGGTGGTTGAGGAGGGTTGTTAAATCCCTCACAATCCATGTCATATTTCCTCAAAGGACATCCTTAGCTTGTATTGATTATGCTCAAGGCGAGGCAACCCCCTCGAGTTTTCACTTCATCCATGGTCAATACAAAATTCACTCTTTCTTAGTCATTGGATCATTAGTGTAAAAATAAAATTAAAAATTAAAATATTATTATCAATTAAAATGTGAAAACAAATTATATATAATTATTAATGAAATATATATTAAATATTTCTAGATAATTTATAAAAGTTTATATTTTTATACTTGAGAGTATCTCTTTATCTTGGAAAATTAGCTTTCTTGTTAAGAAACCATAATTGAAGAGTATGTAAGCATTTAAAATCACTTGAGGATTTCACTTCGTCTAGTCCATACCAATCTAGAACATTTTTGGATTTTTTATACCCTTAAGATTTCAAGTGGATGACCTTTCCACAAGGAGTTCAAGACACAACACATCCGGTCACAATTTTTTCTACATATAATGCGATGCTAAAGGACATGGAGAGATATATTTGATCCACTTATGAGTTCAGAAGTGACATGAACATTTTTAATATAAGCTCTATTGTTGCAACCACATATTGAACCTGTACATCAAGGTGCATCATGGCTTCACCGTTACGATTTCATGGGAATTAAGCCTTACACAATAGTGAAAAACCCCTCACTCTACACCATTACATCCAACCCCTTTAAGATTTAAAAAGAAACACTTGGGATGGGTTTGATAGAATTATGTGTGTACATCATGGGAAAATTAATATAAAATCTCTAACTACAACTATATGTCCCACCACTAACTCAAACCATAGCTTTCATGGTAAACCATTCTCACAAAATTGAAATTTAGAAAATGGTAAAAATGTCCTCACATTTTATTATTAAATCGAATACCATTGAAAAAATAATATATATATATATATATATATATT
Organism: Pinus albicaulis; assembly: GCA_034641835.2. Lineage (NCBI taxonomy): Eukaryota > Viridiplantae > Streptophyta > Pinopsida > Pinales > Pinaceae > Pinus > Pinus albicaulis. The sequence continues at coordinate 1,394,223,567 of CM076581.1, forward strand.
AGTTTATTTTTCCAAGGAAAATTTTGTAATTTTATATTAAAACAAAATTACACGTTACCTGTGCTAGTAAATGTCATTGAAGACAAACTATGAGGTTGCAAGTAAAATAACACATGGGGAGAAAAATAATTATGTTTTCCTCCCTTTCTTCTTTTCGGCCTTCTACCAAGCACCTTGGGTTGGTGTGGTTGAGATAAGGGTGAGCTCATTATCTTAAGTGTTAGCTCCATTTTTCTTATCTGAATCTCAATTGTTTGAGATGTGGAATCTTTTGTTCCGGGCCAAGTCTGGTGCCTCAAGGTCCCTTTCCAACTGTACCCTAGGGGTAATGTCAAAAGGATCTTGCATCTCCTCTTCTTTTGAATCTATTTCAGTGGTTGTCTGATGATGTTCATTTGGATTGGGGACATCCTCTTCCTCTTTTGCCTCCTGTTCTGTTTTATTAAAAATTTTCCTTGGAAAAATAAACTAATATATATATATATATATATATTAGTTTATTTTTCCAAGGAAAATTTTGTAATTTTATATTAAAACAAAATTACATGTTACCTGTGCTAGTAAATTTCATTCAAGACAAACTATGAGGTTGCAAGTAAAATAATACATGGGGAGAAAAATAATTATGTTTTCCTCCCTTTCTTATTTTCGACCTTCCGCCAAGCACCTTGTGTTGGTGTGGTTGAGATAAGGGTGAGCTCATTATCTTAAATGTTAGCTCCATTTTCCTTATCCGAATCTAAATTGTTTGAGATGTGGAACCTTTTGTTCCAGGCCAAGTCTGGTGCCTCAAGGTCCCTTTCCCACTGTACCCTAGGGGTAATGTCAAAAGGATCTTGCATCTCCTCTTCTTTTCACTCTGTTTCAGTGGTTGTCTGATGATGTTCATTTGGATTGGGGACATCCTCTTCCTCTTTTGCCTCCTGCTCTGGTTTGTCTGAGGTAAATTGGCACCCTTTGGGAGTTTTCCGTGATCTTTTTTTTTTTTTCTATTATCTATTTTTTCTTACGGACATGATTTTTGAAAATGACGAGTATTTCTGCATATTCGGCACCTGAATGCAGTATTTTCGAAATCAATATGTTGTGTCCATGTCTATTGTTTGTGTTTCATTTGTATGCATTTTGGTAGCCCTTTACTCAGGTCAGCTTCCACACATATTCAAAAAAATGTGTAGACTCACTCCTCCAAGCGTTGTGTGTATGTTTTGATATATCTCCCAAGTATATTTCCAATGCAAAAAAATACACTTTCATGCCAAAAATAAAGGGGCAGGTTGTAAATCAGGACCCAGACTGGAATTCTAGTCACTTCCATGGTGTTTCCATCAAAATATGGGAACCAAGGTGTGATGAAGAGCCCAGTGGATCCCCAAAACCATGTTCCCTCCCTATGGATGATATATTTGGATTCCGAGGTAGAGAACTTAACGATGAAAAACCCCTTTGAAAAGAGGTGGATTTCACAATCCATAGTCTAATTTGTGAAAATCAAATGGAAGAGGTCCACTCATTTTGGTAAGAAGATGTTAAATCTGTAGATTATCACTTGAGATTCAAATGAAGTTTGGTGTTCGTTTATTTCTGGAATTTCTATGTTCACTTCTAGAATGAAATTCGTTTGCTCAACTATATAAGGTTTGGGGGAATTTTCAGCTGGTGGTGGTAGAGTAGCATCTTTATTTTTCCCCTGAAGTATATTATTGCAAGAGGGTCATTTCAGTTGGTTAGGTTTTGAGGTATTGGTTCCCCTTGCATTTCCAGGAGTTCTGAGCTCTTCTGCAACACCACCCCTCTGTCTCAGATTGAGGATTATAGTGGAACTAGCATAGATGGTGTAATCTTTTAGTGTGCAGTGGTCTTGAAGGGATGTCCCCGTGTGGATCAGAGATTGAAAATGGCAAGGATAACTAGAATGTAGACTGATATTTAGTTTCAGGTCTCCGACCCCAACATTTTCATGAGCCCAAATTAATAAACTATGAGCCACAGGGGGTTTAATAAATAGCTAAAAACATGCATCACTTACCTCATTTTCAATGCAGGCTATGTGTACATCCATGGGCTTCGGCAATGGCTACAAAGACAAGGTCCGAAGGGGGCCATGTTCCAAAGCATAGGAGAAGAGGATCCAGGATACCGGGTATCACCACCATGAAATATAGTATCTGGGGCGCCAACTCCATTGAATCCCCGAGAGCGTCAAATCCCCAAATAGCATCACACATCCCACCCCAATACGATAACATCTATACAATTTGTATCGCACCTCATGAGGGGGTTGCTTCTGTTGTACTGATTCAAACCCTTGTACCCGAGAAATGGCACGTTCCAACTAATGTAGAACCTGATATTTGACACTCTGGAGTGTGGAGGGGTAGGTGACCTAGTGAGTAGGCTCATGTATACAGGAAAGAGATGACACGCAGCTGCCGTGAGGGCCGAGGAGCCGCAATGCCCATATGAGCGTGAATGTTCTTCACCGCTTCGCCTTGGTGTTTGTTGTCAAAAGCCCTACTAGCCATTTGTTTTTTAGCGGCACAACTCAATTCCATATATATACACACACACACACTTGTAGTCTAAAGGAATGAATTTTTTGACTACCATTTTTCTGGTTAATTTTAATCAAAATCACAAAGAGATTTAAAATAAAATGACTTTAAATTCTTTAATTTGCATAATTCTAGTGGCCACTCCCTTGAATCCATTTATACATTCAAATATGTATTTTAAATAACAAAAAAATCTTGAAATTGTATTCTCTCATTTTGATGTTAGACTAAGTATATATATATATGAATTGAATTTTATGATGGTACTTGTTTGGTTAATTTTAATCAAAATATTACGTAAATTTTTAAAATATAGAGTTTTAAAATATATTTATACATTAAAAAAACATTTTTTAAACAACAAAAAAAAGTCACATTGTTGATTAAAATTACATCGCTAAATTTTAGTGAATTCCAATGAAAAAATATCTCTCTCTCTCTCTCTCTCTCTTTAGTTTGTATTTTTGAATGCTTTTCTTTTGGGTTTTTCTAGTCTAACTTCTCTAAAATCCTGCATGAATTCATTGAAAACAAAAGTTTGATGGGTAATATTGCACAATAGAAGTGCCCTAAGGGTTTTTTTAGGGTGCTCTATCCCAATTTCACGTCAAATTTTTTTGCAGGATTCCTCCACTGCACTAGAAACTCCAAAAAGTCTCACTAAAAACAACTTCCTAAACAAGTTATGGAATGGTGAACCAATCCATTAATTTCTTGGTCATGGAGTTTGACTTAAACAATTTCTTGGTTGATTGTATACAATTAAGTTTATATAAGATGTGGTAACTGATTCACTAATTTATTTTAAAATATATTATTTAAGCTTATTTATGTTACCAAGTTAATATGTGTTAGCTCCCAGTAATTTTAGTATATTGGTGAGACTAAAACTGCGGAGAGGACATTGGAACCACTTTGGGATTCTAGGATCTAGCCCTCCTGAATCCAGAGAGGTATCTCTCTTATAAGTGCAAATATTGATTTATCTTTAAGGCTTTTGGGTATGATATTAGGCTAGTTATTAAGAACAAGGGTTTTTGTTTGGTTTTGGATGTTTGAGCATGATTTTTAGTTGAGTGGAAAGTCCTAAAATGAAGGAGTTTCAAAGGGGTGAAGGTATAAGTAATCATAACAAGACTTGGCTGATGGGATAGATATGACACTGATTTTTAGTCCATTGGGCTATGGAGTCATAAAAGGTTTTAATTGTGCAACAATTTCAAGAGTGGTCCAAGGGGCAAGTCATCTATATCACAATATATTTTAGATAAAATGATGGAATGGAGCAATAAAATTGTTGAAGGGGTGGAAAAATACAATAAGTTCAACTAGGATTTATCAGTCTTTCCAAATAAGAAAATCCTTTTAAGTAACTGTTTAAAACCAACCAAAGGATAGGGCTAACCATAGAATTCTTTGGACAAGCTTGTATTAAAGCTAACTTATCAGACAAAGAATCCAGTAATCCACATAATTACTTTCAGAAGGGATGAAAATAGATAAGGAAAAAAAATTGCAACCTAAGATCAGATAAGAGACTTTTAAATCTAAACTGCTTTCAGCGTACTCTTAGGGAAACTTTCAGAATTACCTTTAGAGAAAGAAACTAGAAGACAGGGCAAACCATAAAATTTTCTATTCAAACTCTACTAAGCATATAATGAAAGTATCATTCAAGAACTTCTTTTCAAGCTTTGCACATCAAGACAGGGGCAAACCAACATTCCTTGATAATGTTTTATACTTAACTTAAGTCATCCTTAAACACACAATTGGGAGAAAAACATAAAGATAAAGCTTATCAATCAGAGAAGGGTACTATAAACAGTAAATCCTAACTCTATGCTTGCTAGTCTTTATCAGAGAATAAGTGGACAAAATGGCATACATGAAAGGAAAAAAATAACACAGAAAGAAGCACTTCACCAGTGATATAGACCAGGATCCCCAGAATCAGCTTGTATATTGATGTCAATCCAGTTACAAACTTCAATTCCAATCTTTCTGTTCAGCAATCATCTTCTCTTTTGAGCCTAACTTATTTGATTACAAACAGAGCTTCAAGAGCCACTGAACACTATTGACATGTAGAAAGTGTCGAGCAAAAGTATTATATACAAGTTCAGCAACCAACCCTTTACAACGTGCACCTTAATAAGATTTTATAGGAAAATGAGGAGGTGGAAATATTTCTAAGGTTCAAGTATCATTAATTCTACATTTAATGCAATTCTTTGCCTTGAAAACCATGCAAGGCATAAGGCAGGAATACATTCAATCTATATCTCTGTGTCATAACTCTGTTATGCTTTCAAGGTTTACTGGATAAAAATATTTTAATTTGAAGGCTATTTCTTATCCTTGTAATAACTATGCTGATAGTTGTAATAAGTTTCTTTGATTTGAAATAACTATTCAGCTATCTTGAGGTGAATATATTCTGTTCTGACAATAACTAGGCCTCTTCTGAATGCTTTGAGGCTACAGGTGGCTTTTGGTAGTTGAGAGGATTAAATTAGCCTTTGATGTGGCAGTGGAGGCTTCTCGGACTGATATATATTATTGTTTTTCTTTAAACACTGTTAATTTGTTTTAATTCTATGTGTTAAGTTTAATTAGGCCTAATTTCCTGTCTTCTATTCTTCAAACTGTGTTTAATTGAATGGATTACATTTTTAAATAGTCAATTTAGTTCTGTAATCCCTCAAAACTGTGTTTAACAATCTTCAAACATGTTTCTTCTTTGATTTCATGTTGTCCAACTCATACTCTTTGTTTGATTAAGCTTTGCTGTGACTTGTTGATGTGCAGGCATTACAAAGGTTTTATAATGGCGTCAGTGCTCATGAGGCACTGATAAACCTTGATGGGAAGCCCTACAGAATGATCTCCTTCATAAATAAAGGTCTGCGGGATCGTCATCCCCGTCCTTTGATTTTCTTTTAACACAATTGAAAAAACCATTATAACCTGCACAAAAAAAGAAAATTTATAAAAATCCTTCAGGGATGGGTTTAGACTGCTTCACAGGTTTTAGGTTAGATTGTGACCATTAGATGAAATAATTCAAAGGCGAAGATTGCTCGATGGGGTCAAATGGGAGGCAGTTGAATAAACGGTGGGGAGATTAAGTCAAAACCGTTGATCCGCAGAGATCAATGGTTGAGCTCAATCGTGAATATATAATGCAGAGGGGAAAATTTATAATAAAATAGAGGAAAATGCAAAGGAAAATGGGTGAAAAAACCTTTGGTGAAGGAAAAAAAGGGTTAAACGAAATTCGGGGTTTCGAAATAATTCTGGGTCGTCGGATGAGATCAGCCACAGAGATCAACGGCGGAGATTCGCTTATGAAGTCCCTTGGAGGATGGGCAGAGGGTGATGAATTAAAAGGAGAGATTGAACATGAACCGTTAGATCTCAAAGATCAATAGTGGAGATTAAAACAGAGGGGATGTGATGTAAACAGGGTAAAGCAGTTTCGGCCAAAGAAACCATTGGTGTTGCACTGCTCTTAAGGGATTTCCAAAATCTTCATAAAAAACATGATATGCCTCACCGCCCACCACGTGTCCTTAAAAAACGGCCCATATCGCGTAATTTTTAGGAATTAACTGACGGACTCAGATTTACGCGATATGGTTCCTCGGCCGTTGGATGAAGAGCGAGAAAATTTGACAGTAGAGATGAGAGCATGATAACAGAAGATGCGTGGGCGAAAAAAGTTGGGGCAGGGTCAAGGCGGTTTTAATCTTGACCATTGGATCATAAGAATGAACGGTCAGGATTTGTTGATGGAGAGATAGGTCACAATGGAGTTGGGCCTATTGGGTTTAATCTGAATCATTGGATTAGAAGAATGGACAGTCCAGATTTAATTTCTAAAAACGAAAAGAATACAAGGGAGGGGGTCGAGCGGAGATTGGGAGCAATGTGGGTCGTTGATCTGCGGAGATCAACGGTGGATCTTCGCCGAAGAGGTTATACTATCTAGATTTGGGAAATAAAAAAGGGTTGTGAGGATTGATTTGGACCGTCGGATGAGTGAAATGAATGGCCCAGATCCAATCGTGGAAACGCGAATCGGCGCGGCAGAGAGGAAAGGTGCAAAGATAAATTGCAATGTGATTGAATCAGAACCGTCGATCTTTAGGGAGATCGACAGTCGGGAAGGAATCTGCGGTTGATGAAGAGATGTGGCAGGGCGCGATGCGATTAGCACTGACTGTTGATTTGGTTAAAGGATCAACGGTGGAGAATTCGGTGGGGGTCCATAGAATAAAGCTCAATCACATCAGGGCTTTTTCTTTGAACAAAAGGAATGTACCCATCGCAAACTTCTAATTACGATTAGCGCTCAGGACTTAACGCTTGGTCCTGGGCACAGGTTATATGGTGGGGAAGTGGTTTGGGGTTTAGCACAAAGGGCTTAAGGCCTAGTCACATTGAAAATTTTGAATGGAACAAAGAAAAGGTTGGCATTTTTATTTGCGATGTGAGATTCTGACGATTGTTGATCAAGGATTAAATCAATGGATGATAACTCACCAAACAATAAACTGTCGGGTCTCATTGAAACATAAGAAAATTAGATTTTTTATAAAATACAAAGGAAAATTTGTTTCGAGGAGGGGTGTTTTATAATGTTTTAGCACCCGATTGCGAGGCTCGGGGTTATATGAAAAGAAAAATGAATCAGGAGTTAGAAGAAAAGGGGCCAATCGCATGAGAAACCTTTTTAAAGGCAATATGTAACAAGAAGAATAGAAATGCCGATTGTGATTGCGCGAAAGGGGCTTAACTATGGGTCACCGCTCTGGGTCTTATGCAGAAAAAGGAGTTAGGGGCTAAGGCGAAAGGGGTTTTAGGGTCTTAGTTAAAAAATGGGTTTCTTAGGCCAAAATAATAGATTTTCAAGGATTTTTTGGCTTTCGGTAAAAGGGGAAAAAGGGTTTTTAAACCTTCCAAAGGAATTTTTCAAAGGTTTTAAAGGAAATTTCAAGACAATGAGGGGTAAATGAAGTGTTTTATGAATGAAATGGAGAAGGGAAAAGGAGAAGGGAAATAAGGTAAAATGGAACTTTTTCAGTAGTCTTTTCCTTTGGTAAACAATAGATTTCTTTGAGGAAAAATGAAGGAAACATCAGTCAAAGTTTATCTCAAGGATAAGTTGTCTTCTCAAGACTTTAAGAACTAGCAATTTGGTATACAAATTGTTTCTTGAATGCTTCAAAAAATGATTTAGCCACCATTTGATATGAAATTTTTTATAGGTGGCTAACAATGGCTCCACATGGGGATGGCACCTTCTTGAAGGTGTCAAGAACTTCAGACTTGTATTCTCTAGGGGGATGATCAATGCCTCATCCATTGGGTTGCAACTTTCTTCACTTGGATGATCTTATTTTGTTTTGATAATGTCAGCAGCCTTGAAAAACAATGGAATTATACCAAAAAAGCTTTCTACCTACCTAATCCTACATGATATAACATTTTTTCTTCTTTGAGAGTGCATTTGGATTGGAAAACTCTTTTACAAACATTTTTATTCTTTTGAAAATATAAATCTAATCTAAGTCTACTTCTTATTTCTCCATGAACTCAGATTAAACAGTTGAGTTCATAAGCTTCTCTACCTGACTACTATATGTTAGGATTAGACTGTCTAACAGATTTTTATTGTCTAATTTCTAAAACAAGAAATTTAAAAAGCACACAAGTCAGGATTGAACAGTCTAACTTGTTGTTGATCTATGGCACAAAAACAAGCTGCACACAGATTATTATTTTGCAGAAAATTAAATCAAAATGTTGAAGGCTTAAGATCTGAAAGTTTTAGGAACATCCTTCTTTTCTCTTCAGCTCTATCTTTGAGTTTGTTTGAGCTGTCTTTTCTTTGTTATCTGGCTCAATTTTTGGGCTTATTAGAACCAATTTACTTCTATATTTGCCTCAAAATTTCAACAGATTAGAGTCATTCTTTCTTTTTGAATCTTAGGTTCGGTTTTTTAGCTTGTTTGAACCTTTATTTTTCTATCCTAATCTACCTAACTGATAAGCCAAGATTAAGCTGTTTGGAAAATATAATTTCACTAACCTATCAGTAGTAAATTTAAAACTAATTAGTCATGATTAGGTTGTATGACTAACTAGGAGTGTGTTTCTTAGGAGTGAGCTTGCACACTTTCAGATTTTATTTCTCTTTTTTGGTATGGGGTTGAACCTTTATTGTTTTCACAATCTGCCCTCTTTTCTCTTTCTATTGTTTTTTTATTTTTGAATTTTCTAAGTTTCAATGCAATGATGGATGAAATATATATAATGAGAAAAAAGATAAAAAGGCTTCCAATCATGATAGGATCAAGAGAAATAATGTTTGAGCATCCTACCATTGACAGGACCCCCAATTAGTTCAGCTCCATTCAATTCCTGCAAGAAATAAGCATTGTTACCAGAAGTAGAATGAATGAGGTAAGGACCAAGCCATAAGTTATCGAATTTCCCATTCTTTCCCTTGTCTTCTCTCCTTCAGTCCCACTTTAACACCTTGTCACCAATATTGAAATTACTAGCCTTTGTCCTTCTATCAAAAATATTTTTGATGCTCTCTTGCTTTTGTAATGCTCTGTTATAGACCTCCTCTCTATTTTGCTGAAGATGTATGGTCTGATTAATCCTTTTGATCATGTCATTGTCTTCAGACTGCACTTCTTGGATCAGCTTCATAACTGGCACACCTAGGCTGGTTGGAAAAATTGCATCTATCCCATACATAAGCTGGTAGGGTGACATTCCAATAGATTTTTCAAGTGTTAATCTGTCAGCCCAAAGGGCATGTACTAGCTTGGTGTGCCAAGACTTCTTGTTGTCCTCCAACAACTTCTTGATTATGTTTACTAAACTCTTGTTTGAGGATTCTGCCAGCCCATTACCTTGAGGATAATAAGCAGTAGAATGACCCAATGTTATCTGATATTTGTAACAGAATTCAACCATCTTCTTGGATCCAAATGATGCTGCATTATCAGTTATCATCTTCCTAGGACAACCAAATATAGAGAGGATACGAGTCTCAATGAATTTTATGATGAGAAAGTCATTGGCTTGTTTAGAAGGGATGGCTTCTAACCATTTGGTAAAGTAGTCTATTGTAGTGAGAATCCATCTATGTTGGGCAAATGAGGGTGGATGGATTTCTCCTATGAATTTTAAACCCCACTGTTGAAATACAACTTTTAACTTTAAGAACCTTGCCTTTGTTTCTGATAAACTAGGAGGTGTATTTAAATTAAGCAAAACATATGTAATATCAGCATACCAAGAGGAATTCATAAAATGGTCTTCAACAATGGGAGTTGACAATTCCTCTTGTTCATTGAAAGCATTTATCATATTTATATCAAGAACTTCAAAATTTTATTCAGCCATTAATCTAGCTATACCTAGGCCTTTAATGAGTTTAGTGGGCTTGATTTCTAAATCATATTCAAGTATCCCAGCTATCCACTTACCTCTCTTACCATCTGGGTCCTGTGTTAGGATGTCTTTTACAACTGAGTTAGGCACAAATTCAATTACATGGGAGTGTAAAATATAAACTCTGAAATCATTTAAATATTTGACTAAGGCAAAGTCTTGTTTCTCCATAATATTATACTTCAAAGGTGCATCTCTTAGGGCCTTAATAAAGAATGAAATGGGTTTCTCTTGTCCCTGTGGATTTTTCTGTAATAGGACAACAGTTATTGTATGTTCTGATGCAAATGAAAAAATGTAAAAATATTTTCAAAAATTAGGACTTATTAGAACTGGTGTTTTGGTTAATGCTTGTTTTACCAGTTCAAAAGATTTATTTGCTTTTAAGGTCCACTTAACCCCTTGTTACTTTTTTAGCATGTTTGTAATATTTCTAAGGAGCTCAGCTAAGTTGGGTATGAACCTTCTCAAGAAATTAATCTTTCCAATGAAAGATTGAAGTTCCTTGATGTTTCTAGGATGAGTGATTTGAAATATACCCTCAATCCTCTTTGGGTATATCTTTATCCCCTCTTATGATATGATGTGCCCAAGAAGTTTACCTTCTCGGAGACCAAACAGTGTTTTCTTTGGATTTAAAGATATCCCAAACTTTATGCATTTCTCGAATACTTTTCTCAAGTGTTCTAAGTGCTCTCCATCTATCTTGGAAAAAGAAGTGACATCATCAAGGTAAATAATGATGAAGTAGCCTAATTCTTCCAAAAATGCAATATCCATGGCTCTATGGAATGTAGCACCAGCATTCATTAGACCAAAGGGCATTTTCACATACATGAAAGTGCCCCAAGGTGTAGTAAAAATCTTTTCTTAATCGGCCATCGATACTAATATCCGACTCACTCAGAAGCCATTCCAAAAAGAAGACATTTTTAGGAATCAACAAATTTTCAGAAAATATGATCCATCTGCAAGGAAGAAAGAGGTTCGGGGTAATGAGAGGCTTTTTCTGCTCTGAGTAGCATAAAAAGCCTAATCTTCTCCTCGCTTTGTCACTCAAGCACTACCATACAACCATTCCTCGAATACTCTATTAGAACAATAATAGCCGCCGCCTTCATACATTTTTGATTTTCTCATCCAAAAGTGTAACTCAATGTGGTTTATTCCCATACAGCTTTGTTAAGTTTTTAGATTTGGTTTTCCTTGAGAGGTATCTTGTGCTGAATTATTTCAGTGTCATAGGATTTCAGATCCTTATAACTCCACACGAAAACATCAGAAAATTCTTCAAACATCTCTATGTATTTCAGTTTGATGTGAGCTGGAAAAGTTTTATATAGTTTGATCATCTTAGGTTTTAGTTTACTTCCTATATTACACTCTTCTACTTTAGTCTTGACAAGCTCCACCTTTGGCTTCTTGGCCACATCGTTGAAATCAAACAATTCTTCTATAGGGACCAGTCCCTTTGGCAAACTTTGATTATTAGACTGCAGAGTTTCTAAGTCTTCTTTTTCTAACTCTGCAACAATTTTTGTTTTGTTTGCAAGTTTGTTAGACAACAGGTTTATATCAGTAACCTCGGGGGAATTTTCTTCTTCATCAAGTAGGTTTTCTTCACTAGGAGAGTCATCCTCATAATCTGAATCCGAACTTGGTAGTTCAAATTCATTTCTGGACTGCAGGAAGTCTTCTATTTGTTTGTCTCCATCAAACACTTGCCAATATTTCTCATTATCAGGAATGGCTGGTCGAAATCTGATTTTAGTTGTGCATTGTTTGGTTTCAAATGGTGTTAAACATGTTCTAGCAACGAAAGCTAAATTGTGGGCGAGGATATTCTTTTCTCTTGGGACAAAAATAAGTTGGGATTCCTCAAAAATTTTCAACAAATCCATGACATCGTTCCTATAGGCTCTAAGTCTGGGGTGTTTGGCACTATATCCCCCATTTACTTACCTAATGACTAACTTTGAATCCCCATGCACTTTAGTTCTCTTGGCTCATAATTTCTTGAACAAGTGTAAGCCTAAAAGAAGGGATTCATACTCAACTATGTTATTCGAACACTGAAAATTTAATCTGTAGGAATGCCCTTTAGTATGATTGTTCATTTTATTGTGAAGCCACACTCCCACACCTGCATCATTCTTAGTGCAAGACCCATCAAAGTTCATACTCCAAAGAGGACTAGTTTCAGATTCACCAGTTTGACTACTATCCTCTTCATCTAGCGTGCTTTTGGATTGTTCTTAAAGGTCAGCACTTTGTTGAATTTGTTTTAATTCCTCAGTTTTTTCATTGTGTTGATGACTGATTTCTTGATTCTCAAGGTTTAAAAGCAATGGATGAATGATTTGTAGCTCTAGACTTGTGTTTTTTTTGTTGTAGTTCTCTGGTTTAGCAAACTGTGTTGACACTTCTGTCTCGTCTTCCTCCTCCTCTCTATCTGCCATTAATTCAGTTAAGGTCACTTGTTCACTGAATGTTTCATCATTAAAAATGATAAATGAGTCAAGGCCTATATTTACAGAATAAAGGGGAGAGTTTTGTGATCTCTCTTGGCTAGTAACCATGTATTGTATATGAGACTCCCTGTAAAGTATTCTAGTTTGATTAAAAACATGGATAGTTTCATATGACATATCCATCTGCATTGTTCCTTGTAACTTAGATCCCCAAGATCTTGATAATAGCATACCATATTTTGGGGGTACATCAGCCACAAGAATATCCATTACTAAACATTTGGCTAGAATTTGTGCTAAGTTTACACAGAGGTCTTTGATTAAATCTAAACATTTCACTCTGCTTGAGTCAAAGGAGTAAATATGTTTGTAAGGTCGAGTGATCTCAAGGCCTAGGCTCTCCATTACAGCTTTGGGCATTGAATTATGAGAGGCCCTTGAGACATGCATGGCATTGTGCAAAAATTTTTCATGAATATTTAAACTAACATAAAAAGGAGGAACCGGTCCTTCTTAATACCTACCCTCAATCTTAGGACAAAATATGAGCTCTAGTTGGTCATCATTAAGATTGACAGTGTCATTATTCTCTTCTATGTTAAAAGACTTCAAAATTTGGGATCTATACACATTTTGGGTGGCTAATTCAGTAAAGGGAACAGAGATCTTTATCTTGGCAATTTCCTGCTCCAAACTGAAAGGTAGCTGACTTCTTACAAGGTTTGTTTCAGCTTTTTTAACCACCATTTTGTCAGCAAGATCAGCTTGCTAACTTTCTCTATTTACATTGGTTAGAATTTTTTTAACAGGAGAGCTAGTTGAGGTACTAGTGCTACTAAGATCTGCACTCTGCTTTTCATTGTTTTGAGTGTTTTTCTCTATGTTTTTATCAAAATTTCCAGCCAATGTTTCATCTTTCTGTTTTGTAGTCTTGGGTTTATTCACAGGGTTGTTTTTTGCAGAATTTTCCGAGGTTTTTTTGTTGGGGGTTTCCAAATTCCTTTTACTTCTAAGATCATACTCTTTTTGAGTTTCTATGATGACATTTTCCATTTCTTGGTAGTAATATTCATCTTCTTCTATTTTTTCATCGTAAGGTGTGTATAGACCTTGTTTTCTATTGTAATGAACTTCAAAATAATCATTATCTACTCCCAAAATGTTTATATCATCCTCCTCTGTTTGTTCTAATGTTTCTTCAACCTCAGCTACATAGTTTTGATGAAAAGCAGGAGTGATCTGTTGATCATCCTCCCTTGGTCTGTTTTGAGGCTGGTTTCTCCTAAAATTCTGATTTTGGTTTTGATTTCTATTTTGAGGAGCTGTTTGGTTTTGACTAGCTTGTGCTCTCTCAAGTATGCTCATATTTTTCATCATCTCCTCCATCATTCTTTCCATCTTTGGGCTATATGTGGAAGGTGTAGGTTCCTCTCTAAAGGACACTTTCTTCTCATTCCTCATTCTTGCTCTTTTCTCCATTATATTAACTTCCACAGCAAGAGCTCCTTTTTGCATATCTTCTAGAGTCAGAGGATCTCTTTCTCTAAGTTGATAGGCCATTTGAGGATCAAATACTTCAGGAAATTTGTTTAAAGTTGAGCCTTCTGGTGGTTTTAAGTCTGGGGGAAGGGCGTTAAACCTAGTTCAATAGGCTTGAACACTTTCCCTAGTGTTTCTTTGGAGATTCTTGTAATCAGAAATTATTTGGAGAGGGTTATTTCTAACTTTTCATTTGTTTAAGAACAACTGATGGAATGCTTGGAGATCATTAATATGTGAGGGGTTAAGCCTTTGAACCATTTTCTTACTTCTCCCCCTAAACTCTGAGAAAATAGTCTAAGTTTGACAGTTTCATCATCAATTTCATTTCTGTCAAAGTAGTCATTCATCTTATCCACATGTTGTGAAGCAGTAATAACATTTATAGCATCATACAATGGTATCTTGGACTGATAGTCCTATGCGAGATTGACTAAAGGTAAAGGAATGACAAGGGGAGCATACCATGTTGCCATGATAGGAGGTTATGGAAAGAGTGGGGGGTTTACAAATGGTGGATTAAAAAGAGGGAAAGTGGGTTGGGATGAAGTGGTTTGGATAGTGGATGTATGAAGAACAGATGTGGATGGACCAACAATAGATTGTTGAGCAGATCTAGGATGGGAGAAACCAAAATTATGAATGAAATGTGAATCAGGTGGTGTAGTTTCGCTGCTACCAGGATGTTCACTTCTTTCTGGGGATGAAAGTGAAGACTCTGAATCTAGATGATCTAAATCATCAAGCGACCTAGTTCTAAATGGATTTCTTAAGTCAACTTCTAATTCTTGTAGAGCTGTAAGGTTTTCAGGGACAGAATTAGATCTAAGGGGTGATCTGAAAATAGTTGAAGATTTAACCTCAGGATACTTCCTAAGGATTCTTTCATGGTTATCAACTATCTCAGGAGGGTTTTGGTCAGGGTAAGCTCTAGTATGAATCTTTCTAGGAGCCACTATGCTATGTTTTTAAGACCCAACTAAACAAGAACAGTTTAACCAAATATGACAATCTTTTAAGAGGCTAATTGATTTTTTAAACAAGAAAAATTTAATCCTAAAGTCCTCTTAACTGAGTTTAAATGATGTTATGATGATAATGAGTTTTCACATTGGATTCTTAAGGTTCACATTGGAGTCTTAAGGCATGTTTAGGATTGTGGAGTCACCATGTGGAAATTTTTAGCTCTTTTGGAGGTAAAAGGTTTTATGGTCCACCACCATGTTTATTTGAATACCAATCTGAAATATTTTTGGGTTTTCTGAGTTTTTTCAGTCTGATGGGTTCTAAGAGTGTCCTAAATCTGTTTCAAAACTTAGCTACGATGATGAGACAAAGAAAGTCTACTATATGGCTAAGCTAGATGATCTTTCAAGGTTTTATAAGCTCTTACGAGAATCCTAAGGTTTCCTTAGTTTTTCACTGATTCAAATAAGTTTTATTATGATTACCATTTGCTTGATAGTGCTTGAAGAGGGATACTTGTACTGCACTGAGCAATGTTCTTGAATCAGGGGTCTTTCTTGAGGTCTTATGAATGTATAGGTGTAATTTCACTCAGAATTCCCGATTATGGTCGCCACAATGTTATGCCTGGTGGCTCAACTGGCTAATATGCCTAATTTTCTTGAATCAAGGACTTTATGGAGTCTTAAGGTGTACTTGGATTCTCACTAACTCAAAAATCCCCAGCAGAGTCGCCAGAATGTTAGGTCTTTGTAATTTGCAAGATTGGAAAATACAAACTACAAAGCCTACATATGAACCACTTTGGGATTCTAGGATCTAGCCCTCCTGAATCCAGAGAGGGATCTCTCTATAAGTGCAAAGATTGATTTATCTTTAAGGCTTGATATGTGATATTAGGCTAGTTATGAAGAACAAGGTTTTGTTTGTTCTGGTTGGGAAAAGATATGCGAAGGTGAAGGAAGTATAAATGAAGGGTGAAGGTGAATGAAAGTGAAAAATTGATTTAGCTAAGAAGATATGCGAGAAACAACTTCAATCCATTTGGATATGGAGTCATAGTAGGATTTAATTGAAACAACAAGGTTCAAGAGTGGTCCATGGGGCAAGTAAGCTATGTCTAAGGATCTCTTTAAAGTTGATTTTATGGAATGGAATGTAACAATTAGAAGGGGAATTTAACAAATGAAGAACAAAGAGCAGCCTAAGATCAAGTAAGTACTTTGAAACTATCCTGCTTTTGGCATACACCTAAGAGAGACATAAAAGTAATCTAAGATCAGGTAAGTACTTTGAAACTAGCCTGATTTTGATGCACTTTCAATAGAAAACATTTAAAACACAAAAAGAATAGCTTAAGATCAAGTAAGGACTTTGAACCTATCCTGCTTTCAGCATATTCTAAGGGAAAATTTTCAAAGCAACTGTTGGAGAAGAAAATAGAGGACATGGCTCACCATAGACTTCCCCAGCTCTGCTTTACTTAGCAAAATTATCAAGACAACACATAAGATAACAAAGAATAGTCTAAGATCAGGTAAGGACTTTGAACCTAGCCTGCTTTCAACATACTCTTAGGGAAACTTTCAGACAACCTTTGGAGATAAAACTAGAGGACAGGGCTCATCATAGACTTCCCTAGTTCAAATTTACTTGGAAAAAACTGAAAATAACATTCAAGAACAATGTTTAAAGTTTAGACAGTAGGACGAGCGAACACCAACATTCCTTAAGTGCTTGGACTGTATTAAATCATTCTTAAACAACACAATTGGAAGAAAACATGTAGATAAGGCTTATCAGTAAGAGCAGGGTACCTTTGACAGTAAATCCTAACTCTATAATTGTTGTTCTTTATCAGAGAAGATGGACAAAATGGAAACATAAATAAAATAACAATTTACAATAAGAAAAACATCACCGTTGACATAGACCAGGATCCCATAAATTAGCTTGTATTTGATACTTCAAACCAGTTACAATATTCAAGTCCAGTGGTTCTCTACAGCTTCAAACTTTTCATCCCAACTTAGGTATCTTCAATTACAAACAGAGCTTACAGAAGCTTCAGTAAACTATTTACAGGCAAAAGATATGTAGTGACCAACATTGTCTCATCTTGTATAGAAGTATTTATAGAAGAAATGAGGAGGTGGGATGGGATAAAAGATCTTCTAGGTTCAATTAATACAGTTTAATGTTTCTCGGCCTTTGAGGGGCTCGATGGAGAAACTCTTTGATATTTCCTCTGTATTAATTGGTTTACATTACGTATTAATCTTGCTGGGAAGATTTTGTTGAATTTAAGGTTCTTTGTTATCTTTGTAATAACTCTGCTGACAGTTTACAATAAGTTCCTTTGGTTGAATTAATTGTTCAACTGTCTTGAGGTGGATATCTTCTGTTTTGGCAATAACTAGGCCTCCTTTGAATGCTTTGAGGGTGCAGGTGGCCTTTGGTAGCTGGAGAGGATTCAATTAGCCTCTGATGTGGCAGTGGAGGCTTTCTCGGACTGATAGATATTATTTTTTTGATCTAAAACATGACTAATGTGCTTCTGATCAGTGTGTTAGGCATAATTAGCCCTAAATTCTATCTTCTGTTCTTCAACTGCGTTTAATTGAGTGGATTAGGCTTTAGATAGTTGATTCAATCCGTAATCCCTCAAAACTGTGTAAACAATCTTCAATTCTTCATCTCTGCTGTAACTAGATCCTTTAACACTGATACTCTTTGCTTGATTAAACTTTGCTGTGTCTTTTTGATGTGCAGGTGTTACAGAGGGTTTTAAAATGGCATCAGTGCTCATGAGGGACTGATGAAACATGGTGTTGAACCCTGTAGAATGATATTCTTGATGAATAAAGGCCTGGGGGATCGTCATCCATAGCCTTCAATTTTCTTTTAAAACAATTGAAAAACCATTAAAACTTGCACAAACAAACGAAATTAAAAAAATCCTGCGGGATAAGGTATGCAATTTTTCAGAGGTTGAGGTTAGATCACATCCGTTGGGTGAAAGCATTCAACGATGGGGATTGCCTGCAGAGGCTAAACAGAGAGGCGGTTGGAGGGGTCAGCGACAGATTAAGTCCGAGCCATCGATGTATGTTGATCAACGGTCGAGATCAACCGAAGATATTGTAAGGCGGAAGGGGAATGTCATAGTGAAATGGCAGAAAATATAAGAAAAATAGGTGAAAAACCTTTGGCAGAGGGAAAAGGGTAAAAATGAAATTTGGGGTTTCTTGAAGAATTCTGGGCTGTCGGATTAGATCGGCCACAGAGATCAACGACGAAGGTTGATCGATGAAGCCCATTGGAGGATGGGTGGAGGGCGATAGTTTAATGGTCAGATGAAATTTGGGCCGTTGGATGAGTGTGATGAACGACAAAGATTAAAATATGAGGAAATAGAATGTAAATGGGGAAAGTGGTTTCGGCATTAAAATCCACTAGTGTCGCGCTGCATTGAGGCAGTTTTAGATTTTCTCTAAAAAAACGTGATATAGGTCCCTAGCTGACACGTGTACTTTAGAAGTCGCCCATATCGCGTAACTTTGAAAAATTATCCTTCAGGATTAAAATAACGCGATATGGGTCCCTGACCGTTGGATGAAGGGTGGGCAGATCCAACGGTGGAGTTTGGAGTGCGATAAGACAATATGGAGGGGCGGAAAGAGGTGGGGCAGGGTCAAAGTTGTTTTAATCTTGACCGTCAGATTAGGGAATGGACGGTGGAGATTTGATCTGGGAAGGGTAGGACCCAAAAGAGTGGGGCCTATCGGGTGGAATCTGGACCGTTGGATGAAACAGATCAATGGCTCAGATTTAATATGAGGGTTAATGGAATAAAATATGAGGCGAGGGGTAAGCAGAGCTTGGGTTAATGCGAGCCGTTGATCTACTGAGATCAACAACGGATATTCATTTAAAACTTTATACAGCGGGGTTTGAGAAATAACAAAGGGAAATGAGGATTGATGTAGACCGTCGGATCTTAGCGTATGGACGGCCCAGATGTAATTGGAAGATCACGATCGGCGGGGGCAAGGGGAAAAAAGCACCGATGCAATTTAACAAGGACCGTTGATCTTTAGGACAGATCAACGGTCGGGAATAACTCTGTGGTTTTTAATGTCGGAGGCTGTGGTGGAGGGAAATTCAACGTGGATCGTCGGATCTGGGAATGGCAGAATAGATCGATGGTTGGGAAGCCATCGGAAGGTCGCCAATTGGGAGGGGGAAATAAAATATTCAAACGCGACCAATGAAAAACTCCGATGTGAGATCCCGAAGATCGTTGATTGGTTTAAATCAACGGTTGGAATTCACCCAACTAATGAACTGTAGGGACTTAATAAAAAGTCAGTTTTTTAGGAAATACGAAGGGAAAAAGGTGTTAGTATGATTCTTTCGTCGTAAAAGATCACTTTAGCTATGCATATCAAGTAGCCCTAACATCAAGTATGGCTGCAAAATATCTTTAAGTTTGCTGCATAAAATTAGATCTAAGCATAAAAGATATTAAGCAGATAAGATATAAAATGGCTCCATGCATCCAATGAACAAGACAAGAACAATGTATAAAAATAATCTTATATTATATTAAAGAATGGGGCACCTGAGAGGAAAACAAGAAAGGTGTTTTCCAGTTCTCCTCAGTGGGATGGGTTCTTAGAAGTCCTCAGTGTTTCAGATCTAAAATTCCTCTCTTTGGTTAATGTGGAAAACCCTAACAAACATGGAACTCAATGGGAGTTAAAAATGCAAACAAATGGAAATGGTGACCAAGAGTAGATCTAGTGTGATCTAATGCAATGGAGGTGACTAATGAATGGGGAAAACCCTTCTATTTATAACAAAATATTGGGGTGTTCTAGAACTTGGTGCATGAATAAAATATTATTAATCACATTCTAGAATCACCCTTTAGGAATGTTTTATTATATTTGTTGGAGGGAAAAGGGTCTTTGACTTGGGTCAATTCCTTTATTTATAAATAACAAATAAATAAATGATTTATTTATTATTTAAGGGAGATGAGGGGAATATAATTAAATAAATAATGGTTTATTTAATTATTTAAAAATGATTAAGTCAAATTTAACTAGGAATAGTATTTAAATAGTGATTTAAATAACTTATTCTTAGGAAATAATTAAATAAATAATGATTTATTTAATTGATTACCTTGTTTTGGGTTAAATATGACCAAGAAATGTAAACAAATGTGGTGAAAGCGATTTTACTTGGGGTAAAATTAGTCTTACATGGTGTAATTGGGTTCATTTAACGATAATGGGTTAGATGACCAAAAAATGGTGTAACAAAAGGTCTTGGAAAGGCTTTTAGCCTTTTTAATATGTTTTAGCGCTCGATTGTGGGCTCCGGGTTATGTGAAGGAAAGCGGAGGAATTGGGGGTTCTTTAAAAGAAAAAGGGGCTAATCGCAATCAGAGATTTAATGTAACAAAAGAAATGCGTTTCACATGAATGCCCCAATTGCGATAAGCGCCCAGGGCCTTAACGCTTGGTTCTGGTGCGAGGTCACATGGTGGGGAAGTGGTTTAGGGCTTAGCCAAAAGGGGCTTAGGCCTATAATCTGAAAGGGGGTTTTTTATGATTTTTCAAGGATTTTCAAAGGATTTGAAAGCTTCCGATAAGGTAAAAAGGAGTTTTAAACCTTATCAAAGGGGTTTTTATGAAGGGAAGAAGGGAAATGAGGGAAAAATAGAGGAATTTCATGGGGAAAAAAGGGGATAAAATGGAGGTTAATTATGAGTGAAAGGAGGGGTAAAATGAGGGATAAAATGGAGTTTTTGTAGCAGTATTTTCTTCGGAACAACAACAGGTTTTCAGAATTGAGAGGGAAATAGCAGTGAAGATTAATTCAAGGATAAGTCATCTTCATAAGACTTCAAGAACTAACAATTTTGGCAATAAAATTGTTTTCTGAAGGCTTAAAAAATTATTTAGCCACCATTTGATATGACAAAATTTATAGGTGGCTAACAGTGGCACCACATGGGGATGGCACCTTCTTGAAGGTGTCAAGAACTTCAGACTTGTATTCTCTGGGGGCTGATCAATACCTCATCCATTGGGCTGCAACTTTCTTCACTTGGATGATCTTATTTTGTTCTGATAATGTTAGCAGCCATGAAAAACAATGGAACTCTATCAAACAAGCTTTCTACCTACCCAATCCTACTGATCTAACATTTTTTCTTCTTTGAGAGTGCATTTGGATTGGCAAACTCTTTTACAAAGATTTTATTATTTTTTTGAAAACATAAAACTAATCTAAGTCTACTTCTTATTTCTCCATGAACTCAGATTAAACAGTTGAGTTCATAAGCTTCTCTACCTAACTACTATCTGTTAGGATTAAACAGTCTAACATATTTTTATTCCCTAATTTCTAAAACAAGAAATTTAAAAGCATAAAAGTCAAGTTTGAATAGTCTAACTTGTTGCTGATCTATGGCATAAAAACAAGCTGCACATAGATTATTATTTGCAGAAAATTAAATCAAAATGGTGAAGGCTTAAGATCTGAAAGTTCTAAGCACATCCTTCTTTTTTCTTCAACTCTGTTTTTAGGCTTGTTTGAGCTGTTTTTTCAGTGTTATCTGGTTCAAGTTTTATGCTTATTAGAACCAGTTTACTTCTATCTTTGACTCAAGATTAAAACAGATTGGAGTCATTCTTTGTTTTTGAATCTTAGGTTCGGATTTTGAGCTTGTTGGAACCTTTATTTTTCTATCCTAATGTACCTAACTGATAAGCCAAGATTAAGCTGTTTGGCAAATCTAATTCACTAACCTATCAACAGTAAATTTAAAACTAATTAATCATGATTAGGTTGTATGACTAACTAGAAGTGTGTTTTTAGGAGTGGCATTTGAGCTTGCACACTTTCAAACTTTGTTTCTCTTTTTTGGTACGGGGTTGTACCTTTCTTGTTTTTACAATCTGCCCTCTTTTATCTTTCTATTGTTTTTTTTATTTTTGTATTTTTATGACTTTGAATGCAATGATGGATGACATATTTATAATTAGAAAAATAGAAAAGGCTTCCAAACATGATAGGATCAAGAGAAATAATGTTTGAGCATCCTGCCATTGACAGGAACCCCAAACAATTGACCTCCGTTCAATTCCTGCAAGAAATAAGCATTGTTACCAACAATAGAATGAATGAGATAAGGGCCAAGCCATAAGTTATCAAATTTCCCATGCTTTCCCTTGTATTCTCTCCTTGAATCCCACTTTAGCACTTTGTCACCTACATTGAAATTATTGGCCTTTGTCCTTCTATCAAAAATCTTCTTGATGCTCTCTTGATTTTGTAATGCTCTGTTTTAAACCTCATCCCTGGTTTGCTGAAGATGTATAGTCTGGTTAATCCTTCTGATCATGTCATTTTCTTCAGACTGCACTTCTTGGATAAACTTCACAACTGGTACACCAAGGCTGGTTCGAAAAATTGCATCTATTCCATACACAAGTTGATAGGGTGACATTCCAATAGATTTCTTAAGTGTTAATATGTCAGCCCATTGTGCATTTACTAGCTTTGTGTGCCAAGAATTCTTGTTGTCCTCCAGCAACTTCTTGATTATGTTCACCAAAATCTTGTTTGAGGATTCTGCGAGTCCATTACCTTGAGGGTAATAAGCAGTAGAATGACCCAATGTAATATGATATTTGTGACAGATGTGTGCTCAACTTAGTGTTCCTAAATTGAGGTCATAAATTGTCAACCAGGGTTAGTAAACTACTGAAGTGAGGTGCACTATATGTGCCTAGGTATCTGTTTCTCACTACGTTGTGTTTAGTGTTTTTATGATGTTTTTGGTTTTGTGGTTTTATGTTAAGAAGGAAAAGAACTAAATGTTGAAAAAGAACAGTTGTTGGTCACACTAAAAGCAGAGCAAAACCTATACTAAAGAACAGAAAATGCAAAGTTTGATAATGACTCATAGCAAGAAAATAAATCACAACATGAACTCAATAACTCATAACATAAACTCATCCAATTCATTCATTAGAAATATGTTGGAATAGCTTGAGAAAAGGACAAGTTTAGTGCAAATGAGGTTCTCCTAAGTAAACAATCATCTTACAATATTACAAAGAATCTCATCAATGGATAAAAGTTTATTGGAACACAATTGGAAAAGATTATTTGTAGCACAATAAGATTTCTACTCTGAATTAACTTGTGATGCTAAGATTAATCCATTCTGCAGCTCAACTTGTCATTACTAAGCCTCATTCGGAAGTTAGAGATTTTCTAGAATAGTTTTTGGGAAAAGGCTTATTTGTGAAATTGCAACAGATTGCAGAACAATCAAGACCTTAAACTGATATCACTAATTCCTGTCCATATGATGATGCATTAATAGAAAGTCAGAACAAGATTAGTTTGTAAACAATGAAGGTCGTGAAGTCTAATTTTGACAATTAATACAACTTAAAGAACAATGGATAACATTGAACTAGAATGAAATTGATCAAACTTAAAACACAGTGACCACATATAAACTAAAATGCCACTAATCTAACTTGAAATAAAGTGAACTGGAACTAAACTAGAATGCCACTAATCTAACTTGAAATACAGTGAACAGAGTTGAACTAGAGTGCCATTATCAAACTTGAAATATAGTGATAGAATTAAACTAGAGTGACATCTACCTCTGAAGTATTTCAACTAAACTAAAATGCAACCAATTCTATGAAATACTACATCCCTATCTCGTTCAATATGAGTGATATTTTGGAATAGTTTTTAAAAACAAGTCTGGCTGTATCATTCAATGCAAATGAGCATAAAACATAAAGTTTCGAAAAAATGCAATTAACTCCTAAAATACTACAGTTATATCCCATCCAATGTTAGTGGTATTTTGAAATAGTTTGTAAGGATAAGACTGACTGTGGCATCCACTGCAAGTAAGTATAAAAACACAAAGTTCAGAAAATTGATTAAACTAGGAATGAAACAAGGCTAAGTTACTTATCTAAATCATATGAGCAAAGCTTCTCAGGTAGCAGGGGCCCTCGACCACGGGATTAGCACGCAAATCTACCCAAGATTGACTCAGCTCTTGCAATAAAGTGATGCTTGTTTCATTAAAGGAGAAATTCTTCAAAACAGAGTATTACGGTCTTATGAGATCTAGCAATAAAACAAAATCTAGCTAGCTGTCTCTCGGTCTCCCGAGCCATACTTATAACAAAATTACATAACTGTCTTTGAGATAAAACAGGAATAAATGTCTTTCCCAACTAAAATCAAACTAGGACTCTGGTGGTGGCCTCGTACTATGATTAAGGACATCTGTACAGTCCTTGTCCTATTATAAGTCTATCTCATAGTTTTGGTTTCCCACGTGCATAACCACCTGTAGACTCGAGCTCAGACTTCATGGAGAGCAAGAAATTATGGGGGAGTGATGTGGAATATGACCATATGCGTTTTTCCTTGAGGTCACACCTAGAACCTGCGTGAACATGAAGATAGCTGCGGAATAGGCGACTGGCTACAGAATGACTGCGTTTTGTAGCCGAGTCTAGTAAAAAATTACTACAACAACAAAATCATGAAAACATAGAAAGTTAGTCATTATATACATTCTTAAAGTAATCCTAATCAATCCTATTGATCATTCAAGCCTGTAATTGATGAGGGACAAAGGAAATGAAGTGAAATGTGGTGGAAAATAAGGACATCTTTGGGGCTCAACAACAAAATTCAACCATCTTCTTGGATCCAAATGCAGCTGCGTTATCAGTGATGATCTTCCTAGGACATCCAAATCTAGAGAGGATATAAGTCTCAATGAATTTTATGATGACTGAGTCATTGGCTTGCCTAGAAGGGATGGCTTCTATCCATTTGGTGAAGTAGTCTGTTGCAGTGAGAATCCATCTATGCTGGGCAGATGAGGGTGGATGGATTTCTCCTATGAATTCTAAACCCCACTGTTGAAAAGGAGCTTCAACAGTGATTGGATGCAAAGGTAAGGGAAGCAACTTTCTTTTGTCTTCAAAAAGTTGGCATTTATGACAAGCAATTATCATTTTGTGTACATCTAGAAAGAGGGTGGGCCAATAGTACCTAACTCTAAGGATTTTGTTGGCTGTTGTCTTCCAGTAGAGGTGCCTCCACATTCTCCTTCATGGAACTCGTGCTTAACCTTCTATGCATCATTCTCAGGCAAACATTTAAGCAACATCCCACTTGCATTTTTCCAATAAAGACATTTATCTATAATGCAATAGTTTATAGCCTTTAACTTTAAAAACCTTGCCTTTGTTTTTGATAAACCAAGAGGTGTATTGAGATTGAGAAAAACATATAGAATATCAACATACCAAGAGGAATTCATAAAATAGTCTTCAATAATGGGGGTCGACAGTTCCTCTTGTTCATCTAAAGCATTTATCATATTTATATCAAGAAATTCAAAATTCGATTCAACCATTAATATAGCTAGTCCTTGGCCTTTAATGAGTTTAGTGGGCTTGATCTCTAAATCATATTCAAGTATCACAGCTATCCACTTACCTCTCTTACCATCTGGGTCCCGTGTTAGAATGTCTTTCACAACTGAATTTGGGACAAAGGTAATGATGTGGGAGTGAAAAATGTAAACTCTGAAGTCTTTTAAGGATTTGACTAAGGCAAAGGCTTGTTTTTCCATAATGTTGTACTTCAGAGGAGAATCTCTCAATTCCTTGCTAAAGAATGCAATGAGCTGCTCTTATCCCTGTGGATTTTTCTGCAATAGGACAACAACTATTGTATGTTCTGATGCAAATGAAAAAATGTAAAAATCTTTTGAAAAATCAAGACTTATT
Source organism: Pinus albicaulis (assembly GCA_034641835.2). NCBI lineage: Eukaryota > Viridiplantae > Streptophyta > Pinopsida > Pinales > Pinaceae > Pinus > Pinus albicaulis. The sequence goes on from CM076581.1 coordinate 1,394,249,448, forward strand.
AGAACTGGTGTTTTGGTTAATGCTTGTTTTACCAGTTCAAAAGATTTCTTTGCTTCCAAGGTCCATTTAACTCCTTGTTCCTTTTTCAGCATGTTTGTAATGTTTCTAAGGAGTTCAGCCAAGTTGGGTATGAACCTTCTCAAGAAATTAATCTTCCCAATGAAAGATTGAAGTTCCTTGATGTTTCTAGGATGAGTGATTTGCAATATAGCCTCAATCCTCTTTGGGTCTATCTTTATCCCCTCTTCTGATATGATGTGCCCAAGAAGTTTACCTTCTTGGAGACCAAATAGTGTTTTATTTGGATTTAAAGATATCCCAAACTTTCTGCATTTCTCGAGTACTTTTCTCAAGTGTTCTAAGTGCTCTTCATCTGTCTTGGAGAAAACAATGACATCATCAAGGTAAATAATGATGAAGTAGCCTAATTCTTCCGAAAATGCGATGTCCATGGCTCTCTCAAAAAGTAGCACCAACATTAATTAAAACAAAGGGCATTTTCACATACGTGAAAGTGCCCCAAGGTGTAGTGAAAGCTGTCTTAAGTTGATCATCAGGATGTACTAAAATCTGATTGTATCCTGAGTAGCCATCTAGCAAAGAAATTCTTTTAGAACTAACTGCCCTTCGTAAAATATGATCCATCTTGGGTAAAGGGTAGTTGTCCTTAAATGAGGCTTTGTTTAAGTCTCTAAAGTCAATACAAAGCCTAATCTCTCCTATTTTCTTCCTAACTGACACTAAATTAGACACCCATTCTGAATATCTAATAGGAACAATGATATCGGCTTCATACATTTTCTTGATTTCCTTCTCAACCAAAGGTAACTGAACAGGGTTTATTCTGTGCAGTTTTTATTTAAATGGCTTTTGGTTTTCTTTGAGAGGTATCTTGTGTTGAATTATTTCAGTGTCATAGGATTTCAGATCCTCATAACTCCCTGCAAAAACATCAGAAAATTCTTTAAACAACTCTATGTATTTTAGTTTGATGTGAGCTGGTAAAGTCTTAGTCAGTTTGATCATTTTCGGTTTTAGTTCACTGCCTATATTACACTCTTCAACTTCAGATTCAACAGGCTCTAGTTTTGGCTTCTTGGCCACATCGTTCAAATCAAACAATTCTTCTAAAGGGACCAGTCCCTTTAGCAAACTTTTATTGTTAGTGTTAGCACCCTGTAATCAGCAAGATTGGAAAAAGTCCGACTGCAGGGAGAACATCATTTCAACCACTTTGGGATTCTAGGATCTATCCCTCCTGAATCCGGAGAGGGATCTCTCCAATAAGTGCAAAGATAGATTTATCTTTAAGGTTTTTGAAGTCCAGGGTTTTTTTTTTGTTTTTGGATGGTTGAGCATGATTATTATTTGAGGGGAAAGTTCTAAGAGGAAAGAGTTTCAAGGGTGTGAATTTTCAAGCAATCAGAACAAGTTTTGGCCAAAAAGATAGAAAATTGCAGGTTTTAGTCCGTTGGGCTATGGAGTCATAATAGGGTTTAATTGAAACAACAAGGGGCAAGAGTGGTCCATGGGGCAAGTCATCTATGTCTAAGGATCTCTTTAAAGTTTGATTTATGAAATGAAATGATACAATAAGAAGGGGAATTAAACAAATGAAGAAAAAAGAGCAGCCCAAGATCTTGTAAGTGCTTTGAAACTAGCCAACTTTTGACATACACTTAAGAAGGACATAAAATTAATCTAGGATCTAGTAAGTAGTTCGAAACTAACCAGCCTTTGATACACTTTCAACAGAAAACATATTAAACACAAAGGGAAACTTAAAGGCAACTGTTGGAGATGAAACTAGCGGGCAGGGCTCACCATAAACCTCTCCTAGCTCTGCTTTACTTGGTATACTTTCAAGGGAAACACATAAGAGAACAAAGAATGGTCTAAGATCTGGTAAGTACTTTGAAACTAGCCAAATTTCAACACATTCCAAGGGAAACTTTCAAATAGTCTTTGGGGATAAAACTGGGACCAGGGCTCACCATATCTTCCTTAGTTCATCTCTACTTAACATAAACTGAAAATAACATTTAAGAATAACAATTAGCTAAACAGTAGGATGAGGGAAGGCCAACATTCCTAACTGCTTGAACTGAATTAAATCATTCTCAAATAACACAATTGGAAGAAAACATTTAGATAAATCTTATCAGTCAGAGAAGGGTACTGATATACAGTAAATCCTAACTCTATGCTTGTTGTTCTTTATAAAAGAAGATTGAAAAAAGTGAAAACATAAATAAAATAACAATTTACAATAAGAAATAACATTACCATCGACATAGACCAGGATCCCATAAATCAGCTTGTATTGTTGCTCCAAACCAGTTACAGATTTAAGTCCAATGTTTCAGTTTAGCAATCATCTTCACTTCTCAGACTAACTTATCTAATCACAAGTAGAGCTTCAAGAGCCCGTGAACACTATTTACAAGTAGAAGTCTCAAGCTCAAGTATATTTCAAAGTTCAGCAACCAACATTTTCTCATCTTCTACAACAGTATTTATAGAAGGAATGAGGAGGTGGGATCTGATGAAAGATCTCCTGGGTAAATTAGTACAGACTTAATACTTCTCGGCCTTTGAGGGGCTCAATGCAGAAGTTTACAAATGTTATGTCTGTATTAATTGATTTACATTTATGAATTAAGATCGGTGGGAGATTTTGTTGACTTTAAGGCTCTATATTAGTTCTGAAATAACTCTGTTGATATTTTTACATTAAGTTCCTTTAGCAGAATTAACTGTTTGGCTGCGCTGGGGAAAATATCTTTTATGATCAATAAATTCGGCCTCTGTTTGAATGCTTTGAGGCTACACGTGGCACTGGGGTAGCTGAGAGGAATCAATTGGCCTCTGTTGTGGCGGTGGAGGCTTTTCTGTCTGATAATCCTCTGATTTCCCTTTAATGGTGTTTAATTTAATGGATTAGGCTTCTGATAATCAATCTTAGCCGTAATCCATCAAACTATGGAATTCATCTTCAATCTTCAGTTCTGCTGCGTTTTGTCCTTTAACAATTATACTCTTTTAATTTGATTCTGTGTGTCTTGTTGATGTGCAGGGCTACACAGGGCTCATATGGCATCAATTCCCATGAAGTATTGATGAGACGTGAAGGTGGACCCTAAGAATGGTTTCCTTTTTATGAATCAAAGGCACGGGAATCGTCATCCCTGGCCTTTGGATTTTCTTCAATATAATGGAAAAACCATTAAATCTTACATAAAACAATAAAAATTAATAAATCTTGCGTTATTGGGGAAAAACAACTTCAGAAGGTGTGGGGAGGAGCGTGGTCATTGGATGGCAGCATCCAACGGTGGAGATCTACGTAGAAGCTAAAAGGAGAGCTGCGAATGAAAATGGGGCAGAGGATTAAGTCCGGGTCGTTGATCTAACAGATATCGACGGTCAGAAAAGTCGGGAGGAAATAAAGCGAAGGAGTCACTTTATAAATAAATGGCAAAAATATGAAGGGATAAGGTTAAAAACCTTTATTCAGAGGAAAAAATGGTTAAAAGTGGAGCTTGGGGTTCGGGATGATCGTGGGCCGTCGGATGAGATCGGCCCACGAGATCAACGGTGGAGATCACGCGTTAAAAACCTTTGGTGAGAGTGGAGGGCGATAGAATAAGGCCAAATTAAATCTAGGTCGTTGATTTGCAGATATCAACGGTGGGAGTCGCGTGCAATTAATCACAAATGGAGAAGAGGGAAAGTGGTTTCGGGGACGAAAACCACGGGTTTCACATAGAGAAAAGGCAGGTAGGTAGTTTTACCTTTTGGAATGCGATATGCGTCCCCGCTCGACATGCGGCATCATAAAACCACCTATATCGCGTGATTTTTGAAAATTATCTTCTGTGCTTAAAGTTACACGATATGGAATGTGGGCCGTCAGATCTAGGGCTTCAAATCTAACGGTGGAGAATGAGTGCGATATGAGATAGATGCGCAGACAGATAGCGGGGAGGGAGGTTTCAATCTAAGCCGTTAGATCAAGTATTTGGATGGTTGGGATTAAAACTGAGGAAGGCAGGACCCACAGGAGGCAGGCCTGTCGGGTTAAATATGAGCCGTTGGATGAGAGGATCAACGGCGAAGATTGCATCTGGGGATCAAATGGAAATAATACAATGGTAGAGGAAGGGTTAATAAGGACTGTTGATCTACAGAGATCAACGGTCAGGATTGGTCGAAAAAACATTAGGAGCGGGGCTGCATGTTTTTAAACCAAAGTCGGGAGATGCGATCTGGACCGTCTGATCTGGACACGTGGAAGGCCCAAATACAATCAGGGCTTGGAAATTGGTGGGGGGAAGAACTTGTATAGCGCTGATGCTATTGAGTGTTGACTGTCGATCTGCAGATCAGATTGACGATTGGAAATAGATCGGAGGGGTTCAAAGGTGGGGGAAAGGTTAATATCGGAGCAAATATGGGGCGTTAGATCTGGGATATGGTGGATAGATCCAATGGCGGAAAATCCATCGGGAAATGCCGATCGGGGAGTGGAATATAATGCGTACGATAAAAAACTTGCGATGCGATGTAGCGCAGGACGTTTGATCGGCTTTAGATCAACAACGGAGATTATCTTAAGACATGCACCGGCGGAAACCCTTTAATACATATGAAAAACCCAAAGATTTAATAAATACAACAGTTTATTGGGGCGGAATGTATATATATGAAATGGCTAGTGCTCGATTGTGGGGCCATTGATTATATGGAAGGCAAAAAAGCCCGGGGCTTATGTATGAGGGCCAATCGCAATTGGAGGTCGGGATTGGTATTTCAATCTACCCATTTGGAATTTTGCGATGCGAGCGCGAGTTATATGAATAAAGCAGGCGGGAAATTGGCGGAGTTTATACAATGGGGCTTCAATCGCATCGGAATTTTTGATGTGGGTCTTTTAATCTACCCATTTTCATTAAAAAACATTGTATGGGCGCGGTTAGACCAAACTTAGGAAAAAAAGGGTCTTTTGGATTTACAAAGGAAAAGGGCAATCGGGAATGGATTATTTCAATGTTTCAGCGCCCGATTGCGGGCATAAGGGTTACATGAGGCGATAATAAGATCGGGGGTTATGTACAAAGGGCTTAATCGCATCAGAGGTTTTAACATGGCCAACAAACTTCCATACTCTGATTTTTCCAATGTGATAAGCGCCGAAAGGACCTAGCGCCTGGTTCTAGGGTATGGGCACATGTGGGGAAGTTGTTTTAAGACTTAGCCCAAAGGGGCTTAAGTTTGTAATAAACAAACTTATTTTTTATGAATTTTTCAAAGTTTTCTGATGGATTTGGGGGTTTTGGCAGAGTTCTAAAAGGAGTTTTAAACTCTGTAAAGGGGTTTTATGAAGGAAATATGGGGAAAAATAAAAAATAGAGGAATTTCAAGGGAATGAAAGGGGTAAAAATGAAGGTTAGTTTTGAAGTGGAAGGAGGGGAAAATGGTGTTTTGCAACAGTCTTTTCTCTATGAAATCAGCAGAATTTGAGAGTTAAAAATGGAAACAACAGTGAATATTTGAACAAAGGTCATAATGTTGTCAGGAGTCTTCAAGAGATAACATTTTTTAGCAATAAAACTTGTTTCTTGAAGGCTCAAAAAATTGATATAGCCACCATTTGGTATGACAAATTTTATAGGTGGCTAATAGTTAGACTGTAGAGTTTCTAAGTCTTATTTTTCTAACTCTGCAAAAATTTCTGTCATGTTTTCAAGTTTGTTAGACAATAGATTTACAACAGCCATCTCTGGAGACTCTTCTTCTTTATCAAGTAGATTTTCTTTACTAGGACAGTCTGTTTCATAGTCTAAATCTGAACTTGGTAGTTCAAATTCGTTTCTGGACTACAGGAAGTCTTCTATTTGTTTGTCTCCATCAAACACTTGCCAATATTTCTCGTTATCGGGGACCGCTGGTCTAAATTTGATTTGAGTGGTACATTTTTTGGTTTCATAAGGAGTTAGGCACGTCCTAGCAGCAAAAGCCAAAACATTAGCTTGAATATTTTCGCTTCTTGGGACAAAGATAAGTTTAAATTCCTTGAATGTTTTCAATAAATACATGACATCGTTTCGATAGGCTCTAAGTCTGGGATTTTTCGCAGTATATTCCCCATTCACTTGCCTAATTATTAATTCGGAATCACCATGAACCTTTATTCTTTTAGCCCCTAATTTCTTCAATAAATGGAGGCCTAAAAGAAGGGCTTCATACTCAGCTATGTTATTGGTGCACTGAAAGTTTAATTTGCAGGAATGACCTTCAGTATGATTTTTCATTGTATTGTGAAGCCACACTCCCACACCTGCATCACTCTTAGTACAAGATCCATCAAAGTGCATACTCCAAAGAGGACTAGTTTCAGATTCACTAGTTTTTTTACTATCCTATTCATCTAGTACGCTTTCGGACTGTTCTTGAAGATCAACACTTCGTTGAATTTGTTTTAATTCCTCAGGTTTTTCATTGCATTGAGCACTGCTTTCTTGACTTTCAAGGTTTAAAAGCAATGGATGAACGATTTGTAGCTCTAGACCCGTGTTTTGTTTGCTGTAGTTTTCGGGTTTAGAAAACTGTTTTGACACTTCTGTGTTGTCTTCCTCCTCCTCTCTATCTGCCATTAATTCAGTTAAAGTCACTTGTTCAATGAATGTTTCATCGTTTAAAAGGATAAATGAGTCAAGGCCTGTATTTATAGAATACAGGGGAGAGTTCTGCGGTCTCTCTTGGCTAGTAACCATGTATTGCATATGAGACTCCCTGTAAAGTCTTCTAGCTTGATTAAATACAAGGATAGTTGCATATGTCATGTCCATCTGCATTGTTCCTTGTAACTTAGCTCCCCATGATCTTTATAACAACATGCCATACTTGGGGGGTACTTCAGCCACTACAATATCCATTAATAAACATTTGGCTGGAATTTGTGCTAAGTTTACACAAAGGTCTTTTATTTAACCTAAACATTTCACTCTGCTTGAGTCAAAGGAGTAAAGATCTTTGTAAGGTCGAGTGATTTCAAGGCCTAGGCTCTCCATTACAGCTTTGGGCATTAAACTGTGAAAGGCCCCTGAGGATTCTTTCAGGGTTATCAACTATCTGAGGAGGGTTTGTGTTAGGGTAGGCTCTAGTATAAATCTTCCTAGGAGCCACTATGCTGTGTTTTTCAGACCCAAAAAAACAAGAAAAGTTTAACCAAATATAACAATCTTTAAGAGGTTAACTGATAATTTAAATAATAAAAATTTTAATCCTAAAGTCCTCTTGCTGAGTTTATATGATTTTATGATGATAATGGGTCTTCCCAGTGGAGTCTTAAGGTCTGTTTAGGATTGTGGAGTCACCAGGTGGAAATTTTGAGCTCTTTTGGAGGTAAAAGGTTTTATGGTCCACCACCATGTTTATTTTAATACCAATTTGAAATATTTTTGGGTTTTCTGAGTTGTTTCAGTCCTATGGGTTCTAAGAGTGTCCTAAATCTGTTTCAAAACTTAGCTATGGTGATGAGACAAAGAAAGTCTACTCTTATGGCTAAGCTAGCTGATCTTTCAAGGTTTGATAAGCTCTTATGAGAATCCTAAGGTTTCCTTAGTTTGTCACTAATTAAAATAAGTTTTATCATGATTACCATTTGCTTGGTAGTGCTTGAAGAGGGCTACTTGTACTGCACTGAACAATGTTCTTGAATCAAGGGTATTTCTTGAGGTCTTATGAATTTATAGGTGTAATTTCACTCAAAATTCCCCATTATGGTCGCCAGAATGTTATTCCTGGTGGCTCAACAGGATAATATACCTAATGTTCTTGAATCAAGGACTTTCTGGAGTCTTAAGGTGTACTTAGATTCTCACTAACTCAGAAATCCCTAGTGGAGTCGCTAGAATGTTAGGTCTCTGTAATTTGCAAGATTGGAAAGTACAAACTACAAAGCCTACATATGAACCACTTTGGGATTCTAGGATCTAACCCTCCTGAATCCAGAGAGGGATATCTCTATAAGTGCAAAGACTGATTTATCTTTAAGGCTTGAAATGTGACATTAGGCTAGCTATGAAGAACAAGGTTTTGTTTTTTTGGTTGGGCAAAGATATGTGAAGGTGAAGGAAGTATAAATGAAGGGTGAAGGTGAATGAAAGTGAAAAATTGATTGAGCTAAGAAGATAGGCGAGAAACAACTTCAATCCATTGGGCTATGGAGTCATAGTAGGATTTAATTGAAACAACAAGGTTCAAGAGTGGTCCATGGGGCAAGTCATCTATGTCTAAGGATCTCTTTAAAGTTGATTTTATGGAATGGAATGTAAAAATTAGAAAGGGAATTTAACAAATGAAGAACAAAGAGCAGCCTAAGATCAAGTAAGTAATTTGAAACTATCATGCTTTTGGCAGACACTTAAGAGAGACATAAAAGTAATCTAAGATCAGGTAAGTACTTTGAAACTAGCTTGCTTTTGATGCACTTTCAATAGAAAACATTTAAAACACAAAAAGAATAGCTTAAGATCAAGTAAGGACTTTGAACCTATCATGCTTTTAGCATATTCTAATGGAAACTTTTCAAAGCAACTGTTGGAGAAGAAACCAGAGGACAAGGATCACCATATACTTCCCTAGCTCTGCTTTACTTAGCAAACTTATCAAGAAAACACATAAGATAACAAAGAATAGTCTAAGATTAGGTAAGGACTTTGAACCTAGCCTGCTTTCAACATACTCTTAGGGAAACTTTCAGACAACCTTTGGAGATAAAACTAGAGGACAGGGCTCATCATAGACTTCCCTAGTTCAAATTTACTTCGCAGAAACTGAAAATAACATTCAAGAACAATGTTTAAAGTTTAGACAGTAGGATGAGGGAACACAAACATTCCTTAACCGCTTAGACTGTATTAAATCATTCTTAAACAACACAATTGGAAGAAAACATGTAGATAAGGCTTATCAGTAAGAGCAGGGTACCTTTGACAGTAAATCCTAACTCTATAATTGCTGTTCTTTATCAGAGAAGATGGAAATAATGGAAACATAAATAAAATAACAATTTACAATAAGAAAAACATCACCGTTGACGTAGACCAGGATCCCATAAATCATCTTGTATTTGATACTTCAAACCAGTTACAATATTCAAGTCCAGTTGTTCTCTACAGCTTCAAACTTCTCATCTCAACTTAGGTATCTTCAATTACAAACAGAGCTTACAACAGCTTCAGTAAACTATTTACAGACAACAAATATGCAGTGACCAACATTGTCTCATCTTGTACAGAAGTATTTATAGAAGAAATGAGGAGGTGGGATGCGATAAAATATCTTCTAGGTTCAATTAATACAGTTTAATGTTTCTCGGCTTTTGAGGGGCTCAATGGAGAAACTCTCTGATATTTCCTCTATATTAATTGGTTTACATTAAGTATTAAGCTGGGAATATTTTGTTGACTTTAAGGTTCTTTGTTATCTTTGGAATAACTCTGCTGATAGTTTACAATAAGTTCCTTTGGTTGAATTAACTGTTCAGCCATCTTTAGGCAGATATCTTCTGTTCTGGCAATAACTCGGCCTCCTTTGAATGCTTTGAGGCTGCAGGTGGCCTTTGGTAGCTAGATAGGATTCAATTAGCCTCTGATGTGGCAGTGGAGGCTTTATCAGACTGATAGATATTATTTTTTTGACCTAAAACATGGCTAATTTGATTCTGATCAGTGTGTTAGGCATAATTAGGCCTAAATTCTATCTTATGTTCTTAAAATTGCGTTTAATTGAGTGGATTAGGCTTTCGATAGTCGATTCAGGCCGTAATCCCTCAAAACTATGTAAACAATCTTCAATTCTTCATCTCTGCTGTAACTAGATCCTTTAACATTGATACTCTTTGCTTGATTAAACTTTGCTGTGTCTTGTTGATGTGCATGCATTACAGAGGGTTTTAAAATGGCATCAGTGCTCATGAGGGACTGATGAAGCATGGTGTTGAATCCTGTAGAATGATATTATTGATGAATAAAGGCCTAGGGGATCGTCATCCCCGACCTTCAATTTTCTTTTAAAACAATTGAAAAACCATTAAAACCTACACAAACAAATGAAATTAAAAAAATCCTGTGGGATGAGGTATAGACTGGTTCAGAGGTTGAGGTTAGATCACAGCCGTTGGGTGAAAGCATTCAACGACGGGGATTGCCTGTAGAGGTTAAAGGGAGAGGCGTTTGGAGGGGTCAACGACAGATTAAGTCAGAGCCATCGATGTATGTTGATCAACGTTCAAGATCAATCGAAGATCTTGTAAGGCTTAAGGGGAATTTCATAGTGAAATGGCGGAAAATATAAGAAAAATAGGTGAAAAACCTTTGGTGGAGGGCAAAGGGTAAAAATGAAATTTGGGGTTTCTTGAAGAATCCTGGGCAGTCAGATTAGATCGGACATAGAGATCAACGACGGAGGTTGATCGATGAAGTCCCTTGGAGGATGGGTGGAGGGCGATAGTTTAATGGTCAGATGAAATCTGGGCCGTTGGATGAGTGTGATGAATGGCAGAGATTAAAATATGAGGAAATACAATGTAAATGGGGAAAATGGTTTCGACATTAAAAACCACTGGTGTCACGCTGCATTGAGGCAGTTTTAGATTTTCTCCAAATAAAATGCGATATTGGTTCCCGACTGACACGTGTACTTTAGAAACTGCCCATATCACGTACCTTTGAAAAATTATCCTTCGGGCTTAAAATCACGCGATATGGGTCCCTGGATGTTGGATGAAGGGTGGGCAGATCCAACGGTGGATTTTGGAGCACGATAAGACAAGATGCGCGGGCGGAAAGAGGTGGGGCAGGGTCAAAGTGGTTTTAATCTTGACCGTCAGATCAGGGAATGAACGGCGTATATTTGATCTGGGAAGGGTAGGACCCAAAAGAGTGGGGCCTATCAGGTGGAATCTAGACCGTTGGATGAAACAGATCAATGACTCAGATTTAATATGAGGGTTAATGGAATAAAATATGAGGCGAGGGGTAAACAGAGCTTTGGTTAATGTGAGTCGTTGATCTACAGATATCAACGACATATATTCATTTAAAACTTTATACAACGGGGTTTGAGAAATAACAAAGGGAAATAAGGATTGATCTAGACCGTCGGATCTTAGCGTATGGATGGCCCAGATGCAATCGGAAGATCGCGATCGGCGGGGGCAAGGGGAAAAAAGCGCCGATGCGATTGAACAATGACCGTTGATCTTTCGGACAGATCAACGGTCGGGAATAACTCTGTGGTTTTTAATGTCGAAGGCTGTGGTGGAGGGAAATTCAACGTGGACCGTCGGATCTGGGAATGGCGGAATAGATCAACGGTTGGGAAACCATCGGAAGGTTTCCAATCGGGAGGGGGAAATAAACTATTCAAACACAACTAATGAAAAACTCCGATGCAAGATCCCGAAAATCGTTGATTGGTTTAAATCAACGGTTGGAATTTTCCCAACCAATGAACCATCGGGACTTAATAAAAAGTTGGTTTTTTAAGAAATATGAAGGGAAAAAGGTCTTGGAAAGCCTTTTAGCCTTTTTAATATGTTTTTGCGCCCGGTTTCTTGCTCCGATTAATGTGAAGGAAAGAAGAGGAATCAACAGTTCTTTAAAAGAAAAAGGGGGCAATCGCAATCAGAGATTTAATGTAACAAAAGAAATGCGTTTCACATGAATGCCCCAATTGCGATAAGCGCTCAGGGCCTTAACGCTTGGTTCCGGCGCCAGGTCACATGGTGGGGAAGTGGTTTAGGACTTAGCCAAAAGGGGCTTAGGCCTATAATGTGAAAGGGGGTTTTTTATGATTTTTCAAGGATTTTCAAAGGATTTGAAAGGTTCCGATAAGGTAAAAAGGATTTTTAAACCTTATCAAAGGGCTTTTTATGAAGGGAATATGGGAAATGAGGGAAAAATAGAGGAATTTCATGGGGAAAAAAAGGGATAAAATGGAGGTTAATTATGAGTGAAAGGAGGGGTAAAATGAGGGGAAAAATGAGGGGAAAAATGGAGTTTTTGCAGCAGTCTTTTCTTCGGGACAACAACATATTTTCAGAATTGAGAGGGAAACAACAGTGAATATTAATTCAAGGATAAGTCATCTTCATAAGATTTCAAGAACTAACAATTTTGGCAATAAAATGGTTTCTTGAAGGCTTAAAAAATGATTTAGCCACCATTTGATATAACAAATTTTATAGGTGGCTAACACACCACACAATATATATATATATATATATATATATATATATATATATATATATATATTTTTTTTTTTAAATGGTAAATTTAAAGTTTTTTTACAAATCTAATCCGCTAAAACGTTTAGTTATTGAGAAACAAGTAAAATACCTGTACATTTGGGTGTCGAGGAGGCATATTTGCTGAGGAATTTGAAAAACCAAATTTTCCCACCGTTTTCTAAAATTTGAACTCAACAAGGTGGGAAATGTACGACAATAATGCGTGTAATGGGAGCAACGATGGCAGGGTGCCTCACACTAGATAAATTTTCATTGGTGCTTGAGAGCTCTAGAGCACTGAAGAAGTGAAAATGCAGACTTTTCGGCTGACAATTTTTTTTTATTTAACCCTGTTTCAGTGCGCGGGTTTTTGAGACGCACCGAGTGGTGTGCGAGTTTTTAAGACACACCGAGCACGTTTTTTCTTATCACACTAGTGTGCTATAGTAATTGGACGCACTAGGTGGGTTTGTACGGAGATCATGGTGTCTCGATGTGACAATTTTTAGTATGCACCAGTGTGTTTTGGGTTAAACACACTGGTGTGGTTTATGTTGAGAAGCACATCTGACAAAAAACATTTGCTAAAACCTCCTCCTGCCAACCTCCTCTAGACACCTCTGCTACAAACATATATCTGGGCTATTTTTATAAGGGGTTCCTCAAAAACATCTGCTAGAGGGTCTTTTCCTTGTAGTGAGGGAAACTAAAATGTAGCTAGACCTACTCCTAACATGACCAGCTAGAAGGTCAGGGTCAACTGTAATGAAATTTCCAATGCAACCACCAAAGTTGTTCCTGGCATGCAATAAAAAAGACACAAGAGATTAAAACCGATATAACATAATGTGCAACAGAAAAGATAAGAACTTGAATATATTGTACAAAAGAGTGAAGGTCTTGCCTACAGGAAGAAAGATGTGTCATATCAACTAAGTTTGACCAACCTACAAACTTACTTTTTGGTTATAACCATAATCAAACAAACCTCAAAAAAATCTTGTGAATGTGTCTTCATCTATGTTGTATTTATTAGCAAGCATCAAGACAAGATGGAACCATCTATTAGAAAATTGGCTTTCTAAGTAATATGCCTCCAACTAGTCATAGATTAGATCATAGAATTCAAAACCATCATCTTTAATACCCTGAAAATCGTGAGAAGATGAATTTCCAATAAATGTCATGGAATGAGGATGAGAAACTTGTGAAATAAATTTGATTTGACCATGTTCTGAAGAGTTTTCAAGATAGCAAGGACCTGTCATAACCATCAACGAAGGTTGAAGTGTCTCAACTACTTGACAAGTACCTGAATAGTGAGATAATAGACCATAAAAATGAACCGATGTGAAACAAATATCATTAGATATGCCAGTGGGAAAATGGCCAACTAAGTGATAGTCATTGGAACCACAATTATGATCAGATGGACAGATTAAGGCATAATATTCTCGGTTATTAGGCAACAAAGATATATCAGTTTGAACAACTTTGAAAATGCTCTAAAGAATAGAATCATCTTCCTTGAATGTTGAATGTGACGAACCTTTTCCTTGTAACTAGTTATAAGTTAATCCAACATCACAATCATCGAAATAATTGAAAATGAATGCCAATATAGAAAATACATGAAACCTTTAAGGATACAATGGATGAAAAAGAAGAACTTGATTCAACAAGAAATTAAAGAATTCACTAACACTAAAGATGATATTTGATGCCATGAAGAAAATAACTAGAATTATAACACTGACAAGAAAAAATAGGAGTTGACTATTTTCAGATGTATCTAATACATAAGAATGTTCAACCAATGATAATATTTAAAATGATAGACTTCATAGCTCTGTACATCCAAGAAAGGTATACACTACAAACCCAATTTTGATACAAAATATTTGCATGGAGATGAACTAATTGAAACAAAATCTTCAATCCAATTAGAAACCAAATATTTAAAGTTAGAAAGGCTATATCTGAAGTACCAAAAATATCTTCAGAAAGAGTTTACATCTAGTGAAACCGTGCAAATAAAAGAATTTTGTGAGAAAATATATATTTGACTTGGTTCAAGGATATTATCAGGATTGTGAGAAACTGACATAACCATCTACGAAATTCAAAGTGCCTCGAATTCTTGACAAGTTCGGGAACTTTGAAAAGTTTGATAGATACATTTGAGAATGGAGTCAGATCACAAATTGCATGTGGACAACTACTATCAATTAAATTAAGAGGATCACTACTATCTATATGGCAACCATTTACACCACTAGTTTGATCAGACTTTATAACTCCAACAAACAAATTACCCAAATCAAAAGTTTTTTTTTATTACACATCGAAATATGGATAGATTGGAAAAACCTAATGAGTAACATGAATTGAATAATTTTCTTCATGCAAGACTGGAAATGATAAGGAATGGAATGGATACTTGATGATTTCATTGCTTGCTTCATTATGGATAACCTCACTGCCTTGTGTCAAATCATATTTCAACTCATTGGATGATGAACTTGAAGAACATGGAGCATCTTCATCACAAGTTAATGCATTACAAATAGTAGGGAAAAAGAATAGTGAGAGGAAGAGGAAATTTCCATAACGAAATCTTCTTTGATCGAATCTGATTCTAGATATAAATATTTCAAATGAAATTTTCCCTGATAAACTGAAAGATTAGTTGGCACAATTGGTCATCCATAATCATATACACCAATAGAATCATTATTATTAGATAGATTAACAAAATTGATTTCATTTGATTGACTACCGAGATTATTAGATTAAATATCATCCAAGAATGAAGAAACAACATATTCAAATATAGGACTTTGAAAGAGAGAAGAAATATCTAAATAATATTCACCTTTATACTCCTCTACCTATTAAATGTGACTACCTTGCACCGTACCACTGCTTGGATTAGAAAGCTGAAAATCACAAGAGTTTGGAAGAGACTACTCAAGCAAATAAAGGGATAAGGGGAAATGAGAAAGATATGATAAAGGATGAAATATATCCAAATCATATTAATTACTAGGGTTATGTGTGTTTATATCATCTTGAAAAGTTAAGGGATTGGTCTTCACCCTGTATTCAAAGTTTTCTTGGATGAGATCTTGGATGAGTGGATTAACAATCTGATTTACATATTTCACAATGTCAACATTGAAATGAGGAGGAGAAGGAATAAAAGGAGTGGCATATTCCTCCTTTGAAGCTAAATATGTATTCTGATTAATGAAGGTTGAGGGAGCACTATTAACCATGTATTCAGATTCAGATTGCTTCATGGAGATTTGAACCAAGTGCTCAAACTTTTCTTTAAATAAAAGCCAATATCTTTCTTCTTTAGGAAAATCACAACATAGGTGAAGGAATTTATTAGAAAAATCCTCAATTGACTCATTAGGCTTCATTCTTAGTTGAGTAATACTTTAAAGAACATATTGGTAATAATACCTATCAAAGGCTAAATTAAGATCCTTGAGCAATTGATCGAATGAATGAATGGAAGAAGATGGTAAAATATGAGACCATCGGTTATCTCGACCTTCAAGAGTGAGGAAGAAAATCACACAAGCAACATCTTCACAATCAATATCATAAAATTCACAAAAATAGAGAAAATTTGATATATGCTCGGCTATGCATATTTCACCTTCACCATCAAACTTCAATTACGACAAGTCACAATGAGGCTCATCAAGAATTAAAAGTTTACCATTGGATTTATTAGCAAAATACGCTGGGAGTATGATTTGGGATTTAACCATTCAAGATAAGAGATTAAAAATGTACTAAATGGGCACAACTTGTCAATTTTCCCTCCTTTTAGTGTCAAAATGTTGACAATGTTGGATACCGCCAACATACAGGGAGTCTCCCCGATGTGAAGTCACAATTAGAACTCACACTATTTGGAGTATGAGACCCATTGAGAGTGTAAAATTAACCACCATAACTTAAGGTCTGCCTTGGTTTCCATGAGTAACATAAGAGGTTATACACATAACCTTTGAACAAGCAATTAAGTTGACATTGTGGAACACCAATTGCATTGTGTAAAATGAGACCTTCATGAACAGGAGACAAGAGTGAGTCTCTAGAAGGAAAGTAATAGTACTATCCTAAGGGAGACACATAAGATAAAGAAATTTTTTCTTTGTTATCTACTGAAATAGTTCACATAGACACAACGATCATTAAGTAAAATGCAACACACATTCAATAAGATGAGCGCCAAAGCCAATGAAGTAGTTCAATTTCTTTAGTACTTATGAAAATAACATATACCACAAACATCGAAACACTAGTCTTACAATATTCATGATACATGCATGAAAATGTGTTGGATCAATGAGATTATGATTATTAGGTGAAAGATCCAAGTACACAGTTACAACGATGATACAGTAGCTCCAGTAGTGGAGCATTAAGTCAATTATTTCTTCTCTAAATGAATGATTTTCTATCTATGTCAAGTTGGAGAAGCCAAGGATAACTCTCCAAAGTCTATGAATTCCAAATCCCTTTCCTTGAGCTACGAGGTTTCTTTAATAATAGGAGGAATGACCTTTCATATCCCCTATGACTCTTGAGCTACCCTCATGACTCTTGGAATCCTAAATGGCCTTTGAACTTATATTTGACTCTTTTGTTCACATATGACTATTCATGTTCCACATGTGACTCGTGGACTTCCACACATTAAATTTTTCCATTTTCCTGAAAAATACATCATTACATTCCATAAAATGAAGTGGAAAGACACATGGACACATATGATATTGTGATGAAACTGGTACAAGCCATGACTTTACATTGATGGCATGGGACTTCATGATGATGTGGCAGTGCCAAAGTTCTTTCCTTGCTACTATGTCTTCAATATTCATGAAATATATGATTTGTTCTTCATCTTAACCCTCCAAAGTGTGTTGGATCAATATCGGGGCCTTCTTAGTAATCATGAAATGCCTTCATTTTATCATGATCCATGATCCACTTCATGTCTTTATGCTGGTTCTTCTTTGTGATTCTTCTCTACAAGCACTTATTTGTATCTTCTCCTTGACATCTTCATTGAGCATCACCTTGCCATATTGAGAAGGTACACCTGCTAATGAAGTTCACTCATGAAAAGGAAAAATTAGGCTTGAAATCATCTATCCTATATCTACCTTGCTCATGGAAGAAGTTGTTTGTGATAGGCCTGTGTGAGGACTGAGGAGGAAGGCATTGATGAGGATGGTGTAGTTGATATCAACAGTGGTTGGGGAAATCATCACTACTCACTAGAACTGTACCATGCACTATGAGGATGGGCTCTTCAAGGTCCAGTGCAATGGGAAAGTGCAAGGGACAATGTGATGAGCCCATTGAATAAAATTGTGCCATGCGCTATCCTCAAGGTAGTAGGATATAGTGAGAGTTCAAATTCACTTGACAATGACTGAGAGGATGCCTCAATATTCTCTAGGACTATGTTATCACCAAAATTGTACTTGATTGGCTACTGATCACACAACTCAGTGTAACTATTTCAAACCAACTTTTGACTGAAGCTTAGCCTCTTCAGTCTGAGAGGGCTCTCTCATGGATAATTTATGATATTGGTTAATGATAAAGATAGATGGCTAACTCTATGAATTGTGTCTTGGTTATGTATGTTTTCAGGTTGAAAAGATGAAGGCTCGCTACCATTGGGCTATGGAGTCAGTGATAGGGATCTAAGTGACAAAGGCTTTCCTTGTGGAAGATGAGGCATGTAGATACTTAGATGAAAGTAGAATACACACATACAGATTTCACTCAATATATAAATGTTCAAAGGAATTTAGAGCATGAGAAACATGATTTCTGAGTAATGAACATTAAGATACCGAAAGCAGAACATTGAGAAAGATATCCAATAGTTTAGTGCTTGAAAGAAAGTCAGAGCATGCAAAGAAAAAATTCTGAGTAATCAAACATCAACATATTGAAAGAAAGTAATATGATACATAGGGTTCATGAAATTATCAAATGAATCTCAGGTGAAGGATGAAACCAATAGCCATTCTGCATTACTAATAAAAAACCTATTTACAATAGTAGTAGGCATCCATAACATATCCCAACCCTTTCTAAATCTAAAAATCAGTCCTTTATAGAATGAGGAATCATAAAAATGATATTCCACCTTGCTAGCTTCGAATTCCCACCTCAGAGACCTATTTCAAACATGATTCTATCACTTGGAGACTTCCTAGGGATATTTATGTTTTGTAGAGTTTGAATACAAAAAGGACTCTTATTTCATTAATAGTTAAAAAAATAAATTTAATAACCCTTATCAACTACAACCAACTAATTTTCTGAGTGTAATAGAGTGCTGATGTGTCATTATGCTATGTGGATGTTGAGCTAGACCTCCTCCAAGTCGAATTTTTACAATTTTTTCACAAATCTGGTTAGTGAGAATTCTGAAAAATAGGCTTCAAAGATGAGTGTATAATTTCAAAACCCTGATGGATTTGCATAAATTGAGAGAATTTTTTGTATATGGACGTGTTATGAAGAAATTTTTTTTTCGTATTTCCAAAATATCTTTTCATTTTCTCAAAAACCTTAAAAAACAACTCACCATGAAAACATGGCAGTTTTTTAGTGTGCTTTTATAGCGTCCAAAAATAGCTTTTGCACTCAAAATTTTTGCTCTTTGGCTGTTCCAGAATGTCCATCATGACCTGAAACCTCATCACTACCATTTCCTCTCCTTTAAATCCACAAAAAGTGGTCCTAAAGGAAAAAAGACAGCTACAGGTGTTTTCATAGCGTTTTCCTAGTTTTAAGCCTAGGAAATGCTATGAAACTGTGGAAAACTATGCAATTTGCATATTTTGACCTTGCCTCAGAAAATTAACCTCCACATGTAGAAAATTGGTCTTCAAAATTACATTAACCTCTTAAAACATAATCAAACTCAATTTAAGAGCCTTGATGTATTTCCTCTTCAACCTTTAGCAAGTTTATTCATCACTAAAATGACTCTGTTTTTTCTAAAAACATAGGGTTCAGAGATGAGCTCTTTTCTACCTATCCTTGATAGATATTGAAAAACTGAAGGAGGTTTTTTTAGGTACGTATTTATTTAAGAAAAACCTCTCTTTGTTGTTTGAGAAACATCTTCAGATTTCTAGAATCTACATTATAAAAACATGTGTAAAAAAGGAAAATTCTGCATTATGAAAATAGGGATGAAAGACATCCCTGTATCTCCCAATTTGTAGCATATTTGAGAAAAGTTAAAGAGGTTATTTTTATTTAATATGTTCTTGAAAATAAACTCTCTTAGTTTCTTAAAATACTTCTCTGTTTGCCTAGAAACTGCCCTTGAAGTTGACTGCTCAAACTCAGAAAATAGAGAAATGCTTCATATTCGCTACGAAACTATAAACAGTTTCGTAGCCTTTTCTGCCCATTTTACACTGAATTCACTAGGAAATTAGGGATTATTGGCTAAAATGACCTTTTTAGAGTTTTAATCTTGGGAAATTAAATATGTCAGCAAATGATGACTGATGGAACATGATGTGACCTATATGGAGATGGTTTTGAGATGAAATGAGGGTGGTCTTGAAACTTGGGATAGGTTAAATATGAAAAAATGAAATTACCTATGCCAACTTGAAAAAGGTTTAAGGAGACCTTACCCTTTTGAGGAGTAAACTGTAGGACCATGTCAAGGAATGACTCACAAAATTATGAGTGATAATAGACTACACATTGCGCAAAATAGAAGAGGTAGGACAAGCTTCAATGTAGAGGGGAAGTATAGTCTATAAGAGTTGAAGGCTTGTTCACTATAAATATGTTAAATGATAGGAAGGAATGGGGGGATTAAAGGATACTATAGTTTTTTTTTTTATAGTCTCACTGTCTATTGAAACTGCACCCTGTGCTGGGAGGGAGAGGTCTGAGCTAGTCTTCTACGCACTGGGCAAGTCTACTGGCTAAGGGTAGAGTCATTGTTGATTAAAATTGTGTTATGCACTAAAATGGAAAGGGAGGCATGAGGGTAGCACAATTTTCCTTATTTGTGGCCCACTATCTACAAGAAATGTGCTTTGCGCCCTATGCTAGCGCAATTTTCTTTTGCAGGGGATGTCTGCAAGAGGATATTGTGCATTTCACTGAGGTAGGTAGCAGAAGGTAAGTCACTTTTCCCAGGATATTTTTAATGAAATGTAAGAGGGAAGAGACCTTGTATGGGGATGTTTTATTTTTCAAAGGGCCACTAGAAATAGTCCATGCACTATACACGGCATAATTCTTAAAACTTAGTGTAGTGAGTCAGTACAAGCAAGAAAGGTTAGGTGACTATGCTTTGAAGGCTCTCAATTTGCAATCAAAGGAGTTGACCTTAAGAGAGACTCAATGTAAAAGTATATAAGGGAGATATATCATTAATAAGGGTCATGAATAGGCAGTTCTCATCACCTGGTAAAGCATTGAAGCTTTCATAACTTGCATTGGGCAATAGGACCAAGAAGAGCTCCACAATGATTAAGTGTGGGACCAATCAAGAATATGAACAAGGTTCAAACATGGATCACACACATGAATTTCATCAATAAAAAATAGATGGATGCACAGGAGCCATGAACAACAATCACACCGTCAAACGACAACAAAGCAACACTTATTTATAAGTGCGACAGTTGAACATCACATTGCAACACTTAGAATACAAGTCGCGACACAAGGGCCAACTGTAACTGGAAGGTGCGCTAAGCTATAGGAATTTTTCTATCACATATTATTATGATATATAGGGAAATATAATGCAGAAGAGTGCACTAGAACTAACTCTAGTGATGTGCAAAGGTGCGACACATACGTGTGTCGAAACAGTTAGAAGCGACACTTGCAACCATAAGAAAATGTGAAAAAAAAACTTGCAAAAGCTTAAGAAATTGAAGGACACACATGCCAGAGTTAAGATAAGATGTGAAAACCACTTCTTAAAGTGAAAGAAAGAAAAAACAATAGTCATGAACGTGAAACAAACACTTGTGAAAGAAAATGTGCGCAAATGCAACAATTGGGAAAACTCACCAAAATAGAAGTATAATTGTAAACAAGGTGAGAGGGACTCTCAATGGAGAATGCACACTAACTCTCAAATATATAGGATTTGATAAGAAATGTTCACTCATGCATTTATAAAGGACCAAGAATGTGTGAAAAAGTGACTTTGACACTTAGAATCCGAGAAGAAGACTTGAGTGCTTAGTAAAACATCAATTGATCACAAAGTGACTATGGAATGATAGATCATAAGATCCTTGGTAGGCTCCAAAACTCAAGTGTAAGAATTTTTTTGTAGGGTTTTGATCACAGTGTCAAAAAGAGGCCACCTTGGGGATTTGATTTATCATAGATCTTGTATATTGTGAAGTGCATTTGAAATATCTCTAATTGAGTCGAGACTTATAACTCTTCAACCATTATTGGTATGGAGTGTGAAAATTTTTCCTTTCATATGTCCCTATATAAACAATTAGTACAAGAGCCTTCAAAACGTTATTGTTGTGTTATAACTTGGGGTTGTAAGTATTTTAAAAATACCTCCAAGATCTCTAATGAGTTGAAAACCTTGTTATGTTTGATCAGTGTTGAAACTCGATTCACAATTACTAAAAGCTTGTTAATATTGAAAAAATTCTAGTTACTAGAAAAACTCGGAAAAGACCTGGGACTTTTCTTAATCATAGTACAAAATTTGAATCATTTTGGTTTATGGTGGAGAACATTTGTAACTTTGAGATATTTGTTTAAACTTAAGCATAAATTTCACCTAATCTTATGGACCCCTTTGTTACCATCTAAATAAATTTGTGAGCTTGAGAAACTCTGTTGATTGGATTAGGGTTTATAAAATATACAACAAAACCTTCAAACTTTTAGAGTAAGTTGAAATATTTTATTTGTGCTAAGATTTGGTTTATACTTACCAAAACTAAAGCCCGCTTCAACATTAATAACTCTAGTTTCTTAAGGAAACTTTTCACCCAAAGTGTTATTTGGTTCATTGATGTGATGACAAGGTATGTTTATTCAATTGATTTGGCCATTCACTTTTTCAATGTTTTTATCTTTGGTCAGTATTGGTGACTGTGCACTTGGGAATTTGAATAATGATCCATATTTTAGATCCTGCACTCGTGATGATTGGTATACATTGAGTGCAATAACAGGTAGTGGAGAGAGAGATTGTCACATGTAGTATTTTTTGATAATTGCTTATTGGTTGATACAAGACATTTTTCTTTATATATTTGTTTTGTAAGAGTGTTGTCACTGCAGATCATATTTCCTCAAGATTGGTTTGAAAAGAATTCTTAATGATTTGTGTTTTAAATTTTAGGAAAATTGTATTGTGGGTGAGGTTTATTTTTCTTGTGCACACAATAACTGCTTCTTTCGTTGATTTAATTGATTTTCACACACTAGTTGTTTTTCTAGTTGACACATTTGACTGCATTTCAAGACAGAATTGAGTCACATTTCCAGTTGTCTATTTACATACAAAGTGGAGTCATTTTGATTCTTTGTTTTTCACAGAGAGCTGAAAGGAAAAGAGGATTGAGCATAGGAACTTTGATAGAGGTTTTATTTTGAGATTGAGAGTCTTGTTTGATATTAGTAGCTTTTGGATTGTTTTGGTTTATTTTTTTGAGAACTTTAAATTAGTGAAACAATATTTTTAATTGATTTTCATAATAAGTTCAGGATTCATTTACCATTTTGAAGGTTGGTTGTTAGTTTAGGGTTTTTGTTAATATTTTTCCAAGTGTTTACAAGGTTTTGAAGAAGAGTTAACAAGTAAGTGTAGGAACTTTAGGAGGTGTTGGAGAATAGAATAGAAGTAGGGATTTATGTTGTAGATATCTTGATTCTATTTAGGCATTTATTGTGTTGCATCTCGAAGTGTCCAGATATCCAGTTGAAAATTAATGTTGGATCATTAATATATCTAATACTACAACCAACAATATCCCTAAACAGAAAGGCCCTTTGTCCAATCACAATCCCCAAATGTCATGAGCTCGAATCATGGGGATAATGAAGCCAATGAAAAGTCCCAACTGGAAGATAAAAATAACATGTCTAGAAACACTATGAATAGTGGAGGAAGCTTTCATTATGTAGAGTGTGGAGGTGTGAAGGAAAAATGAAAGCTTCCTCGCTCTCCAAACAATGAAAGCTTCCTCTATAACTCTTCACATGGAGGAAGTATATTTTGTATTACTTCTAAAATATAATTTTTAACCCTCACCAAAGTTTATGAGACAAATATGTGTAAATATTGATGTGGAATATAAACTATGGATCATTTTAAATATATGTATAAGGTTTTTCTTATCTAATTTCTTTGTAGGTGGTATTTAATTGCTATATGTATGTTAGGAAGGACATAGAAGTAAAAAAGTCTTAAGTTGTATAATTTTATCAACAAACAGGGTAGTCATGCGTCGCAAATGTCATCAAATTTGTTGGACATTGGGTTCAACGCTCCCCGTGTGTTTCGCGACATGGACTAACCACCTCTCGTGGATCCTAACTCTGGCTATTGTAGTGGAGACTAACGCCTGCGGGTTTTGGTCTAATGGCAATCGTGATTCCAACAATTGGAATTAGAGCGATAGGTCTCAAGTTCGAAACTCACCCGGCTCGCGTTGGGGGGGAGATTGTTGGAAATTGGGTTCAACGCTTCTCGTGTGTTTCACGACATGGACTAACCGCCTCTCGTGGATCCTAACTCTGCCTATTGTAGTGGAAACTAACGCCTGCAGTTTTTGGTCTAACGGAAATCGTGATTCCAACAAAATTTTCCTCTGATTAGTTAACTCTATGATAAGTGAATATCAACATGAATTGAAGCTCCTTCATTCAAATCAAGTTGAGTTTCTCCCACATTTGTTATGTCTCTATTGATGAAACACACTCCAAGAAATAACTATATTGCGTATGATCAGAAATAACTATGTTACGTATTATAAAATTTATCTAAATTTGTTTCTTCTTGGTGGGTTTATCGAAAACACATCCATTTAATGTGATGGATTCAACAGTGATTCTACATGGAACAAAACTGTGATCTGCTCATATTTCTCCCATACCGGTTTGATTTTTAGGAAGATCCTATATTGACATATAACCTAAAAAGTGGCATGAACACCCTAATATATCATTCTGTCACTTTCATTGGAGGTGTGAGAATGCAAAGGTGTAGAGGAAGCACAATGAAAGCTTCCTTCGTACCTCTGCACTCCAAGGAAACTTGCTTAGATTTTATTTTGGATATACCAATACTTTTATCTCTCCAACTTTATATGTTTTATAATATAAGTTAGAGTAATATTTTTATCTTATACCTAATTGGTTTAAGTATAATCCAAAATCAATGCTTCCGAAACAATCATAGTTTTCCATATCAGCTCATGTCCACCACAAACAAATTTGAATTAGATATGAGTTAGATACTTTAGACTCATGATGTTTGCTAATTTTATGTATAGTTGGGATGATATGTCTATCGTTCGCTTATAGGAAACTCTTGTGCAACATGTGTCTATCACAAGAATTCATACTAATCAATATAGGTTATAGGCTCTTGATGTTTCCATTAGCATTTTATCCTTACAATATTTAAATTTGGGAGTGCACAGGTGCAAGAAGTGTGGACTTCCCACACCTCCTCACTTTTGCATATGACAGATCCATATGAAAGCCATAAGAAGGCCGAGAAAACAAAATGTATTATGGAATGATACATGAGCTCATCATCCAGTTTAGGTTAAAATCCAAAACAATTTTACTCTTTTTTTTTCAAATATTTTGACTGCGAAAAAATACCAAGTATAAGGAAAATTAGACTATGAAACGTAAACACATTTATGTATGACCTATCAGAAAAGGTGCCAACATAATTAAATTTAGTCTCTACAATTTTTCAACATCGAGCTAAGGTCATCTACCATGAAATAAACATTACATGGAAGTTTCCAAAAGAAACATTGACAAAGTGGGACACAATGGAGGAAGAGACCTCTTGATCCACATTAAGTTTAAGAAAAGTGACTCAGTCTACCTGGCTCCATATATTCCATGGATATGCATTATCTTCACAATGTTAATGATAATAATTTTGTTAGGTCCCTATATATTACTAGTGTAGTCCCTTATTGTTATTAGTGTAGCCCCCTTATTGTTATTGTTGTACCCTTGTAACCCCAATATTGTTATTATTGTGCCCATACATTATTATTGTTAGGTCGACTAGGATAATATTGTGATCCCATGGAATCCTATATATAGGAGGTTTTGTCATTTGTACAATCAAAGAATTGCTCATTTATGTAATATAAAGGAGGTTTCCTCCTTGAAGTGGCTTATTTATAAGGCATTGATCTCTCTTTTCTTCTATTTTTGGAGCTGGTTTCATAAAATTTGGTATCAGAGCTTTGAGATTCTATGGTTTCGTTACTCCAAACAGGTCATCGTGGAATTTTTTATATAACTGGTTTTCTATGAAGGTTAAAAAGCTAAAATTTTTATCACGCTAATTCGAAATCCTGAGGAACATCGTGTAAACATTTCAAATATTGGTTCGCAATATTTTCGGAGATATGATCTATGGAAGTTAGGGTTTTTTCGGACTCCCAAATTTAATCTTAAATAGGTGACCGTGGGAAAATCATCATAAATCTCTCTCTAAGAATCAGATTGGAATTATATAAAAATTGGTCAGAAGTACACAGACTGTAGTTTCCTGTGTATCAATTTTGGAGCCAAAGGAGGAAAAATTGACACGTGGCATGCCGTACAAATTCACTGTACTGAACCAGTCCATAATTAGGTCATTGTGGGAGATTGGGAATAAATTTTCCTTGAAGAATCCAAATCAGGTCAGACCTGTGGAATTTGAAAGAAGATTCAGAGGGCTTTGCTACAGTTGTGATAGAAAATACACTAAAGGTCATAAGTGTGCTGAGAAGAAACTATTTTTTATAGATTGTGAAGAGGAAGATGAAAATGAACAAGAAACTTCAAAAGAAGAGGATATACACCAGGAACCAACCCTAGAAGAAGAATAAATGAGTCTGACCATATCGTGTAATGCATTGGCAGGAATTACCACTAAAAGGAACTATCAATATAAAAGGACATATCAAGAAGAAAAAGGTAATAATGTTGATTGATTCGGGTAGTACCCATAATTTTATTCATTGTAAGGTAGCCAAGGAATTGAATTGTTTCCTGTACCCAACAACAGAATGTCAAGTGATGGTTGCAAATGGAGGAACTATAAATTGCTCTGGAAAATGCCATAATATAAAGCTAACCACGGGGTAATATTTATTGAATAGTCCAATGCTTTCCATTCCAATGGGAGGTGCTGATGTTGTACTAGGAGTAAAATGGTTACAATCTTTGGGGACGATAACTTTTAATTTTCAAGAAATTTCCTTGAATTTTTTTTTGGAAGGAAAGGAAGTCGAATTATGGGGTATCATAGGGAAGCTGGGAAAGATAATAAGCTCTAATGTCATGAAAAATCTTCTGAAGAAAGAACAATGAGGCGTAATTGCACAATTATCCTCACTAGAAGTTACAACATCAAAATCATCTATTTCTCCAGATCTCCAAAAAGCCTTGGACAATAATTCCAAAGTGTTTGAAACTCCAAAAGGACTCCCACCTATTCATGATAATGATTATGCTATTCATTTGATTCTAGGAAGTGTTCCTCCAAACATCAACCCTTATAGATATCCTTATGTCTAAAAGAGAGAAATTGAACGTATGATTGCGGAAATGCTAGAGGCTCGTATAATTCAACCTATTCAAAGTTCTTTCTTTGCTCCAGTAGTATTGGTGCACAAGAAGGATGGATCATGGTGCATGTGTTCGGATTATAGGGAGGTCAATAAGCTCACTATTAAAGATAAATTTCCCATTCCTGTGATTGATGAATTATTGGATGAATTACATGGAGAAATTTATTTTACCAAGTTGGATCTTCGTTTAGGATATCATAAAATTAGAATGAAGACTGAAGTTATTCCGAAAAAAACATTTCGCACTCATGAGGTTCATTATGAATTTTTGGTCATGTCTTTTGGCCTTACCAATGCACTGTCTACATTTCAAGTGTTGACGAATGCACTGTCTCCAACTCTTAAAGGTTAACCTAACTTTGGCACAAAATAGAATGAAACAACAGGCAGATCAACATTGCAACGAGAGAATTTTTGATGTAGGAGACTGGGTATTTTTACGACTACAAACATACAAAAAAATTTCCCTCAAGCAAGCTAAGAAGGATAATAAATTATCGCCAAAGTACTATGGTCCTTAAAAGGTGTTGCAAAATATTGGTACTATGGCATACAAATTGGAGCTTCCTGCTTCGTCGCGAGTGCATCCATTTTTCCATGTTTCATGCTTAAAGAAGATTATAGGTGAAAAAATTTAAGTTGAAACAATATTTCCAGAACTCTACGAGGAAGGAAAAATCATATTGGAACCTAAATCAGTCACAGAAACAAGAACTCGATAGCTACAAAATCAATCAATTTCAGAGTATCTCATCAAGTGGAAGAACTTACCCACTGACTATTCTACATGGGAGGATGAGAATTATATACAAAATCACCTAGAGCTACTCAAGCATTGAGGACAACACTTTTTTTGAAGGAGAGGGGAATGTTAGGTCTCTATATTACTAGTGTAGTCCCTTATTGTTGTTAGTGTAGCCCCCTTATTGTTATTGTTGTACCATTGTAACCCAAATATTTTTATTATTGTGCCCTTACATTATTATTGTTAGGTCAGCTAGGATTATATTGTGACCCCATGGAATCCTATATATAGAGGGACGTTTTGTCATTTTTATCATCCAAGAATTGTTCATTTATGTAATGTATAGGAGGTTTCCCTCTCGAAGTGGCTTATTTCTAAGGTGTTGATCTCTCTTTTCTTCTATTTTTAGGCTGGTTCCATAAAAAATTATAAGTGAGACATACACTCTATCTATGTATTCTAATATTCCCACCCTCTCACATACAACCCACCAGATACTATAAAATGAGTTCCCCTCATGCAAAGCGAAAACTAGCAAACATGTTTACATTCGCCGCACACACAACAAAGGGCGCCATATATCTATTAAAATGTGTATGAATAATGTGGGAAAGTCATCAAAGGATCAATAAATTCAAGGATCTTGGTATATACAACGTTTTAGTAGTGATATTTCAATATTTTTCCAACATTGTGAGGGGATTATTTGTCAGGAAACACAAAAGTGCAGAGGTGTGGAAGTACGAGATTGTGGAGAATGGAAAAGTTATTTGTTAGAGATAAAATGTGGAAGTGAACAGGAATAAGGAGAACAAATGTAAATTCGCACACCCCCCTGCCCCCAACCCCTCGAGGAAGAAGGTGCAGAAGTGTGGATTCCCCATCCCACCCTTGAGGCAGAAGGTGTAGAAGTGTGGATCCCCCCCACCCCTCGCTAACATAAAGGACTTGGGAAGAGCACTAATAATGTCGATGCCCGTGTCATGAAAATAGTAACAATGTTAAAGCAATCATTGAAAAATGGCCATTTAGAAAATTAGTGTTTTCTCATTTTAAAATGATTTGTTAGGCACTTACAAATACCAAAATTAAATCGCCCTCCACCAGGGGAATAATGTCACATCAAGGCTCATTCAACCAATGGAAAATTAGAAATAAGATTTTAAAAAATTAGGAAAATAATTTTTAATTTACAAGAAATTGCAAATATTTATCATTTTTCAAAAACTTTGGTTAAATTTACTAAAAATTCACAAAAAATCGAAAAACTAATCAAGAATCAAGGGAATTTGACCATGAGGTGATTGCTATAGTCTGTGGTAGAGGCAGGGACTAATAATATATTGGAGTGAATTTGTGGTCCGAGAAAAATTCAAGGTTTGAATTATAGAAGAGGCACCGCATCAGGTGTTCTTCTAAAATTAGATATATTACATGCATATCATCCTACTCGTCTTGATAATATGATAGTGAGACTATTACGAGCCTTGGATAAGGTTGTATTTTGGGTACGTAATGAATTTCTCCAAAACATAGGAAACTCTCTTGAACCAAATTCATAGTAGGGTGGGGTGACCTTCATAGGGGTTCTTATTATCGAGTGCAAGGGCTAGAGGTGACAATTAACTCTTTGTGATTCATTTCACTAATTCTTATCCCAAGTTTTACTGTGTTTATCATTTGATGTAGTTAATGCTAAGTGGAACATTCAATTTCATAAGAAAATTGACGTTAGTGAATGATGTTGATGAGGATGGGTCATAGTGATTGACTTGATTATAAAAATACTCCACATAAATAATCTCAAAAAAATATTTTTCATAATGTTGGAATGTGGAATCCTTGATGGGGGTGAGATCAGGGCAGCATGTGGAGGTCGCCTTCAATGTGTGAAAATAAGTGGATACGATGGAAGGGATGGCCCTCCCAGTCCCTTCACATCTTCGCATGCATCAGGAGAGGTACTGTCTTGATGCCATCCATTCGTGTGAGAAATTATTCAGCATTTGTGTGTGGGGGTGGCGGAGTGTTCAGGATACACACGATGAATGCACTAATAATTCTTCTTTGCATTCGAGTATGGTGTTGCTCGTTGTGGTGGGTGTTAGGAAGGATGAGGAAGAGTCAGAGGTCGATGTTCACTGGAAACAGAGTGTGGTTGCTCGTTGTGGAAATCTACAGGGGTAGTGTGTTTTTTTGGTCCTTGCCGTTGGGAATCCCGGTTATTGGTGGAAGAAGGAAACACTGGGCATAGAAGAAAAACTCCTCATGGTATGGAGGTAACCTGTTCTATCTTTTTCTTACAGGGTGGTGGAGCTCATCGATAAGGAAACCTCACATATGGAGGAGGAAACCCAGGTTGCCCTGCTATAATAGTGATTTCTGGTGCGACGGGGCCTGGTGGGTTAGCTTGTGGTTTTTGACTGTTGAATTTGGTTGGTTGTTGCTGACTTTGTGCTCATTTTAGGATGGAAACAACATCCCTATCTCTGGGTGGCACTCCATCATTGGTAGTGTTCTGGAAGGTGGAGGTGTTTGTATTATCTGGTGGGGTGGTCTTTCATGGGTAGAAGGCGCCCTATTGGTGAATTTGTGTTATCCTGGGTGGTGTTGCTCTCGTGCCTTATGTCTATGGGGAGTGTTCTTTCGGGTGGGGAGTCTAGTTTTTGGTGCCTGTTTAATGTGTGCCTCTGTTGTGAGAATCTATGAAACCGTTGGTGCGACGGGGCTACTATTCCTCCCTGTTAGTGTGAATTCTAATCGCAAGCGTACAAAAAAAGCTCACTTTAGTTGTGCATAACAAACAATCCTAACATCAAAGATGACTGTCAATTTCTTTAGATCTGTAGTTATTTGACCAAGACAAATGCTACAAAAATCCAGATCTATGCAGTCAAAGATATTAAATAACAAATAAATAATAGTTGTACCATGCATCCAATGAACGAGACAAGAATATTTTTAAAGAATTTTTGTATTATGACACCTGGGAAGGGAACATAGAAGGATGTTACAAGTACCCCTTAATGGGGTGGGTTCTTGTATGTCCTCAGCGCTTCAGATCTAAGATCTCTCTCCCTTGATGGTGTAGAAAACCCAGACAAAAATGGAACTCTAGGGGAGTTCACAAGTAAAAAGATAGATCAAAAGTGATCAAAGTTGGACCAAAATTATAGATACAAAGTGATCTTTAGGAAACAAAAGGCAATGAATGAATGGAAAATCCCTTCTATTTATAGCAAAATATTGAGTTAGGCTAGATATTGGTGCATAATTAAAATATTATTAACCAAATCTAGATCCAACTTTTATGGAATATTTTATTAGTTTTTTTGGAGAGAAAAATAATTTGAATTTGGTCAAATCCCTTTATTTGTAAACAATAAATAAATAAATGATTTATTTATTATTTTAAGAATTTGGCTAAGTAATAATTAAATAAATAGTGATTTATTCAATTATTTATAAATTGTTTAGTCAAATTTAACAAGGAATATTATTTAAATAATTATTCTTATAAAATAATAAGATAAATAGTGATTTATCTAATTAATTTTCCTGTTTTGGGTCAAATATGACCAGGAATATTAATCAAATTGTTGTTTAATTAATTATCCCTTGAGTAAATCAAACAAACAGGGATTTATTCAATATTTTCTCATGGGGTTTCCTGTTTAGACCATAAAAAAATTAATAAATTATGGATTACTAACTTATTTTTCATAGTGAAAGCAATGTTACTAGGATAAAATTGGTCTTACATGGTGTAATTTGGTCCATATAATAGTAACATGTTAGATGACCAAAAATTGGTGTAACACTCCCCTACTACCGTTGGTTCTGAAGGGGTGGCAGACCAGGCTCTGGTCACAGCAACGCCCCGTCGGGGTGGAAAAATGGTTGGGTGTGCACGGAAAGGCAATGTAGGTATGAGAGGAGGCCACAGAGGTACCAAGAAGGGGTGAGCAGAGGTGAAGGGTTGCACGGTCGAGGGCAGACTCATAGGGGCAACGATACCCGTGGCAGAAGGGAGAAGCGTGGGCCAGAAGCTCTCGAGGCTTGGAAGGGGTAGGGTCTCCATCACTGCCGCCTGGAGAATTTTCACGCTCTCATTGCCAATTTGAGGGACAAGGTGGATGTTTTAGAATGAGTTCGGCACGAGGATAATGCGACATAGATGGCCTCTCTAGAGCGGCTGCATTACTTTCAAAGTAAACTTCTGGAAAGACTGGTTGTGGTCTGGCGGGGGCAAAACCAACTCACGGAGAAAGTAGAAAATATGGAGACATGGATGCTGCACTATGAAGGACACGTTCAATGTGAATTCTGCCCCCCACTGCCTCCTGGGATGACCCCAGACAACCTTGCATCCATTACATAGAAGAATAGTATAGTTTTTGGTGTTTTTTATGTTTTAGCTATGTTTTGTTGCCTATGGCCCAACCAGTTATGGACAATTTCCTTAGCTACTTTTTTGTATTTTTATCATCTGGTGCACTTTTTGGTTAACAAAACCGGCCGGGGTGAGACCACCTATTTTGGGATGAACTCTATGTACTCATTTTTCTGAAAATTAGTAGATTATTGACTTACAAAAAAGTGTTGGAATGTGGAAACCCCCACATGCTTACTAAAAATAAGAGAGTTATGAGTGAATGGTTGATAAGGCACAATACTAGCTAATGTTTTGAGAATGATAGCAAGTTAGTGAACTTGACCATAGAAAAAATCCATGGTTAAATGTGTTTGAGTCAAATTTGTACTAATATGGATGGTCTTCCTTGAAAGTATTGAATATCAAGTGCAAGTCTCAAAGGTGATGAGTAATGCCATCTCATTCTTTTTGCTAGTTTTAATTTGATTGAAAAGTTGATATTGCAACAAAAAAACCCTCTTTTTGAGCACAAACTTGGTAAGAATATGATAAAATATTCAAGCATGAACTACACTATGATAAAAGTTCCAAGAATAGAGGAATGATTCCCCTAGAAGAATATTTTAATATTTTGATAGAAATTACAAGCATGAACACAAAATTATGATCCAAATTCCATATATAGTGGAATGATTCCCCTAAAATTTGACCTATTTGTTAATAAGCCTAAATTGTCAAAACTTTAATTAAAATTTTTGGTTGATGAAAAATCCTACTTCCTATTTTATCAAATTATAAGAATTGCAAAAAAATTTACTACAATATTAGACAAAGCCAATCTACCTTATTCAACCTTATGCAGTAGATGCTAAGTGAATTTTTTAAGTGCATAAAAATTGACCATTAGTGAAGAATCTTGTGAATACTAAATGAATTTTTTAAACTCATAAAATTGATTATTCATAAATAATATTCATAACAAACACGGTCTTCAATTATGGTGTGCAAGCATGAGGCCCTCTATACACCCCTTAGGTATATTTTAAGGGTCTATTTGCCAAAATGTCTAGACTATTTTTCAATGTTTGCACAAGGGTGGCATGCTTCTCCATGTGTTATCGGGATGCCAAAGTTTTTTCATGACATGATGGAAATCAATGAAGTGGATTATGAATCTAGCTCATACATGGCACATGATTTCAAGCCCGAAGTAGAAGTTACAAGTGCCACAGGTGTAGGGTTCTAGAGTACGGTATGCATTTATGAAGGGCGTACAAATGGAAATCAGTCCGTTGTCATAGATGTTTCCAATAAGTGCTCACACGAATAAGCTCCCCTGGTTTCACCAATTGTAATTCACGTGATCCTTGCCAAATCTAGAGAATAGACCTACCTTATTTCAAACTCTACTAGGAAGACACACACAATTTCAAAACCATGAGACTTTCCTTCCATTTTATCTCCAATGCATCCAAATGATCAATTGAAGAATCATAAGGTTTCAATGGTGGTGGGAAAGGACATTAAGTTCAAAGATATTCTAAGGATGTTGGAATCGACATTGGTGGGGTAATTTTGCGGTAATACTGTAAGAAAAGTTGCTCTAAAAAATTGGATATCTTCACATTTTTTCCTTGTAATTAGTTATATCTCCACTTTCCACATTATTGCTAGAGGATGGATTTGTTTCTATCTAAATTCGATGGAGTATTGTCAAAAAATTTATTCATGGGATTGGTCATATGGGATATCCAACCTAATTCTTCAATAATGGATGATCAGTTAAAACCATATCCATGTTTTAGTTGCATTGCAACAAGTCTGGGCCATCTTATTAAGCTTGCCTCTTGTTTTCTAGTTCTTATCAACTCTTCAAGAAATCAATGAAAAGTTGGCCCACTTTATATGTTTAGACCCTAGATGGTCTTCTTTAAATAGGCTCATGGGAATTGATAATGATATAGTTTGATCTAAGGGAGGGCCTCTCGAGTCTTTGAGGATATCAAGTTGGTATATAAACATATGGTATGGACGTAGAGGGTGGATTATTGGAATATTCCTCTTATATGCTTCAACTTTCATGAAGTTGGACATCTACATAGTAATGCATAAATATGATAGCTCATTTTGTCTGAAAGAAAATGGAATGGGTGAAAGTTACAAGGAAGAATCTCTTTGATAAAGAGCATGTAGTCCTAGAAGACAAATAGGTCAAGAAGAAGGACTTTCCAACATATTCCACAATAATCTTGGAGAAGAATTCACTTATGACTAGTAATTCTTTTTCCCCTTCTTTAATATCTCCTATATTTCAATAAATGGAAATTCATCAAAAAAAAGCCCGTTCTCTCCTTTGGGTCACATTATTTTCCTCTCTCATCGTTTAAGGGTCATGAATCTCCTCTTCATGCCTCTCTTCTAGTTAAACCTAAAGCAAGCACCTCAGGTTCCTCCCAAATCTCGCCAAATTTAGTGGAAAAGGTCCAAGACTTGTTGGCCCGTTATGCCATAAAGTCTATGGTTAAAATTATGGAGGATTGATTGTCAAATGGGGGTTTGAATTTAGATTCTCCTATATCCAACCACTTTTCCCATAAGTATCATCTTATTCAATCCAAACAAAATTATTGGATATAAATAAAATAAAGGAAAAAATTCACTATTTCTCGGGCTTTTGGAGTAAGGAAATACCTTCTCCTGCGGCCTCTATGAGGGTAGGGGGTATCAAAAAGTAATTATCCCTCAATGTAATATTCCTTTAAAGTTTAATTAAAATTTCACGGGAATGCTTCAAGAAAATATGCCATAAAATTGCTTCAAAGGAAATAACACATTTTCATACAAGAAATATCGACACAAAAACAATTAAGATATAAATTCCATAAATTAAAAAATAAAGTGTTGCTCCAAAATTTTTATAAAAATACTACAATAACATGATAAATAAAAAATTGGATTTATTTATTAACTGGAGAAATATTACATGCCAATACAACTACCAATATCTGCTCATTGGTAAATAACTGAGATGGCCACCAAATAGTTGTTGCAATTATGTTCTTATCTTCCCAAACTGTAATTGAAAATCACACCTAAATTAGAGATATGAGTGATCCACACTACAATTCAAAAATATACTCCAGATATATTCAATAATTGATTCTAATGAAGCTCTATGATATTTTTGGATGAAATCTCCAAAACAATGAGTTGAGGTTTTGTCCAACACACTAAGAAACCCAAGGGTTTTCATCATAGAGCCCTTCAAACTTGACAACCAAGTTCTCAAAAGAACTCTCTAAGAAATATATAATACCAAGATGACCCAAATGACTTGTTTCCCCCTTTTAAATAATTGATGGATCCCTCTCCAACCTTATAGAATCACTTTTATTTTTATTATTTTATTCCCACTCTATATGCTTCTCCCTTTAATTTTATTTAAGTGAATTTTATTTTATTTTATTTTGGTCACTTTTAATCCTAGAAAAATGATAAATTTTCTTCTACAATCTCTCTTACCACTGAAAATCAATTTTCATCATCCCATCCTATAGTTCTCTTCATTCTGGTTCCAGTGAGCTCTTACACTTAGGTGTTCCTCTAAACACTCTTCCCCAAATAACACCTTTAGCATATTTAATTAAAGTATGTTGATAATAACCCTGTATTACGAGAATAATTAGAATGAAACAAAACCAAGAATTAATTTTCTAGAATTTATCTTGTGATGAAGTAAGCGAGAAAGCCATGTTGATCCCATAAAACTCCTCCAAAACCCTCTTAGCCCACTGATGATGTAATATTTCTCCTACACCCTAGCTGTCACAAACCCTAGAAATCCACCCTAACCAAATCATAAGGGAAACAAAAAAATGGGAACATTACAAATCCTCCTACCCCAATATTTCTTTCCCTCAAGCAATCCACACATTCCAATTGTAAAGGCATGTGTACACTAATACTAGGATCCCATATGGACCATTCTGTCTCATCATGCTTATGTGCCACCAAATTATGAATGGACCCCTCAATATATAGATCTGAAACAAACCTCCAACTGAACCTACCACCAATATATCCACTTGGATCCTAATTCCACCTTGGCCATCCATCATTGCCCATGTATAAGAGCTCATGTTGTTCTATGCCCTTGAATATGTATGATGCTCCATAAATTATCCACTTAGTAGGATACCAACTCATCACTTCTCTAATATTCATTCCCTGACATAGATATTCTGCATAAGTACCCACACAAGAATATATCCCACCATTCTTCCACTATGCCATTTTAATGCTCCTAAACAGTCGACCCATCGCTCGGTCTCGACCAACCTGTAAAACCCATCTAAAAGAAATTTCCCCTCTCTCTCCAATGTATAGAGGTGGGATGGTAGTGTTACAAGCCTTGTATATGTAATCTTGAAGAGTGTTCCTCTATAACTCCTTAATATGCTCCCTTGGTTGTCCAATTAGGGATGTCAGCTATTCCCCAACACTAGATATTTTGGCTATTGAATTCGTACATATAATTGAAATTTCATTTTACTGATCTACTGCAAGATGATGCCTTGGAGTGTCTGCGTATTTTTCTTCATCACCATAAGATCTATCCTAAAACGCTAAACCTTATCCTGGTGGCTATCAACCAGAAGTCCTATAGCTCTGCTGGATGCCTCTACATCTACTTGCACCTCATCAATGGTTGGCCCCAAATATGGATCCTAAAATTCCTTGACCACAGATCCAACCCGATCCTTCAATGTGATCTCCAAAGATGACTCACTATGTATGTCATACTCCTCCTCATGTTCATGCACCTTTGAGTGCTCTTCATGTTGAGTCATCACTAATCGCTCTTCCTTCAAGTTTTGAGTATCAATGGACTCAACTATAGTAGAATAACCCAACTCATTCTCATAAAAATATTAGAAGGAATACCTTATTGTTCTACCTCTGTCATTTCTACCATTTTACCTGAGCATGAGTGATTAGGCTCCCAAGGTCCCTTGCAAATAAAGAAAATATGTTTCCTCCTTAATTCTTTCTTGCTACTTGTTTGAACCTCTTCATTCTTGTCTTCATCAACACCACTCAAGTGATTAGAGGGAAAAATTTTCTCCTTCATCCTCATAAATTATTCCTCGGTCAAATATAATGCCTCCTCCAACATTTACCCACTTTCACCGACTTGATCAGTGTAAACATGAGCTAAGGGACACTATGGTATGACTCAAACTCCTCTATGAATCTAAGGAAATGGATTCGACACAACAAGACCTTACTAACTTCTCTCAGGTGCCACAAGACCTCGAGGAGTAACCCAACCCCTCCAAGTATCCAACCCCTATGAAAACTCACCTTTTTCCTAAATTAGAGCCCCGGTCGCTCCCTTTCCAAGGCCTCCAGGAAACAATGATTTCCCATTCACTACCATAGGCTTGCATCAGTGCGACTGTGGAATTTTTATGTCAGTTCTGTGCCAACGACTACGATAATTAAGGATAATTTCTAGTGTCGGGGCTAGGTCTCTTCCCAAAAACCTATGAAACTTATAGAACTCATGAAATTCACAAAGAAAATTCTTGTAAACCAAAAACTAAAACCATGACTTAACCTAACCATCCCCAACCGAGAATGACATTCGGTCAAACACTTAGTAGATAAGCAACCTACATGTCATGAATAGAAGTCTGATCATGAGGGGCTAAAAACTCATATGAGGTTTAACAAGAAGAGTCACTACCTTCTCTCATTAGTTGTTTTAACATCAATTAGGTATTGCATTCATTATTTATTCAGTTATGAGTGAAAAAATGAAAATAGCCATGAATAAAATCTGTCATAAAACCATGCTTATAACCAACATATAACCAGGTAAATCACAATAATAGCACAAACATAGAATCCACATAATAAACAACACATTTCCTTACCAAAAGCAAGAGAAAATTAGCTTTATTAAACATAGGCAAATAGCGATCGGGTTCGAGACTTCCACGTTCCACTTGACCATAGATTTGTTGAGCCAAAATTTCGCTTCAACAAATCACCCTCGTGCCATATTCCAAGCATGAATGTGTGATCTCATGGGATAAACCAATCCAAATACAACCAAGGGAATACATAGGTTAAACCACCTCCACCCTTTCTATACTACGATCATGTAATGTTCCAAAATTTTCTGACAATAATTTGGAACATTAAATTTTGCTGATTTCACTTAGGAGGAGAATAAGTGGGTAAGGAGGCCCATGCATAATGATATTTTCAATAAAATCCCTCATAATATGAAAGGGGATCATCTTTGCAGCTGGTTTTCACACCCTCATGTGTGAACAAGGTTATTTCCAAGGAGGCTTGGTTAAGTTTGACCAAGTCAACAACACTGCCATAGGAGGAGTGGCTTACTTAGGAAGCCAACGCAGTGTGAATGAGGAAAGGGTTATTTGGTAGAGAAAACCCTAAAGGAGTGGGACCCATGGAGAGGGACTTTCATTTTTTTAAAAGGAGGACAAGGAAACCATTGTTTCTCATGCTTGTATTATTCATCTCATTGTCTAGTTAGACAATTGGAGCATTCTTTGCTGCTTAGCAAGAATTGCCGGAGGCATTCCTATTTAGGATTCATTATACTTCTTGAGAGGTCTCTTGAGGGATTGTTCTTCATTTTCCTCACATCCAGGCTTGAGGCCAAGCATCTTCCATCAAGACAACGTTATTTCTGCAGTAGAATAATACTTTGTTGTTGGGTGTTGCAGTGAGGGTTCACTACACCATCTCCTTTAGCTATTTTCAGAGGAGGAGTCTCTCTTCCCTTTGGGATATCAGTTTGGAGGCATCCCAGAGCTCATTTTCAGACTATGGCATCAAGTCCAACTCATTCTATTTCCCTACAACACAGTTTCATCGAGTGACTGTGTTATTCTAGAGGATCATTTGCAGTAGGGCTTTGCAGATACTTTTGGAGGGGAAGATCTTTGGTGAAGGGATCAGCCTTTCACTTAAAAGATGCATTGGAGGAGGCACATTCAGTTTTAGCATTAGACTCAGCCATCTCCATCTAGTTCTATTTCTGAGTTGCTGCAACTACCCAGCAACTCCGGAATTTTTGTGGAATTTCCATTTTGGATTTTTTGCAGCCAATCCCTTTAGGGATTGTGTATTATTGTTTCCATGGGTTGAGATCTTGCTCCCCCTATTGTATTTGAGGCACATATTGATATATTTGTGTATTGAAACCTTTTATGTAGCAGTTTCCCTTCATTTACTGCACAGTCATAGCTGGAGCATACATATATAGCAGTGGTTTTGTCATGGTTTATGTACTTGTTCTTTGAGGTAGAGCATTGCTCATCTTGAGTATCATTTCCCTCAAGATCTTGTATTCATTTGTATCTGCTATCATATAATAAAATGGCTATGGATTTCTCTCATGTTTT
Organism: Pinus albicaulis; assembly: GCA_034641835.2. NCBI lineage: Eukaryota > Viridiplantae > Streptophyta > Pinopsida > Pinales > Pinaceae > Pinus > Pinus albicaulis. The sequence continues at coordinate 1,394,289,211 of CM076581.1, forward strand.
TATAAGTTGAGTGTTTCTGCTGCACCATCATTGTGCTTGCTTATTGCTGGAGCTCCAACTTTAGAATATCTTGAGATATTCTCATTGTTGTAGCAATTTCTTGAAAAAGGAACATTACAGTGGTATCGGAGCATGATCTTTGGCTCAGCCTATGGCTTCAAGCCAAAGTACTGAATCCCTGAAGGGGGAATATTTCGAACTCTATAGACAGAGTCTGTAGATGGCCAGGTAGCCTCTGGATCTCATCCTTTTTTCAAAGGTGACATATCTAGTAAATGCCTCTGCAGTCAATCTCTGGAATAGAATTTCGATATTCCTGAGACGGGAAATTTCCAGTGCTATCCAAGAGAGATAAAATGAAGGCTCCATCATATGGAGAAAAGAGGGAAGGAAAGCTTACAAAGCTACTTCCAAGATCCTTATTGAGCATTCATGAAGAATTTGAGAAGATAAGGAGGGAGATTTGTATATGATCTCCAAAAGGGTTTGAAATTGAGTCAAACTCTATATTTTCTTGTAGGGGATGTGAGCATGCAACTACACCCTATAGTACACAGCGCAGTCACATGGCCAACTTTTCCATGAGAAGAGAAGAAGAAGAAGAAATGCCGAAGAAAGGAACTCTTAGAGGTTTCTTGCCTGAGTATGAATCTCAAACCCAGAGGTTTAGAGATCATATTACTTTTCCGGAGTTTTGCAAGATCATGGTGAGGAGGAGCAAGCAACATGATAAGGATATATTTCTTCTATCTGTCTTTGATGGTTCTCCTAGTTGTTCAGCCAAGGCTTGGATTGAAGAGCTAGACACCTTTTTGCAGCAGCATCAGATTCTTGAAGATGAAGCCATCAGAGTAGCAGCGCTGCACTTGGGAGGTAAAGTCTATGCATGGTGGTTATTTGAGTCTTTTACTTTGAAAAATGCAAATACCTCTTCATATGCAATGTTCATTAGAACTTTGATGAAGAGATTTGATAGGAGGAATTTTGAAATGCATGTAAAGGAAACAAACACATTAAAACAAACAAAACCCTTGCATGTGATGGAGGAAACCATAGACTCAAAAACATTTCAGAAAGCCATGAAGGAGGCTGATATCTTTCATGATGCTTATTTAGAGGCAATATCTTCATTTTTGGCACAAGGAGGCAAAGGGATCTCTTTTTCAAAAGAGGATCCAATCATTGGAGAGTTGCCCAATCATGTTGAGGGCAATAACACTGTCAATTCTAGAGTTGATCCAGTACCTCATGCAGAGGAAGGAGGAGCCCTTGCTCCAACTAGAGGGATTCTTGTAGCGTTGCAAGGGAGTCCCTAGGATCTCATACATGGAGGTCCAAGCACAATCAATGAGTAGCATGATTGTGCAACACTGCAGCTGGGAGAAGGAGGAAGGGAGGAAGAGCAGCATCAAGTGATGAGAGGCACACACCCTTCTCTATTTCAGAGAGCTAGTGCAAAGAGGAGGAAGACTGTATTGCACTGTGAGAGCAAGGGAAATATTTCCCAACCATATGTACAATCCACTCTTAACATTGATGTCTCACTGCATAGAGGCATTCCACCAGGGAGGCCACCTGATCTATCATTGATGAGAGACATTTTGTCTTTGGATTCACCTCTCTTGGATTTTGGAGAGGTGAATATTTTGGAGGAAAAATTTGGCATGGGGGATGTCAAAGTAGCAGACAGAAGCATGAGGAGAGCTACACATTCTAGATCCCCAGCACTGTCTCTTAGGAGGATTGATCCTTACTGGAGATCTCAGCTCTTAGTTGAGTACTCTAAGGATCTTGATGCATGCATGATTCTAGATGACCCGGGTAGAGATGATGAGTATATGATGGATGATATGGTCATCTATTCCCATGGAAGAGTCTTCTTGACTAGATATTCTAGTCTCAAGAAGAAGTTGTTGCATGCAGCACATGAGGACTTCTTTTCCATGCACTTTGATGCATATCTAGCCTTGGCAGAGGAGTGCATTTGGGAGGGCATTCAGCAAGACATATTTCAGCATATCGAGAGATGCAGAGCCTGGATGATTATGGAGAGGATGTCAAAGCCACCTTCCTACTCATGGAGAGTAAGGGAGCATTTTCAGTTGAGCCATTTCAGCTCAAGTCTTCTAGTGGATGATGGAGAATGTACAATTACACCTTATGTTTTGTACTTCTTGTCTTTTTATGAGCAGCATATTGTACTAAGGAGGATTATTCCTTCTTGCATATTGTATCATGATGTACTTGGAGCCATTTTTAGCATTGAGATTGGCTATCTCATTGGTGGTTTGTGGGGAAAGCCACATGATTTTTGGTGTGCACCATTGACACCTTTTTGTACTTCCATGTTTATATCTTGTAACATGATTGTGGAAGAAAACAAGTGGCTGTGAGAGAACTTGTTTTTGTTTGATTTGATGCAGGCAAGGCATGCACTACGCTGGTTCCTTGTGTGGGACCTTGATCCACTTTCCGGTTGTCATGTGACAACTTTTTTCTATTGGTTTTTGCTTCCATGTAGTGCTGATATGCATATGTTCATGGGAGGCTTTTATTGGAGAGTGGGCTTGAGATTGAGGATGCCCATCGGGAGCATGATTCTCCTTACCATACATGTTTTACATTTCAGGAGAAACCATGGGCCAACCATGAGGGCCACATTACATTTCTTTCTTCCTTGTGGGAAATACCACTTGAAGACTTTGAGGAGGCACTCCACGGATCATAAGGAGTTGGAGGAGTTACCACAATCAACTCTTTTCCCTTTGAGGATGGGGGGAGACTCATTTATGAGCCACTCCATTTATATGAGAAAAACATATGGTGAGAGTATTATTGATTTGCATGATGATTTTTCTATGCATCTCTTAACCATATATGTGCAGGGATTTGCTCAAAGGAAGGGTATTCTTCCTTCCAGATATGATGGTCTACATGAGGCCATTATGGATGTTCACTCCCTAAGAGGGGATGAGGAGGAAATTTCTCATGGATTACATACATACATTGCACAATACATCATTCACTTTCTCCAAGGGAATGGGGCAGCAAGAAAATGGTGGGGAGGCCACGCATCATTTTATTTTCTATGGCAGTGGAGAGTCAAACTGTGTTGGCTACATTTGAGGGACCATTGTCCTTCTCATTTAATTCACATGGCAGCCAACATGATTCTCCTTATGGTTCCCTTGGTTGATATTGCTGGAGCTTTCCTTGGGAGCATGATTGGAAGAGAGACACATTGGGTGAATGTGTCCTTGGAGGGCGAAATTCCTCACACCTTTTGCACTACATGTTCTAAGGGGAACATGGGACATGATATGGTTACATTAACAACACATTTGTCAATTTATGAGGTGAGCCATATGTTGGAGGAGATGCCATATGTTGATGACTTCCATCTCATCATATATGGAGATACTTGGGCCAGCATGATTTGCAACGTTGGAGGAGAGGTCCTTGGGGATCTAGTCTTCATCTTGTCACTTGAGGGAAAGTATTTTGTAGCCAAGGATCAGCACTTTCTCTACACTTATCTTGGGTGGGGAGAATGATAGTGTGGGGTAGGTTACATTGTCTACCCTGAGCATATTTCCATCCCACCTACTTTGCCGGAGCCAAAGGTGGAGGACAGTTTCCAGGAGTTGCCTAGTTTGGAGGTAGCTCATTTTGTATGGATGATTGCTTGGGGATGGAGGACCCACATGAGGAAGATGTTCCTCAACACTACATAGACTCCATGCCTTGAGAGAAGGATTTTTAGTTCTGTCCTTGCATTTTCTTGAGGACAAGAAACATTTGGGAGGGGAGGACTGTAATGTTCCAAAATTTTTCGACAATAATTTGGAACATTAAATTTTGCTGATTTCACTTAGGAGGAGAATAAGTGGGTAAGGAGGCCCATACATAATGATATTCTCAATAAAATCCCTGATAATATGAAAGGGGATAATCTTTGGAGCTGGTTTGCACACCCTCAAGTGTGAGCAAGGTTATTTGCAAGGAGGCTTGTTTAAGTTTGACCAAGTCAACAACGCTGCCATAGGAGGAGTGGCTTACTTAGGAAGCTAGCGCAGTGTGAATGAGGAAAGGGTTATTTGGTGGAGAAAACCCTACAGGAGTGGGACCCATGGAGAGGGGCTTCAATTTGTTTAAAAGGAGGACAAGGAAACCATTGTTTCTCATGCTTGTATTATTCATCTCATTGTCTAGTTAGACAATTGGAGCATTCTTTGCTGCTTAGAAATAATTGTTGGAGGAATTCCTGTTTAGGATTCCTTCTCCTTCTTGAGAGGTCTCTTGAGAGATTTTTCTTCATTTTCCTCACATCCAGGCTTGAGACCAAGCATCCTCCATCAAGACAGCGTTATTTCTGCAGCAGAATAATACTGTGTTGCTGGGTGTTGTAGTGAGGGTTCACTACACCATCTCCTTCAGCTATTTTCAGACGAGGAGTCTCTCTTCCATTTGGGATATTAGTTTGGAGGAATCCCAGAGCTCATTTGTATACTTTTGCATCACGGCCAACTCATTCCATTGCCCTACAACACAGTTTCATCGAGTGACTGCGTTATTCTAGAGGAGCATTTCCAGTAGGGCTTTGCAGATACTTTTGGAGGGGAAGATCTTTGGTGAAGGGATCAACATTTCACTTGAAAGATCCATTGGAGGAGGCACATTTAGTTTGAGCATCAGATTCAACCATCTCCATCCAGTTCTATTTCTGAGTTGCTGCAGCTACCCAGCAACTCCGAAATTTATGTGGAATTGCCATTTTGGATGTTTTGCAGCCAATCCCTTTAGGGATTGTGTATTATTGTTTCCATGGGTTGAGATCTTGCTCCCCCTATTGTATTTGAGCCACATATTGATATATTTGTGTATTGACACCTTTTATGTAGCAGTTTCCATTCATAGACTGCGTAGTCATAGCTGGAGCATACATATATAGCAGTGGTTTTGTCATGGTTTATGTACTTGTTCTTTGAGGCAGATCATTGCTCATCTTGAGTATCATTTCCCTCAAGATATTGTATTCATTTGTATCTACTCTCATCTAATAAAATGGCTATGGATTTATCTCATGTTTTTATGAGTTGAGTGTTGCTGCTGCACCATCATTGTGCTTGCTTATTGCTGGAGCTCCAACTTTAGAATATCTTGAGATATTCTCATTGTTGTAGCAATTTCCTGAAAAAGGAACATTACAGATCACACCTAAACTGGTGCCAAGATCACCAAACCAAACCAAGATTGGATGCATCAGAATTTATTCACCATCCTTGAGGAATTTTCCTACTTCCACCCTCAGACTTTACCATTTATCCCGCCATTACTGGTTAAGGGATTCTTAGGCCTTTGGGAATTTTCCTGAGACCACCTCACCTCGAATTCTGAAACCATCTAGAAAATCAAAGGTAAAAATCAAGAACAATTCCATCACACCATGGCTATTTGGAAATGGCAAGGCTAGGATAAAATCCACTATCGAATCCCGACAAAATCCATGCCAATGAAAACAAAAGAACAATATACCAACATGCACATACCATGCATTCCAAGACTAGCTAGGAAATCACGTGTAATATGTTACCTACAAGTATTCCCGCTAAAGCTGCTTGATCCTTTCCTTTCTTTTCTTTTCCTTGTCCTTCTTTGTTTTTCCTTTTCTTTCCTTGTTTCTTTTCTTTCTTTCTCCTCTTGGTGCTTTCTCATCTATGAGACTAATTCTAACACTAAATTGACAAAAAGATCACAAAAGCTTGCCAACTGATGCTCTGAGGTATTTTTATTTATGAGGCCTCTAATTTCTTCAATTTCCATTATTTTCCTTCATTTTCTTCCTCACATGAAACTTGTGACCTTTCAACTTCCTTTTATCCTATTTTCCATTATTTTCATAAATAATGCGCCAAAAATACCTTTTTGCCTTTCCAAATCTTCAGCCATTGCCTTTTCCAATTTCCTTTAGCCATAAACACAATAAGGGATGCCCACTAGGATATTTTTCCCAATGTTAAGCTTGGAATAAGATTACCTTGCTTGTGGCGTTATTTTACCTTTATTAACTTTTATTACATGAAATTTTAACCCGGGGCTATTACAGACCCCTCCCCCTTAGGGGAACATCATCCTTGTTGCTAAACCACACCTATACCTAGAAAAACCGTTGAAAATAAAAACATACTACTTATGGAGATTTATAACCCAACTCATTGCAGTATTTACAGTAAAAACCTGCTCAAAAGAAAAACCATCATGTAAGAGATGAAAACATGACAACCATACCACTTATTGGAGCATTATAAATTAACTCATTGTGGTATTTACAATAGAAAACATGCATAAATATGTACAAATACGAAAACTCATTTGCCTTTGCTAGCAAACAATGAAGGCTACATAGCCCACATCTAATCCGCCATCTCCCATGTAACTTCATAGGGCCCAAAGTGCTTCCACTACAATTTTTTGGATATGTGTTATATTCTTTCCATGATTAGTCATGTTATTGCCTAAATCCACCTTAGGCTGAAGGAAGGCAGGATTCAGGGTAACACCAAACCACGCTCAGTCTGGTAGCTAGCCCTACCAGAACAGGAGAGGGCTCTCTCCAGGTCAATCTCAGCGAAAAGTATTTCAATGGGGCCTGAGATGACTAAAATGAATGCTAATTTTAGGCTAGGTATATGAATAAAGGAGTTTGATTTTGATTTTTAGGGTTTTTGCTGGAAAAAGGGAAAGGAAATTTTTGGGCTTGGGGATGAGGAAAAATTCTTGTAGAGTTCAATTTGGGGTAGGGAAGGCAATGGATTTGATGTCTTAGATTCAATGAATGGATAGGAAAGACTGCTGAGGAGCTGAAGAGGGCAAGAAGGTGCAAGGATCCTCTTCAAACTGACAAAAACATATAAAACTAAACAAAAGTTTAAGGAAAAGCACCAACAAACTAATGAATTCTACCTTAGTTACTCATTTGTTTAATTTCGGAAGCAAAGAGAAGGGAAATGGCATACATAAAAATTAATGAAACTTACAGATATATGGAGAAAAACATCATCAAAAATCAGAGCCACAAGGATCCCAACAAGTGCTGCAAAACTCTGGTCTTTCCTTTGCCAAAAATCTGAAATGAATATACAATGAGGTGCCAAACTATTCCCAAGAGTCCCACTTCTACACTATGAAATTCATAAAATATATACATTTTCTTATCCTTGTACTAAGGGAATTGAGCTCAACCATTTTCTTAAAAAATAGAATCAGTTACATTAAACTTGGGCCGAATTTCTGAAAATAGGTGTTGAAGATGAACTCGTATCTCCTAAACCATAGCACATGTTACAAAAATGAAATAGGTTTTTGTAGATAAGGTAATTTTGGAGAAAAACCTCTCTCCAATTTTGGAAATTCGTTTCCCGTTTCTCCAAATCTGTTCCACAAAATCATCTCTAAAACAAAAGATCATTAAAAATTTAAATATGTAAAAATGAGCTGTAAAGATCTAGTCACATATCCCAATTCGTGACACCTTTGAATAAAATGAAAGAGGTTTTTGTTATATGGCTCGTGGTTAACAAAAAAATCCTTTTTTTTTGCAAAATTACTTTCCATATGTTGTAAAATGGCTCCACACTAAAATGACTAAAACAGTAAAAAATATGAAAAATTTGCTTTGTTTTAATGTAGGCTCCAAATATCACTGTATATCTCCCACATAGTAGCACCCGTGTATAAACTGAAGGAGGTTTTTGTTATTTGATATGTGATGAACAAAAACCCATTTCACTTTTGAAAAATTCCTTACCATTATTTCACAAACTGATTTTGTACTAAACTTGTCATTGTGTGCAGCAACTGACCTCAAAACATGCATAACCAAGAATCACTCATTCATTTTGATCACATCTTCTAATCCGAGAGCCAGTTATGGGAGAGTGATATATCGTTGGAAATATTTTTCTGAGATTCTTCTGATGGACACACTTGCGACATGTTTTGTGCTGAAAATCATTTCCAAAACATCTAACAAAACCAGACATAGTAAGGGCTCATGTTGATCTCTGGTGACAGGCTGCGAAGACTGGAACTAACAAGTCACATGGGCGGGGTGGGGGTGACAGCCCCCCTTGTGTAGGGGGTTGGGGCAGTGCCCCGAGAATTTTTTTTTCCCGTTATTTTTCGGTGGGCAAAAACTCCTACGGTTTTGCGCATGGTTTTAGGGCATGATGGTTTTTGGCCCTTGTTATTTTGTAGATCCAGTCAAGGTAACTACGACTATGTTCTAATCTAGGGTTAATGGATTGGGGTTTATGAATTATTTGACATGTATATATCTGTGTTGTAACACTAAAAGGAATATAATGAAAAATCAAGTTGGTAGTCACGATTTGGGAACTAGGAGAAAATCTCTATGTATATCTATTTTATGTTTTATGCTCTCGCTATTGTTTATTTTTTGTCTTGAAGAATTTGTTTGCATATAATTTCTATACAGGGTTAAAATATACATTTGGTATCAGAGTTGTTTCGGATTCAAGGGGATGCCTTTTCTGCTGAGGGGTTTTTTGCTCAGGACTATGGTAGACCCTGTTCAGTGGGAGATCTGTGTGATCGATTCTTGCGGTGAAAGAAGATGGTGAGTAGTGGAAATATAGAGATCGAGAAATTTAATGGTTAGATTTTTGAGTTGTGGAAGCTCAATATGGAGAATCTTCTTGTGGATAAAGATCAGTGGATCATGGTAGATTCAGGTACTAAACCAATGACAATGTCAGATGAAGACTGGGCAGAGTTGGATTAGAAGGTAAAGAGCATAATACGGTTGAGTATCTTAGATTCAGTATTGTTGAATGTATTTGGGGAAGCTACGATGAAGACTTTTTGGGTCAAGTTAGGGACTTTGTACCAATCTAAGTATCCTATGAATAAATTGTTCCTGCGGAAAAATCTGTATAACTTGAGGATGAGGGATGGAGACTCGGTGACAGAGCATATGAACGCCTTCATTACTGTGGTAAGTCAGTTGTCATATGGTGATATTAAAATCTCAGATGAAGATAAGTGCATAAGTTTTATGTGTTCTCTACCAGATTCGTGGGATAGTCTAGTTATTGCAATAGGTAGAAATACAACTACCTTGAATTTTTATGCAATTGTCTCAGCCTTGCTATCGGAGGAAATGATATGGAGAAATATGGAGGGCCATAATGGAGATGCATTATCTGTACAAGGAAGTTCCCATAACAGAAACGAAAATAATTTTTCGAGTGGGAGATCTAAATCTAGAGGAAGATCTAAATCTCCAAGAAAGCATGTAAAGGTGTGATGGAAGTGCAGAAAGGAAGGGCACTACAAAAAGGACTACAAATCTAAATCTCCTAAGAAAGGAAAGGGATTTGATGATGCTCCTTCTGCATAGGTGAAAACCACCTCAGATGAATGTGGGGATGTGTATATGGCTTCTTCTTCAAATAAACATGTAGATCTTGAGGCATGGTTGATTGATTCAGGTGCATCCTTTCACTCCACTCCCCATACGGAGTGGTTCTGCAAGTATGAGAAGTATGATTGTGGTAATGTCTTCAAGGCTAGAATCATAGGATGTGGAAAATTCAAGCTAAAGTTGCAAGGTGGAAGGATTAAAACACTTCCTGGTGTTCTGTATATCCTTGCATTGGCCAAAAACATGATTTCTATAAGCAAGATGGATTTCTGTAAGCACAAATAATCATGCATGGAGTTCAGATTGGAACTATGTACAAGATTCAGGGTAGCATTGTTATTTATGGGTGCAATAGTTCTATGGTTCTTGAAAGTGGAGTGGAAAGCCTAGCGGTCTCTGGAGAGAAGACCATGCTATGGCATCAAAGGCTTGGACATATTGTAGAGAAGGCCTTTAGATACTGCATGGTAATGGTATGGTATAAGGTATGTCTAGTTGCTCTCTAGATTTCGATTTTTTTGAACATTGTGTATATGGGAATCAGAATCGGGTGAGTTTTCCTTCTGGTGCTAAGAGAGCGAACAAGATATTAGAGCTTATGCACAGTTATGTGTTTAGACCCGTGTCAGTTCCATTACTGGGAAAGTCTATGTACTATGTTTCATTCATAGATGAATTCTCAAGGAATACATGGATATATTTCTTGAGGAAGAATTATGAAGTCTTTGACAGATTTAAAGAATTTAAGGCTCTGGTGGAAAACCAGACAGAGAAGAAGATAAAGGCGCTGAGGACAGATAATGGTGGAGAGTTATGCAAGAAGGAATTTCAAGAGTTATTTAAGAAGTGTGGTATAGCATGACAAAAGACTACTCCATACACACCTTTGAAAAATGGAGCTGCAGAAAGAATGAATATAACGTTGATGGAAAAGGCAAGAAGCATGCTCAGTGGTGTTAAATTCGGACATGAATTTTGGGTAGAGGCAGTGGAGACTGCATGTTACCTAGTTAACAAATCACCTTCATCAGTGTTGGAGGATAAGACTCCACATGAGGTATGGACTCATAAGAAACCCTCTATTTCATATCTGAGGGTATTTAGATGTAATGCATATGTACATGTTCCAAAGGATAAAAGGACCAAGTTGGATAATAAATATCAAAGGTGCATATTTATTGGGTATAAGGATGGTTTAAAAGGTTACAAGATTTGGAACCCAGAAACAAGGAAGGTTGTGTATAGTCTGTTGGTGTCCCGTGTTTTGATAGTTTGGAAAATTAAAAGACAAGGAAACATCAGAACCAATCTTTAGAGTTACAGGATCTAGTCCTCCTGTTCTCAGAGAGGGATCTCTCAAATGTTTGTTTGCAAAAGTTTATCTTGTGTGCTTAGAGTATTGATTTTAGACTAGTTATTAAGTGCGGGTGTTTGTTTGTTTGTTTGGTTGGATTGAATTGATACAACAGAACATGAAAGGTCTAGGAAAGATATATAGAACAGAGAAATATCTGTTTCATTGGGCAATGGAGTCAAGAAAAGGTCATAACAAACTCATCAATGGATATGGGATATCAAAGGGCAAATTTAACTTGGCCACAAGATCCTTTGGTTTTGGAATGAGATGGACATCAATGATTTGGAAAGAGAAGTTTAATTCTCAATGAAGGGAACTTGAAAGCATAATTTGAACAATAAATAAATATATGATAGACAGGGCTAACCATAAATTCTACAAACATTCTTTAAGCAAATAATGACTTCAAGACAACTTTCAAAATGAAATCTAAGATTCAGGGAACGCCCTATTTCCTCAAAGATTTTATTTCAAATGACTTAGAAAACATAAAAGATTCACTGATAATTGCAGTCATAGAAGAGGGAATGCCTAATACATCTATGATCATAATTATAACGACCTTTAAGCCAACTGTTTAAGCGAAGACAAAGGGCAAGATCAAAACCGACCTCTTTGATTCACTATAAGCAAAGAACTTCAAAGGGAGACTTCAATAACAGTTTTTAAGTGGCAGCAGACAAGCAGGGAGAAACATAAATCATGCTGAAACCAACTGTTCAAACTATTAAAAAAATAAACAAGCATGAAGACTAAAGAGAAAGTTTAAAGCCTCTAAAATACTTCAGTAGAAGAAAACACGAAACAATGAAGGATGAACTGGTCTAAGGTGCTTCCAAGAGTCATTTATTAACCTAAAACTTTCAACCTATTGTAGTAAGAGGTTATGGAACATAATGAAAATAGGGGAAAACATAAAACAGTTCAGAAAACTTCACCAACAGCCAAGCGCATGGATCCAATGATAGAGCCTTCTCAGGAACAAGCATGCAACAACATCATCAAGACTTCCAAGACTTCAATTTTTTCTTTAACTTCAACGGACTATGTATTTATTTGAGAGAGTTTCAGTATTACAACTTGTGATCAAACAACCACCAACAGTTTCTCATCTTCTACAGAAGTATTTATAGAAGGATGAGGAGGTGAGATCTGATAAAATATCTCTCAAGGAAATTAATACAGATTCAAGACTTCTTGGCCCTTTTAGGGGCTCGATAAAGAAATTTACAGGTGGTTCATTGTTTTAACTATTTTACAATTAATATCAAAGCTTGGTGGGAGCTTTATTTGACTTTGATGCTCAGTGTAATGTTTGGAGCAACTCTGCAGATATTTCTGCATTTATTTCCTTGCAGAAGTAACTCCCTGGCTGCGCTGAGGCAAAATATCTGATTCTACAATAAGTTAAGCCTCTGTTTGAATGCTGTGAGGCAACAGGTGGCTCTGTGGTAGCTGAGGAATCAATTCGCCTCAAATGTGACGGTGGAGGCCTTTCTGTCTGTAAAAAACTTCAGATTTTCTTTAAACTATTTTTTAATTGGGGATTAGGCTTTTGATAATTTATTCTTAGCCGTGATCCCTGCAAACATGTCTTCCATCCTCTGTCCTGGTTCATTTTGGTCTTCGTCACTGATTCTTTTTGACTGTGCTCGATTCATGATTTTTGTTGATGAGCAGGGCTGCGCAGGGGCCGAATGGCATCAATGCCTTTACGGAGGATTGATGAAACATGGATTTAACAACTGCGAATGATTTTCCTCGGTGGATTGAAGGCGGAAGGATCGTCGGCCTTTGTTTCTGAATTTTCTTCAGAAATGGCGAAAAAACCATTTAAACCCTGCAAAAAACAAGCAAGTATTATAAAATCCATGCATTTATAGTTTTATTGCTGCAGAAGGCATGTGGAGGGAGCGTGGCCATTGGATGGCATCATCCAACGGTCAGGATTGATTGGGATGAATCATAAAGAAGGCGGAAGAGTCGTTTAAATCAGAGCAGTCGATCGCGCAGAGATCGACGGTCGGGAGCGGAGGTGGAAATTCAAACGGAAAAAACGGGTGATGAATTTTGGACCGTCGATCTGCAGATCAGATCGACGGTGGAGATGCTGTCACCGCTGTGCCAGAGCCTGGTTATCGTGTGAGTAACTTTGGTGAGCAGTAGCCGTCGGATGGGCGGCCTCAGATCGGACGACACGCATCAATATTGCGCCGGGTCCACTTTCGAACGTTAACGCGCGATGGACGACGGTTTTATGAATAGTGCCCAGGACGTGTGTCAACCAGCGTATGGAATCACTGCCGATCAAGAAAAAACCGCCGACGCCCAAAGGCGGTGCGATGGATACCGCACGATTTTCGGAATGGTGAGTGGAATGTGGGGACCACCGGGGAGACGGACTCCGCACCGTCGATCTGCAGATCAGATCGACGGTGGAGATTTACTGGGGTTTGAATCGGCGGAAAGACGTAGAAAATAATAAAAAACAAAAAGTTCGAGAATAACATAAGGTTTTAAGCGCCGAAGGCGGGCCCTCGGGTTATATGGAAAATAATATGATCGGAGGATAAAAGCACATGGCTTAATCACATCGGAACTTTGGCGTGGTACAAAGGCTTGTCCACTCAGAATATTTGCGATGCGATTAAGCGCTCGATGGGTTGGCGCCTGGTTTTTATGGCAAGGGCTCATGTGGGGAAGTGGTTAAGGGGCTTAGCCAAAGGGGCTAAAGCCTGTAATAAATAACATGACATTTTTATGATTTTTCAATGTTTTTAAAGGGATTCGAGGTTTTCGGTAAGGCTAAAAAATGGTTTTTAAACCTTACAAAGTGGATTTTCATGAATGGAAGAAGGAAACTCATGAAAAAAATAGAGGAATTTTATGGAAGAAAGAGGGAGCAAATGGAGGTTAGTTTTGAGTGGGAGAAGGTGAAAAATGATGATTTTGTAGTAGTTTATTCTTATGAAATCAGCAGGATTCCCGAGTATAAAATGGGAACAGAGATGAAGATTTTGGACAGAGGCATGAAGCCTTCAAGAGTCTTCAAGAGCCAACAATTTTTAGCAATGAAATTTGTTCCTTGAAGGCTCAAAAAGTCTTAGCCACATTTTTCTATAAAAAATATTATAGGTGGCTAACAATGGCTCCACTTGGGGATGATGCCTTCTTGAAGGCATCAAGAACGTCAGGCTTGCATTCTTTGGGAGGCTGACCTGTGCCTGATCCATTGGGCTGCCTTTCTTTGATTGAATGATCTTATTTTGCTCTGGAAATGCTAACAGCCATGGAAAACAATGGATATTTCATCAACAAGCTTTCTACCTACCCAATCCTACTGATCTAACATTTTTTCTTCCTTAGAGTGCACGTGGATTGGCAAAATCTCTTTCAAAATTTTATTATTTTGAAAGAAAAAAATCTAATCTATTTCTACTACTTATTTCTTCATGAACTCAGATTAAATAGTTGAGCCCATATGCTTCTCTACCTAATCTACTAATCTGTTAGGATTAAACAGTCTAACATATTTTTATTCTCTAATTTCTAAAGCATAAATTAAAAAACATACAAGTTAGGATTGAACAGTCTAACTTGATGCTGATCTATGGCATAAAAACAAGCTGCACATAGATTATTATTTGCAGAAAATTAAAACAAAATGATGAAGGCTTAAGATCTGAAAATTCAAAGCACTTCCTTCATCTTTTTACAGCTCTGTTTTGACTTTCTTTGAGTTGTTTCTCCTTTGCCATCTGGTTCAGATTTTGAGCTAATTAGAACCAGATTTTATCCTTTTTTGACTCAGAAAACAAAACAGATTTGAGTCATTCTCTTTTTGAAATGTTAGGTTCAGATTTTGAGTATGTTTGAACCTTTGATTTCTATCCTAATCTATCTACTGATAAGCCAAGATTAAACAGTTTGGCAAATCGAATTCACTATCCTATCAGCAGAAAATTTAAAGCTAATTAGTCAAGTTTAGGTTGTTTGACTAACTAGAAGTGTGTTATTCAGGAGTGGCACTTGAGCTTGCACACTTTCAGATTTGTTTCTCTTTTTGGTATGGGGCTATACCTTTATTGTTTTGTCAATCTTCCCTCTTTTCTTTCTTTTCTTTGTTTTTGTATTTTTGTATTTTTGAATTTTCTTCAAAGCAGAAAACAACAACTAACTACATGCTCAGAAATGAGCTTTATTGAAATTCCTATCTAACCTATTCTAAACATGGAGTATTTACATTTATCATATGATACAAAAATGCCAATGCAGCCAGCTGAATAATGTCAAGAAGAGGTAGAAACTCTGGCTGCTTGTCAGAGGTATCCATAGAACATATTGAAGGCTAACCTTCAATATAAAGGCTATCACAAAAGGTGACAACTCTTCATGTCTCTGGCTCTTGCAAAGGGTCATTGTTTGATAATTTGAGCCAGTTCGGATTTCCACACACTTTTCCATAGGATCAACAAAGAAAAGATGAAGATTCTCTTCTTCTTGGTCCTCCGCGTCTGGTGGATTGTCTGCTTCCAAGGCTTCAGCTTTGAGGAGTATATCTTCAGAAATTTGCTTGGAAGCTTCATCATTCTTGACAAAAAAGGAAGAAGATTCTTCTTGAGAAGATGGTATATCCTCAGTAGGACAGTCTTCTATTTGTTTCCCTCCCTCTTCCTCATCATCTGAACTGGAGGACTCATCATATTTGGAAGTGTTGTCCTCTTGTAGTTTCGGTAAGCTCTGGTTTAGTGGAATTTACTCTATGGGGAGGTTATTATATTCTTGAGTAGGGGTATGTTCAATTTCTTCCTCTTTTTCAAGAGAAGGCTCCTTGATTTCAGCCTGCTCAAAAATTCCTTTGTTTCTTTCCTCCTCATCCTTTGAGCCGAAAGTCTGCTGAGTCCCAATCATATGGAAATTATTACTGATGATCTGAAAAGAAGTAGAGCAAAGACTGAATGAATCTTCACTCACTTCTAGGCTTTGAAAATTTTCATCATCAGTATCATAAATAGTCTCCGTTGGCTCATTACTTCTTTAAAGGAATTGATATTACCCCCATAAATCTGCTAATGACGATCCTGCAAAATTAATCTTTGTTTTGGAAGCATCATCACTAGATAGATCAAATTTAGGAGAATCACAAATATAAGTAATACTACCAATCAAACATACTGGGTTATCAGCAGGTCCTTCTTCATTCTGATCTACAAAAGAACTTTCTAAATCTGTACAAAAAATTTCTCTATGTAAATGGGCAAGAGTGTTTGTTTTGCAGAAAGTTTCAGAGGCTGAATATTTATAAATAGTCTGATCTATCTCTTTTTCTGTCAAAGGGAAGGATGTTTCTATGTTCCTTTGAACAAGAGTACAACAGTTCTTTGTCTCTTGCGAAGACTGATTTTGAGGCTGGATGTCTTCTTGAGCCTTGGCTATAAGGGATGATGTATCAATATTTGAGTTTTCAGGGATATCTTGAGGAATGTTATTTACTGCTTGGAGCATCTCTTCCTCAACTGATTCATCTATGTTCTGAAAATTTTTCAATAGGAGATTAAACTCATGAATGGTTGTTAAAAGATCTTTAGGATGCATCTCTTCCAAAGCTTCCTCATTATCTATAATGTGTTGGGTGATGTTTTGTGATGGATCATAATATATTGCACCTAATGATAATGATGTAGTGTTCTCTTTATAGTTCTCATAGAACACATATTCAAGGTCTCTTAAAGAAAACAAACTACTAGATCTTAAGCATTCGTACCAATCCCTAGCTTTTCCTACTAATGTTAACATGAACATTTTCATTAGGTAGTCTTCATGCCATTCAAATTTCAACCTCCATACATGTATGTGAAATTTGATAAGATGTAATAAAGGGTCATCAAGCTTTTCACCTTGAAAAACAGGCAAGTTGTCATCCCAATTCACCTTGGGCATCTTATGTGGAAACCCAGGGATATGATTTCTACTCATTGGGGCATATCTTCGTTGTGTTCTTGGAATCATGTTGGTAAATCAAGAAAGAGGTCACTGTGTCTGGTCAATCAGTTCAGGGTCTTCTACCAGTGGAGTCATTTGGTTTACTGGGATTTTCGGAGTGTGGAGTCGCCAGGTGGAAGATTTTTAGCTCCTAAGGAGGTAAAATGTTTAATGTTCCACCACCATGCGTTTCTTGTAGAGCTGCAAGGTTTTCAGGAATTGAATTAGCTCTCAAGGGTGATCTGAAAATAGTTGATAATTTTATCTTAGGATAGTTCCTAAGGATAACTTTTGGGTTATCAACTACTTCAGGTGGGTTTGGGTCAGGGTAGGCTCTAGTATGAATCTTTCTAGGAGCCACTATGCTATGTTTTTCAGACCTAATTAAAAAGAAAAGTTTAACCAAATATGACAATCTTTAAGAGGCTAAATGATCTTTTCAGAAGAAGGAAAATTTTAATCTCAAAGCCTTCTAGCTGAGTTTGTAAGATGCTATTAAGACTTGGGGTCTTCCCAGTGGAGTCTTAAAGTCCGATCTTAGGATTGTGGAGTCGCCAGGTGGGAATTTTTAGCTCTTTTGGAGGTAAAAGGTTTTATGGTCCACCACAAAGTTTACTATGAAGCCAAACTGAAATGTTTTGGGTTTTTCTGAGTTATTTTGGTCTTATAGGTTAAGAGAGTGTTCTAAGTCTGATTTAACACTTAGCTAGGGTGTCAAAACGTACATAGTTTACTCTTATGGCTTGGTAACTGAAATCTTCAAGGTTTGACAAGGCTTTATGAGAATCCTAAGGGTTACTTAGTTTGTCACTGATTCAAAAGGTCCTATCATGATTACCATTATGCTTGGTAGTGCTTGAAGAAGGTTATTTATGTTATGCTAGATAGCGAGTGTTTTGTTTTTTGAAGATTTTACTTAGGGTCCCACCGTGATTGCCATTATGTTGGTGTCCCGTATTTTGATAGTTTGGAAAATCAAAAGACAAGGCAACATTAGAACCAATCTTTAGAGTTACAGGATCTAGTCCTCCTGTTCTTAGAGAGGGATCTCTCAAATTTTTGTTTGCAAAAGTTTATCTTGTGTGCTTAGAGTATTGATTTTAGACTAGTTATTAAGTGCGGGTGTTTGTTTGTTTGTTTGGTTGGATTGAATTGATACAACAGAACATGAAAGGTCTAGGAAAGATATATAGGACAAAGAAATATCTGTTTCATTGGGCAATGGAGTCAAGAAAAGGTCATAACAAACTCATCAATGGATATGGGATATCAAAGGGCAAATCTAACTTGGCCACAGGATCCTTTGGTTTTGGAATGAGATGGACATCAATGATTTGGAAAGAGAAGTTTAATTCTCAACGAAGGGAACTTGAAAGCATAATTTGAAAAATAAAGAAATATTTGATAGACAGGGCTAACCATAAATTCTACAAACATTCTTTAAGAAAATAATGACTTCAAGACAACTTTCAAAATGAAATCTAAGATTCGGGGAACGCCCTATTTCCTCAAATATTTTATTTCAAATGACTTAGAAAACATAAAATATTCACTGATAATTGCATTCATAGAAGAGGGAACGCCTAATACATCTATGATCATAATTATAACGACCTTTAAGCCAACTGTTTAAGCAAAGACAAAGGGCAAGATCAAAACCGACCTCTTTGATTCACTATAAGCAAAGAACTTCAAAAGGAGACTTCAATTCCAGTTTTTAAGTGGCAACAGACAAGCAGGGATAACCATAAATCATGTTGAAACTAACTGTTCAAACTATTAAGGAAGTAAACAAGCATGAAGATTAAAGAGAAAGTTTAAAGCCTCTAAAATACTTCAGCAGAAGAAAACATGAAACAATGAAGGATGAACAGGTCTAAGGTGCTTCCAAGAGTCATTTCTTAACCTAAAACTTTCAACCTAGTGTAGTAAGAGGTTATAGAACATAATGAAAACAGGGGAAAACATAAAATAATTCAGAAAACTTCACCAACAGCCAAGCTCATGGATCCAATGATAGAGCCTTCTCAGGAACAAGCATGCAACAACATCATCAAGACTTCCAAGACTTCAATTTGTTCTTTAACTTCAATGGACTATGTATTTATTTGAGAGAGTTTCAGTATTACAAATTGTGATCAAACAACAACCAACAGTTTCTCATCTTCTACAGAAGTATTTATAGAAGGATGAGGAGGTGAGATCTGATAAAAGATCTCTCAAGGCAATTAATACAGATTCAAGAATTCTTGGCCCTTTGAGGGGCTCGATAAAGAAGTTTACAAGCGGTTCACTGTTTTAACTGTTTTAAAATTAATATCAAAGCTTGGTGGGAGATTTATTTGACTTTGATGCTCAGTGTAATGTTTGGATCAACTCTGCAGATATTTCTGCATTTATTTCCTTGCAGAAGTAACTCCCTGGCTGCGCTGAGGCAAAATATCTGATTCTGTAATAAGTTCAGCCTCTGTTTGAATGCTTTGAGGCAACAGGTGGCTCTGTGGTAGCTGAGGAATCAATTCGCCTCAAATTTGATGGTGGAGGCCTTTCTGTCTGTAAAACACTTCAGATTTTCTTTAAACTGTGTTTTAATTGGGGATTAGGCTTTTGATAATTTATTCTTAGCCATGATCCCTGCAAACATGTCTTCCATCCTCTGTCCTGGTTCATTTTTGTCTTCGTCACTGATTCTTTCTGACTGTGCTCGATTCATGATTTTTGTTGATGAGCAGGGCTGCGCAGGGGTCGAATGGCATCAATGCCTTTACGGAGGATTGATGAAACGTGGATTTAACACCTGTGAATGATTTTCCCCAGTGGATCGAAGGCGGAAGGATCGTCGGCCTTCGTTTTTGAATTTTCTTCAGAAATGGTGAAAAAACCATTTAAACCCTACAAAAAACAAGCAAGTATTATAAAATCCATGCATTTATAGGTTTATTGCTGCAAAAGGCATGTGGAGGGAGCGTGGCCGTTGGATGGCATCATCCAACGGTTAGGATTAATCGGGATGAATCATAAAGAAGGCAGAGGAATCATTTAAATCAGAGCCGTCGATTGCGCAAATATCGACGGTCGGGAGCGAAGGTGGAAAGTCAAATGGAAAAAATGGGCGATGAATTTTGGACCGTCGATCTGCAGATCAGATCGACAGTGGAGATGCTGTCACCACTGTGCCGGAGCCTGGTTATCGTGTGAGTAACTTCGGTGAGCAGTAGCCATCGGATGGGCGGCCTCAGATCAGACGGTACGCATCAATATTGCGCTGGGTCCACCTCCGAACGTTAACGTGCGATGGATGGCGGTTTTATGAATAGTACCCAGGATGCGTGTCAGCCAGCGTATGGAATCGCTGCCGATCAGGAAAAAACCGCCGACGCCCAAAGGCAGTGCGATGGATACCGCGCGGTTTTTGGAATGGTGAGTGGAATGTGGGGACCACCGGGGAGACGGACTCCGCACCATCGATCTACAGATCAGATCAACGGTGGAGATTTACTGGGGTTTGAACCGGCGGAAAGACTTAGAAAATAATACAAAACCCAAAGTTCGAGAATAATAAAAAAATTTTAAGTGCCAAAGGCGGGCCCTCAGGTTATATGGAAAATAATATGATCGGAGGATAAAAGCACAGGGCTTAATCGCATCGGAACTTTGGCGTGGTACAAAGTCTTGTCCACTCAGAATATTTGCTATGTGATTAAGCGCTCGATTGGTCGGCACCTGGTTTTTATGGCAAGGGCACATGTCGGGAAGTGGTTAAGGGGCTTAGCCAAAGGGGCTAAAGCCTGTAATAAAGAACATGAAATTTTTATTATTTTTCAATGTTTTTAATGGGATTCGAGGGTTTCGGTAAGGCTAAAAAATGGTTTTTAAACCTTACAAAGTGGATTTTCATGAATGGAAGAAGGAAACTCATGAAAAAAATAGAGGAAATTTATGGAAGAAAGAGGGAGAAAATGGAGGTTAGTTTTGAGTGGGAGAAGGGGAAAAATGATGATTTTGGAGCAGTTTCTTCTTATGAAATCAACAGGTTTCCTGAGTATAAAATGGGAACAGAAATGAAGATTTTGGACAGAGGCATGAAGCCTTCAAGAGTCTTCAAGAGCCAACAGTTTTTAGCAATGAAATTTGTTCCTTGAAGGCTCAAAAAGTCTTAGCCACATTTTGCTATAACAAATATTATAGGTCGCTAACATAGTCGATATGTGATGTTTAGAGAGGTGAAAGATGTTGTTAAACATAAATTCCTACGAAAGGAACCTGAGAAGATAGAGTTTGAGCTAAAGGAGGATGGAGCAGACTCTACAACAAAACAAGATTCAAAAGTGGAAGAGCCACAAACTCCAGTTGTGAGAAGATCAGTTTAGGAAAGAAGGCAGCCAGAAAGGTATAGCCCATTTGCTTTCTGTTCAAATTTTTCTTTAACTATCACTAATGATGATCCTAGAACTGTCAGGGAGGCAGTGGATTTAGAGGATGGAAAACTCTGGAAGGAGGCCATGGTTGATGAAATGGCTTCCTTGCACAAAAATTAGGCATGGGATTTGTTGAAGATGCCGACTAGAAGGAAGCCCATTGAGAGAAAATGGGCGTTTAAGAAGAAGATGAATGTAAAAGGGAAGGTGGAGAAATACAAAGCTCGATTGGTAGCAAAAGGTTATTCCCAGGTGTCGTGAATTTATTTTAGTGATATGTTTCTCCTGTTGCCAAGGTTACTTCTATTAGATTACTTTTATCTATTGTTGCTGCATTTTGTTTTGGGGTAGAAAAGATGGATGTGAAGAAAACATTTCTTCATGGGGATATAGAAGAGGATATCTACATGAAGCAACCTGAAGGCTTTACTGTGAAGGGTAAGAAATAACTGGTATGTAGGTTTAAAAAGTCTCTGTATGGGTTAAAACAATCACCAAGGATGTGGTATCATAAATTTGATACCTATATACGAGGACTTGGCTTCACCATAAGCAAAGAGGATCACTGTGTGTATTTTAAATTAATTGGTGACTGTGTTATTTATTTGGTCTTGTATGTGGATGATATGTTGCTGATTGGAAATGACAAAGAAATTATCTAAGATTTTAAGACCCAATTGTTCTCCAAATTCGACATGAAGGATCTTGGTGCTGCAAACTATATTTTGGGCATGGAAATTAAGAGAGATCGGGAAAAGAGGAAGCTTTAGTTAAACCAGAGGAAGTATGTCGAGAAAATATTGGAGAGGTTCAATATGCAAGATAGTAAACCGGTGAAGGTTCCTATTCTTGTAGGTGTAATGCTATCTGATGAAAATTGTCCCAAGACATAAGAAGAAGAGGAGGATATGTCCCATGTTCCATCTGAAAATGCAATGGGTAGCTTGATGTATGCTAGACCAGAAATTGCACATGCAATGGGAGTATTGAGAAAATTTAGGTCAAAACCAAGGAAGGAGCATTGACAACAGTGAAGCGGGGTTTTAGATATTTGTGTGGCACTAGTAATTATGGTTTGTGCTACCAAGGAAGACTAGGATTGGACAGAGTTTTGGACATCCATGGTTTTATTGATGCGAACTAGGCTGGAGATCTGGACCAAAGAAGATCTCTGATTGGTTATGTGTTTAGCCTATTTGGAGGTGTAGTCAGTTGGATGAGTAAAAGACGATCAGTAGTGTCTCTTTCAACTACAGAGGCATAATACATGGAAACCACTCATGCAAGAAAGGAAGCAATTTGGTTGCAGAGATTATGTTAAAGTATAAGGTTGGTGCAATGAGCTATAATGATAGACTGTGATTGAAAAAGTGCAATTTTCTTGGCTAAGAACCCTGCTTATCATTCAAATACAAAGCACAATGATGTTCAATATCACTTTGTGAGACATATGGTTCAGGATAAAAATGTGTTGCTCGTAAAGATGGACACTTTGAAGAATGTTGCTGATGCATTGAAGAAGTCTATGAGCACTTAGAAGTTCTCTTGGTGTAGAGAAAAAATGGGTGTTGCAGGGTTGGAATAATGACTAAGCTCCCTTGTGGTCCCTTGCAGAAAGAATACAATAAGTGGGAGAATGTTGGGTATGTGTTATATTCTTTCCGTGACTAGTCGCACGTGTGGGGGGCGACAACCCCCCTGTATGTTGCATGAGGCGTAATAGAGGGGTCACAGTGGGGGCGACATACCCCCTGTCCAGGGTTTCGCAGGGGTGGGTAGCCCAATGTGCGGGGTTTGGGGCAGAGCCTTGGGAATTTTTTTTTCCTTTTTTTTTGGTGGGTAGAACTGCCTATGGTTTTGTGCATGGGTTTGCACATGGTTTTGGGGCATGGTGGTTTTCAGACTCTGGTATTTTGTATATCCGGTCAAGGGAACTATGGTTATGTTCTAATCTAGGGTTAATGGATTGGGGTTTATGAATGCTTCGACATGTATATATATGTGTTGTAACACTAAAAGGAATATAATAAAAAATCAAGCTGGTAGTCCCCATTTGGGATCTAGGGGAAAATATCTGTGTATATATGTTTATGTTTTATGCTCTTGCTGTTGTTTATTTTCTGTCTTTAATAATTTGTTTGTAGATAATTTATGTACAGGTTTAAAACCTACACATTTTAACCTACTCGAGTGCTTTGTTCCAGAGCATGATATGTTTGCACTGCAATATGCATTGAATTTTTGGCTGGAATTATCCTTCTTTCTCCACGTGAAATACATACCAAACAATAACATGATCGACATCCTTTACATATATTTAAAGAAATGAAACATGAAAAACATCATGGAATTTCACTATCAGAGGGAGTGCAAGTCTATAGGCCACTGGTCCAATCCTCTCAAGGATCTCAAAAGTCCCACAATACTATGGTGGAAACTTGGCATAGGATTCAATCCTCAAGGAGCTCTTCTTGGGCTTGATGCGTAAATATGCATGCTCCCCAACCTAAAACTCCTTAAATTCCATATGCTGGTATGGATAACTTTTTTTATTGTCTTGTGCTGCCTTTAGATTCTTCTTTATAACCCACATTTCTTGTTCCATGTCTGCCAACATGTTCGGTCTAATAAGTATCTTTTTCATTGGATCACTCCAATTGATGGGAGTGTTACAACTTTGCCCATATAATTCCTTAAATAGATTCATCCTCAGTGAATCATGATAACCATTTTTGTATGAAAATTCAACCAATGGAAGATACTCCTCCCATATCCTCTACTGATGCATGACATACATCCTCAACATATCATCCAATATCCTGTTAACCCTCTCTGCCTGTCCATTTTTCTGTGGATTATAATTTTTGCTCAAGGCCAAATCTGTCCCCATTAATCCTGCAAGAAACTCCTTCCAAAACTTGAAAGTGAACTTGGAATCCCTCTTCGACACAATATCCTTCAGAACACCACACAATATCACGATCTCCCCGATGAAGACATGTGCTACCTCACTAGATGAATAAGTAGTCTTCACTGGAATGAAGTGAGCTGCCTTGCTCAACCTGTCTACCACCACCATAATAAAATAATGCTTCCTTGATGTCCTCAGAAGACCTGTAATTAAATACATGGAAATGACCTCCCATTTACATTCTAGAATCAGGATAGGCTGAAGAAACCCACCTAGATGCTTGCCCTCCACTTTGACCTGCTGACATTCCAAACATCTTGCCACAAACTCTGCCACTTCCTTCTTTAGATATGGCCAGTAGTAGAAATTCTTTACTACTATCAACATCTTTTCATATCATGGGTGAACTAAATATGGTTTGACGTGAAACTTCCTCAATATAAGCTTCTTGAGTTCACTATCATTCGACACATAAATCCTATCCCTAAATCTCACCAAGCCATCTCCTATAAGATGATAATCCACATCCCAACCACTTGTACCCTGTTGTAACCTTTGCATAAGCTCCTTGTACTTGTCATCCTTCTGCCCTTCGTATAAGATCCGATCCAATAAATCTATCCCATATGAGCTCACTGCTGCAACATGGTTCAACTGTACTTTCCCACTGAGAGCATCTTCAACCCTATTATCCTTCCCCTTAATGTACCTAATCTCAGAGTCAAACTCACTAAGGGTAGCCAACCATCTAGCTTTCCTGGCATTCAAATTCAGTTGATCAAACAAATATATCAACCCACTATGTGTAACACCCTCCTCCCACATCTAGCAAAGTAACCGGCCAACCAGGTTAAACATGTGACAAAGAGTTAATATGATATGATTCAACTCCCTATGTGTCAGTTAAGGAAGTGGAATCTATGGAACACAACAACACATACCTTCTCCACCTGCTACAAGACACCCAGGAGCCATTCAAACCTTCCAATAGGCTAGCCCCTAAGACAAACTAACCTTTTAGCGCATCAATTCCCTAGTCGCTCCCTTGATATGGGAAAGATTACAACTAGAAACCTCTAGTCACTCACAAAACATGGGCATGCATGCGACTGACGACTTTTATAGGTAGTTCTGAGCCCGCGACCCTGATTTATGTGCCACCTTTTTAGGTTGAGGGCTCAAGTCACTAGCCATAACTCCAAGACACTTATGGGAATGAAATATAACAACATAATAATGATGTAAATGGAATCACTTGAACAAGGAATTGACTGGACCCCTGCAAGCCATGACATTAATTTCATTAAACATGTCACAAATATGTAATTTATAGGTTTAAAAAACATATATGAGCCTAGGGGTCTCATACTTATCTGAAAATCACTAAGAAGCATTATTGCCTCATCACATTAGTTGCATTATCATCTATTAGGTCATAGATTCATGGTTCATTAATTTACAAATAAAAACATGATGAGAGCCATACATCATCACTGTCATATAACACATCTATAGCCAACATATAAACAACAGAAATGACAATAATATAACAACCATATAAGCCACAAAATAACAAGCATATTTACCCATCAATACAAGAGGAAAAAAGTTCTTATTTCCATAATAAAAATGAAACCTAGTATGGGACTTCCACACACCATCCGAACATAGACATGGATGAGCCAAATCTCTCTTTAGCCAATCAACCTTGTGCCATATTCAAAGCATGAATGTGGAATCTCATAAAACGCATCGATCAAAACCAAACCAGGGCTTCCAGAGGCCAACCAACTCAACTCTCAACCAGTAATTCTACCTCACGGTCAGACATCACCAACCATCACCAGATGAGTCTTTACCCAAGATTTCCAGGGCTTCAGAGTGTTTGTTCCAACCAGGGCTTCCAGGACTAGTAACTCAACCCAAAACTATTGTCGGTATTCTAGAGTGTTTGTCCAACTAGGGCTTCTAGGATTAGTAACTCAACCCACCAAGGGCTTCCAAAGAGTTTTTCCAAGCAAGGCTTCCATAAAATAATAACTCAACCCACAGCCAAAGGCACAAGAAAACCAACCAGAAAAAAAAGCAAAACCCACAACACCATGAATATATAGGAAATGGGAAGGCTAGGAAAAACCAATGCTAATTGAGGAAATCCTCCATGCCAACGACAGATCATAACCAAGAAACCACATGCATGCACCATTCATGCCAAAAATAGTAAGGAACCCATACACACAACTTGATACCTGCAAAGAAATCTATATGTAGCTGTTTATCCCGATGTCCTCTTTCACTTTCCTTCCTTTCCTTTGCCTTCTTACTCCAAATCCCTAGTATGCCAGACTCCTCCAAGAGTGCTCCAAGAAAATCTAAGTGTCCAAGGGTATGAGAGAGAGAATAGAAGAGAGCTCCACCATAGAAATTGACACAGGGTTTGAGAAAAATCTTGTCAACTGATCCTAGGAAGCCTTTTTATTAATGGTGCATCTATTTTATTCAATTTTCCATTATTTTCCTTCATTTTCCTCCTCACATGCAACCTGTGATATTTCACCTTCCTTTTCTCCTCATTTCCATTATTTTCATAAATAAAATTCCAATAATTCCTGATGCCTTTTGAAAGCCTTCACCATTTCCTTTTCCAAATTCCTTTATCCATAATAAACCGAAGTGACACCCACTAGGATGTTTTTCCCACCATTTAGCTTGGAATATATGTCCCACGACCATGGGCTTATATTTTTTTACATGGAATTTTAACCAGGGTTGTTACAGAACCCTCCCCCTTGGGGGAACATCGTCCTCGGTGTTCAAAGAAACCTACAACCAGAAAACCACTGGAAACAAAACATACTTTCCATGGAGCTTTATAACACAACTCATTGTAGTATTTACATTGACCACTGCTAAAAAATGAAAAAGATATTGTTTATTGGATATTTTTTTTTGTAAGATTGGTGGGACTACATCTTCATCTTGTCCATTATATCACCCTAATCGGGGTAGAGAATTGAACCAATGACTTCACATCAAGGAGTTCCTTAATAGAGCACCCAATCATAATCTATCCAAGACCTCGTGGACCAACATTGAAGGCGGGATTGGAACACATGATCTATAATGTATAAGACAAATGCTCTACCAAAAAGCCACACATAGCGGATATGTTTCCTGGAGCTTTATAGCACAACTCATTACAGTATTTAAAATAAAAACCACATATAAAACCATATTTCTTATGGAGCTTTATAAATCCAACTCGATATAGTATTTACAATAATATACACATATGCACATTTTCTCTAACCAACAAATAAAAAGATACATGTTTGCATCTACAACAAGTGAATCCAGAGGCTCACACCTCCACCCTCAAAAGTAGTATCAAGATTCACCTCCTTCCTAGGAAGTCTAGAATCCACTACCAAAAGCAAAGTCTGCATCTAATGTCCAGTGCTAGAATCCTGCGATACTTGTCCTCAAACTAAACAATTAATGAGTCATTTTTCTAGGGCACAGTCCCAATGTGCATATGATTCCACATGGAAATGATAATGACAAAAAAAATCCATCCATGACCTTACATTCTCTGCTAGATAGTCCCTCAGGAAATCCAGTCACCTCCTTCCATGCAATCACACACCTTCCAAGTTGCGCTGGCACCCCCATCCCGGGAAATCCATCCCTTGGAAAAGTTTCCTTGCATTGGAAGGTCCAAAAATGAAGGCATATACTTGCCTCAAAACCATCATGCCAGTTATAGAATTCTCATGGAAATCAAAGGACACTATTGGGCACCAATGTCCCACAATGGCCCTGCTATGAAGTGCTTTACCAACATACTGTTGCATGTTCCAATTCCTTTTACTGATGCTACTAGTTCTTGTAGTCAGTTTAAACCACCCAACTGGGAATTCCATGCTTTCCTGTACCAAGCACATAACTACCATTATATTCAAAATAAATTGCAATAAATTCACATCATACCTCATTGTTAGTTCTTCAACAGGGTACACTTGCAATTCTATTCACTTCTTGTCACAACAAGTCAAACTAGTTGTTTGAGCAAATAATAATGTATAAACATATCACATCTGGTTAGCTCAAAATGCAACCATCATGAATCTTATGAACATCATAAACCATAATCATAAATCACATGTAATTCAGAATCATAGATCACATACATAATAAAACTGAAATAAAATACTAATACTTATCTTTCATCCATCCGTACTTCTTCCTTTGTTATTTCTCTACACACACTAGATCAGTTTCCACATCCGACAAGCATATAGTGCCTTTGATTCCCTTCAATCATGTACACATACAAACAATGTAAATCACAACACATACATCCACACATGACATATAACACCACAAAATACATACAATTACACCTGATATACAATACATACACCTACATATGGTGTAAAACACAACACAATACATACAGCTACACCCGATGTACAATACAAAACATACATCTATACCCGATGTACAACACCACACAATACATGTACCTACACCCAGTGTATAACACAACACAATACATACACATACACAGAGTACAACACAACAAATACACATCACGATACAACGACTACATAATGGATATACGTAGTATCGCATGCCCACAACATAAAAAGTATGACATGCACAAAATACCACATGTATACTAGTACCAAATGTAAACATCACTTCCTGCACAACATCACATGTACATGACACCACTAGCACAACGTGTACACAACACCAAATGTACACCGCACCACGTGTACAACGTGTACACAATGCTAGATGTACAAAACACCACATGAACGACATGTACACGACACCATATGTACACAATGCCACATGCATGACATGTACACAGCATACGTGCACACAACATGCAGACGCATGCACGTGTACACAACGACACCACACACACAAACACACATATATGTACCCCTTCCATGCACAATCATGCACACACTTTCCCTACATATGTACATATACAGTATGTACATACACACACACACTTATGTATATACATATACAACATGTACATATATATGTACATAACACCACATATGTATGTGCACGTATCATATACACACAACTATATATATATAAACATGCACGTAATACGTGAATAACACTGTCTAGTATATGTATTATACACACGCACATCCTTCCAACATTGCCTATGCAATATACACACAGTACCATATATACAACAATAATACAACATCATATGTACACAATACTAGATATGTTACATGTACACATCACCATAAGTACACTCACTGAATATAGAATATGCACAATACTTACACAACAATATCTCTGCACATCCAAAACCACATTGTATCTACCAACAATCCTTGCTACCAGTGTCTCTCTGCCATCCATAATTATCCTAGCATGCTGCGGATCACATTGTTTTACTTCTGCCTATGTATCTCTTAGTTTTACCTATCCAAAAAATGCATAGTATAAACACATAATATCAACTCATATCCACATGATATTGATCTCATAAAATTTTCAGGGGTACTATTCACACTAAATACAAGGAATATCTTCATTCC
Organism: Pinus albicaulis; assembly: GCA_034641835.2. Taxonomy (NCBI): domain Eukaryota; kingdom Viridiplantae; phylum Streptophyta; class Pinopsida; order Pinales; family Pinaceae; genus Pinus; species Pinus albicaulis. Next base: position 1,394,318,903 of record CM076581.1, read on the forward strand.
ATTCACCTACATAAGAAATCATCCCTCTACAAGAATGATCCCTGGCAACCCTGTCAGATAGTGACATAGATACATAGATACATACATATACATATACATACACACACACACAAATATATATATATATATATATATAGCATAAAAAAATCATGATCTTGTAAGATGATGACATACATACATACATATATACATATAAACATTAGCATTAAGCAATCATGATCCATGAAGACCTTGTCAGACACGAGATACATACATGTATACATATATAAACATCAACATAATCATGATCACAACATGATTATCAGATATCTTAAGGTAAAGGTTAAGAGAACTCCCTTTATCCATGCACAACATGCACAATATTGAGGACAATAGTTCCCAACATAGTCAAGGCATCTGGCGCCACAAGTCTACTCACTTTACCTTACTTAATTACCTTTATCATGACTAACCTACCATTGTCCATTTATCCCAATGGACCCAACTAGTCCAATTGACTATCATATTCTTACCTTCTGTTGCCCTTATATGATATGAATGGAATGTATTATTTTTGCTGTGCTAAGTATCCAAATAGTAATTAAAATGTGTGCATAAGGTTCTCTGAAGTTTGCAGGTGAAAAAAATGATTTTAACTTAGTTAAACAGATTTTTGTGTGAGGTTAAAGCATGTAAATTGCTTATAAAACACTGTACACCAGTAAATAACATAGAATTAAACATCACATGTAATAGTACTCAGCAAATTTGATGAAGAAATTCACCCCTCCTAGGCTACATCTGCTAATCCAGCTCCCAATGGCATGTCCCTCATATCTTGTTGCTAAAAAATGGTAAGTACATGTGAAATAAAGCCTCAAATGGTTGTTCTCTCTGTAAAAATAGCTCCAGAATACTTGAATTAGCCAAGAATGACTATTCATTTGTAGAAAACAGAGAATGGATGCTCAATACACTGAAAACACCCTAGTGGCCCTGTTGGCTCCTTGACCTCTCCAAAAGCTAAAGCTGCAAAATATGACCTCTGATGGCTCTTAAACCTATGCTAATGTGTTAAAAATGTTGAAAATACCAAAAATTGACTATTCATGCATCAAAATTGGTCGAACATGCAAGGATTTACGGCCAAAATAGCAAACTACCTAATATCCCTGAAAAAACTTCACTAAATGTGGAGATAATCTAGTTAAGCCCGACAGAATTGGATCTGACCGCAAATTTTGGTGGCGCGTTCCATAGATGGTGGCGGTTAGGACTTAGCATTTAATATCAGGTCGGTATTGGTCACATGTCATCGTCCGAAACCGTCAGAGTTAAATGCCGTGTGGAGAAGCCATTGCATTTACTGCCATGGCTTAAACTTGTCGGCATGTATGGTCACATGACCCTTTAATCTCACACATATAAGGTTCGTGTTAACTACCAGGAGTTTAAGCACCTTGGTCGCAGTGTGAGGTTCCATCAAGCGGGGGCTGGCCCCCTTGCCACCGACGTGAATTTTGTTAACATTTAAATATACACTGCAACGGTAGAATGGTAAGAACCACTCGTTGCCCAAACGATCGGGAACTCCTGCACGTTGACGAAGGTCGTGAATTCCATTCTTGGGAACACCAAAATTTTTCCAAAAGCCTCTAACCTCTAGCCTGGGGCCACGTGCTGCTCACTGATAGGCAAGAAAACCTTAATATATATATTTTTTCAAATATATATATATTTCAAAATTTCTATATAAATTCAAAATGAGTAAAAGGCCTAGTTTTTCGAGTTTACTGGGCTTTTCAAACCTTCATAACTTCTGCATACGACCTCTGTTTTGCGAACCATTCATGACACTAGAATTGCAATGATGAGACCTTTCTGGTCGCTCAAGTTGCAACCACTTCTGAGCACTTTCCTTTTTGAGCAATTTTGAGCAATGGACATGATCTCCTTATCACACCTCCCCATTGGGAAGCTTTTGGACCCCAAAAGCCTTCAATTACCTGTTCATAAGATGAGGGTATAACCCCCTCACCTTTTCCACTTCCATCCATCTTGCCTTACTTGGTTTGCTGCCTTTAATACCAATCCAAAGATAATCGACACTTCCCCTCTTAGAAGTGTATGTCATCCTGTCAAGGATGTCATCCTCCTTGAGCTCGTCCAAATATTCTGGTGAGAAATATTCTATTGATGGAAGCTGAATGTCACTCCCTTGTTCAATAGTAAATGGAGGCTCATACAAACATAAATTTTCCACATTGACAATGGAATACATTTGCATATATGAAGGCAAGTCAAATTGAAATGCATTATTACCAACTTGTTTAATAATCTTGAATGGACCATAACGAATAGGCTTCAACTTTTTACCTTCTCCTTCCAGCCTTTCTTTTCTAATGTGCAACCATACCTCATCACCTTCTTGAAACTTGTGATCAACTCTATGTTTTTCATGCCTCTCCTTGTACTTGCTTTGACTCTTTTCAAGCTGTTCTTGAACGTTCTAATGAATAATATGAATTTTCTCAAAGAACATGCGAGCTTTGTCAATGTCACTATGCCCATCAATGGAAACATCCTTCTCAAGAATGAAATCTATAGGTGACTTTGGAAAATACCCAAAGCAGGCTTCAAAAGGTGAAGTATTTGTAGAAGAGTGCTTGGCTCAGTTGTAAGCATGCTGAATTTAATGAAAGTGCTCATCCCATCACTTAGGATGCTTGCTGCAATAACCTCTCAAAAGATACACAATGGTTTTGTTCACTACCTCGGTTTGGCCATCTGTTTGTGGATGAAAAACAATACTCTTTTTCAACTTGGTGTCCATCATCTTCCATAGATTAGACCAAAAATTCCCAACCAATCTGGAATCCCTGTCACTAACAATAGAAGTAGGCAAACCATAATGAATCCATACATGTTGAAAATATAATTCAACAATTTGTTTAGTAGTAATAGATTTCTTACATGGCATAATAATACACATCTTGTTGAATCTATCAACTACTACATAAAGATAATCATGCTACTTTCTAGACATAGGTAGACCTCCAACAAAATGCATAGAAATACTTTCCCATGGCCTTGATGGTACCGTTAATGGTTTATATAATCCAAGTTTCATATTTCTAGGCTTTCTTGTAGCACATAATGAACAACCTCTAATGAAACGTGAAACACTATCTACCATGCGAGGCCAATAAAAATATCTCTGTAAAGGTACCACCATTTTTCTTACCTTGAAATGTCCAACAACAAGAGAAGAATGAGCTTCTCTCATGACACCTATTATCTCTCCTTGTGGTATACACAACTTGCCCAAATGAAACAACAAGTTTCTATGCAAGTGATAATCATTCTCTTCAACTTGATTCCCTTCACTCAAGTTAGCATACACATCCTTAAAATCAACATATGATGCATATTGTTCTATGTAACTCTCATGTATAATAGAATCATTCTTAAGCAAGGTAGAAGCACTAATAATAGGCCTTGAAATCATATGAGCAACTTTATTGAAAATACCTTTCTTGTACCTTATTACGAAGTGAAATTATTGTAGGAAACCCATCCATCTAAAATGTCGTGATTGTTGCAATTTAGTTTGCGATTGCAAGTACTGTAATGGTTGGTGATCGGTATGTACAACTGTCTCTTTACCCATCAAATAATGTTTCCACTTCTTGACACTTTGAACCAATGCATACAACTCCTTATCATATGTAGGGTAATTAACTAGATCACCATTAAATGTCTCAGAATGAAAAGCAATAGGCTTACCATGCTGTAAGAGAACTGCACCCATGGCATAATCACTAGCATTGGTCTGAATCTAGAATGGATGTCTCAAGCCGGTAAAGAAAGGACTGGAGTTGAACTGATCTTCCCTTGCAAAGATTCAAAAGCTTTTTGTTGTTTGCCTCTCCATTGGAAAGCACGTTTCACACTTGTCACTGCATGCATAGGAGCTGCTATGGTAGAAAAGTTAGCAATAAAATTTCTCCAATATTGAGCCGCACCCAAAAAAATTCTTACCTCAATAATGGATTTGGGAGTAGGCCAATTCACAATGGCTTCTACCTTAGAAGGATCAATTCTCAATGCACTTCGTCCTACAATGTGTCCCAAATAAACCAAAGAAGTATTTCCAAATTCACACTTAGACATCTTAAGGAATAATTGCTCTTTCCTCAAAAATTCAAGTACTTTCTTAACATGCATGACATGCTCTTCTCTAGTCTTGCTGAAAATCAAGATGTCATCTAAGTAGACTATAACAAAATCATCAAGAAATGGATGCAAAACATCATCCATAACACGCATAAAATTTGCAGGTGCATTACATAAACCAAAAGGCATAACTAGCCACTCAAAGAGTCCTTGTTTGGTTTTGAATGCAGTCTTCCAAATATCACTTTCTGCAATTCTAACTTGATGATATCCACTACATAAGTCTAACTTAGTGAAAAATTTAGCATCTTTCAGCTGATCTAACAAAGAATCTATCCTTGGGAGTGGGAACGATTTTTTATCGTTATCTTGTTCAAAGCTCTGAAGCCACACACATATGAAAAGTTCCATATTTCTTTGGAATCAACACTATCAGTGACCCACATGGCAAAGTTCTTGGTCTTATGAGTCCCTTGTCCAACAAGTCTTTAATTTTCCTCTTTATATCAGCATTCTCCATGATAAACATGCAGTACATGCCTATGTTTGGACGAGGACAATCTTGTTGCAATTGAATCTCATGTTGAATCTTCCTTTTAGGAGGCAAACCTGTTGGCTCCTAAAACATCTCATGATGTGTAATGTTCTGAAATGGAAATCAGCAGCTTTTACACCACTGAAATGTTCCTTTGTCGGAAATATGAACAAGGCTATGTCAGAGATGGACTGAGAGGGCTTTTACTAGTTATGTCACCTCTAAAGAGAGGATGAGAACCAGCGGCTATTTGGCCCTTTCTCAGGCTCTGCCTATAGCTATGCAAATATTTCTTCCTTAGGAAGATCTGCTCAACGGGATGAGTTACAGCAACACCTGAACTTTAACAAGCAGCATCAACAATGAAATATATTTACTCATGAAATGAGAGAAGAGTGTAAATCTGATATAAAATCTGTAGCAGCAAATGATATAAAAAATCCTTGAGTAAAAGTCCTCTCAAGGTGAGCTCCTCCAGAAACTAATAGCTGTCCTCTCAAGCTGAGCCTCAAGGGAAAATGTACATAATATGGAGAAATAATCTGCTACATAACCCATAAACTCTATAACTGCGTAGTCTATAAGGGAAAAATGACTGAAAACTGAAATAAATACAAGGATATAGAAATATCAACTCAAATAAAGATAGGGGAGCAAGATCTCAACCCTAGAAAGCAATACAACAACAATCCGCCAAGGGATTGGCTAAAATACACAAAATAGAAAAATGTCGGAGTTGCAGTGTAGCTGCTGCAACTTAGTAATAATACATGAATGGAGAAGGATGTAGATGCTGCAACCAATGTAGAAACATCCTCCAATGATCTCCAAAGTGAAAGGCTACTCCTCTCACTGAAGATTGCACTCTCTAGTGCACCATGTGAACTCCTCTTGCAAACCCTCTCTGAAAATAATGCTGTAAGAGGTAGGGACTGCGCTGGGAATGAGATGAAACAATGGCCCAATGCCAAAATCTGCAATATAAGCTCCGGGATCTCCTTCACTGATCTCCTAGACAAAGAGTGAGCTCCTCCTCTACAAAATAGCTCCAGAAATGGGTGATGATGAATCCTCACTGCAGCACCAACAACTCCAATGTTTCTGCCAAACAGAATAGCGTAGTAGCTGAAGATGAATGCTTTGGCCTCAAGCCAAGATGTGAGGAAGATGAAGAACAACTCCTCCAAGGCCTCCCAAGAAAGAGAAGGGAACTCCTAAACAGAAATCCCTCTTGTGCTAAGTAGCACAAGCTATCTCAGTTGAACAACTGAAGAGAGCTCCATAATCGAATTCTCAAAAACATAATGAACAATGGCTCTCCTTCACCTTTTTATGCAAGGAATGCTTCCTTGACATGGAACCCACCCATTAGGGTTTCTCTCATCCTCTATTTTCAATCCATTCAAAACTACGTAGTCTTCTTGAGCAAGCTTCTCCTCTTAGCCACGTTGTTGACTTGGTCAACCATGGCCTAGTTTACTTGCTTTTGGCCCTTTTCACACTAGGGACTGCCAAATTTAGCCACTTAAGTGAATATTTGCACCTTAGGAGAGTTTATTTTGCTGCTACATGGGCTCCCTTACCCATTTTATTCCTTTTATTAAAATAAAAGAAAAATTAATGTTCCAATTAACATAGTGAAAAATTTGGAACATTACATGATGTGCATCAACTACATATAAATCTGACTTTAAATTGGGATCAAAATTATCAAATGACTCATGATTCATATCAGCTTTAGGCTTAACCATAAGAAGTACGAAACTCTTACTAGAATTCACTAGCCTTGTTACCTGTCTAGCATTTACCATCACAATGTTTGTCTTTTTGCGATGTGCTCCAACAATAAACTCCTTGCCATATTTGAATAGATGATACTTGTTCTCATGGAGATAGAAGATAGCTTTCCTGTCATATAAGTAAGGAATTTCCAAAAAAATTCCTGATATATCAAGCGGAACAACATCTAATTCAACCGTGTCAATAAAATGTGCAGTAATATCAAAGCGCAATATACACTTCTTTGAAACCTGTAAATTTGCATCCTTACAAATCCAACCAAGTGGATATGGTTTTGGATGTGGAATAGTCTCAAGTTTTAGTTGCTTGACTAAGTCTTCAGAGATAAGGTTCGCTTGTGACCCACTGTCAAACAATGTGTCAATTTTTGTATGTTTTGAAATAACCCTCACATGAAACAATTAAATTCTTTCTTCTTCATTTGGAGCTTGTACATGAAAGTTTGAAGTACTAGTACTTGATTTAGTTTCAGTTTCTTTTCCATTCATTTTCTTCAAACCAATGGCTGTAATTTTAGTTTTGTCACCTGAATCATCATCTAAGTCTTGTTGTGTAGTAGTAGCTGCATTTTTCTGCTTCCCTTTGTTTTTGTTAAATTGGGTTGTTTTTTCAGGATGTAATTTCCAACAATTTTTCTCTTCATGGCCTTCTCTTGAACAATATTTACAAACCACTTTCTCTCCCTCTTTTTTGAAATATGTAGTCTTTTTGCCTTTTCCTTTTGAGGTTTTGTCTTTGTTTTTCCCCTTGAAATTCTTGTTTATACCCCCTTCAAAAGTGTTTTTCCCTCTAGCCTCTAAATGCCTGGCTTGAACACAAACCTCATCTAGACTAGTAGGATTGAGCATAAGGATAAAATGTCTAAGGTAGCTTTGTAAACCACTTATGTTCTTCAGTAAAGTGTCTTGAATCTGCAAATATACCCCTAACAAGAGAGCACTTCTCCTAAATTATTGGGTGTAGTCTTTTACATTTTGTCCCTTAAGTTGTCTGAAATTTTGCCAATTCATGATAGCTTTCTGTAAATGAGCTAATGGATAAAAATGTTGTTTTATTGTAGTAATGAAATCAACCATGATAAAATAATCTCACCATGTTTTTTAATCTCCTCCTTTGTCTTGGCTTCCCACCAAACAAGTGTCGCACCTTCCATTCTAAATGAAGCTAGCTGAATTTTAGTGTTGTTATCATAAAGGTTCTGGATTCTCAAATAAACCTCTAACTGCCTTATCCAATAGTCAAGTTTTTCTTCAATGACTTCACCATTAAACATTGGCAATTCAAACTTAACATCAAGTTTAAGAAAAGGAATTTTACCAGTGTTCTTTGACTTGTGATATTGACTCACCGAAGTAGAGGATGAGGATGAGGATGGTGGACCTCCATTTCCTCCATTTCCTTTCTTTGACTTATCTTCATCTTTCTTTCCTCTTGAAGATCCGTCTCCTTCCTTGTGAAGTTTTTACCCTTCTCCTTAAAGTTTTTCATTTCTTTCTTGATAAAGAACTCTCACCATTTTAGTCAATTCAAGGAACGCTTTCCTGAACACTCTTTCTTCCTCCTTGGGATCAAATTCTTCAGGAATTTTTCCTTCTCCTGAAGTCATGATTATGGCTTCTCCTACTTCTCTTTGAGGTGAATTTGAAGGTGGAGATAATGACACTCTTGCCCTCCTTGGCTGAGGATTACTTTGAGCTTTCACCAATTGACCTTCTCCTCTCTTAAGCTTTAGCCTAGTAAGTATTAAAACTCTTGCAAACTGTTAAAAAAAAATTGCAAAATAAAAATACTGAGAGTAAAACTATAGCTCTGATACCAACTTGATCTGAATGGAATGTATTATTATTTTATGTGCTAAGTATCCAAACAGTAATTAAAATGTGTGCATAAGGTTCTCTAAAGTTTGCAGGTGAAACAAATGATTTTAACTTAGTGAAACAAATTTCCGTGTGAGGTTAAAGAATATAAATTTCTTATAAAAAATTGTACAATATTAAATAATAGATAATTAAACATCACATGTAACAAAAATCAGTAAATTTGATGAAGTAGTTCACCACTCCTTGGCTACATCTGCTGGTCCAGCTCCCAAGGGCATGTCCCTAATATCTTATTGCTAAAAAATGGTACGTACATGTGAAATAAAGCCTCAAATGGCTATGATATATATAAAAATAGATTTATCATGCTTGAATTAGCCAAGAATGACAATTCATTTGCAGAAAACAGAGAATGGATGCTCAATACACTAAAAACACCCTAGTGGCCTTGTTGGCTCCTTCACCTCTCCTGAAGTTAAACCTACACATATGACCTATGATGGCTCTAAAACCTATGCCAATGTGTTAAAAATGTCGAGAATACCAAAATTTGACTATCCTTGCATCAAAATTGGTCGAAAATTCAAGGAGTTATGGCCAAAACACTAAACTGCCTAATATCCCTTCAAAAACTCCACTAAATGTGGAGATACTCTAGTTAAGCTTGAAAGAATTAGATATGACCGCCAATTTTGGTGGCGTGCTCCATATATGGCGGCGATTAGGAGTTAGCATTTAATATCAGGTCGGTAGTGGTCACATGTCATTGTTTGAAACCGTCGGAGTTAAATGCCATGTGGAGAAACCGTTGCATTTACTGCCACGTTTAACCATCGGCATGTATGGTCACATAACCTTTTAATCTCGCACGTATAAGGTTCATGTTAACCACTAAGAGTTTAAGCACCTTGGTTGCAGCGTGAGGTTCCATCAAGTGTGGGCTTCCCCCTTGCCACCGACGCGAAGTTTGTTAACATTTAAATATACACTGCAACGGTAGAATGGTAAGAACCACTCATGGCCCGAACGATCGGGCACTCCTCCACATAGACGAAGGTCATGAGTTCCATTCCTAGGAACACAAAAATTTTTCCATACGCCTTTAACCTCTAGCCTTGGGCCACGTGGCAGCGTCCGGGCAAGCCATGTGGCGCCCACTGATAGGCCAAAAAACCTTAATATATATATTTTTCCCAAATATATATATTTTTTCAAAATTTCTATATAAAGTAAAAATGAGTCAAAGGTCCAGTTTTTGGAGTTTACTGAGCTTTTCAAACCTTCATAACTTCTGCATACGATCTCTGTTTTTTTAACCATTCAAGGTGCCAAAATCAAAACGACGAGACCTTTTCGGTCACTCAGGTTTCAACCACTTCTGAGCACTTTCATTTTTGAGAAATTTTGAGCAATGGACATGAACTCCTTATCACTATACATGTACTGGGCTTCATCCGAGTCTTACATTACCTATCATGTTCCATTCAAACCTTCCTGAGCTTTTCTAACTTTCCTTTTTCCCAAGCCGATTCCCAATACCCTTAAAATATAAAAGGAAATAACAAAAGAAAATGAGAAGAAAACCATGAAAAAAAATAGAAATACGACACCACAAACAAAGTGGCATTATCATGCACTGAACACAATCAAGACCACAAATCAAATGTAAACAAATAAAAAAAAATACCAAAAGCACAGACTAGCAATAACCACCATGACTCAACCCCATGGTTCCCAAGGAAATTTCGACCTGAGCCTTCTTCAAGAATTCATGGTAGTCTCTTTTTCCATTCAATCCCTCGCATCATATTTCCATAACACACATAACTATTAGTGCATAAATAACTATAACAACATATCGGTTTCCTTACCTTACTGTGCCAAGCACATTTCCTTGTAATTGAACACGTACATATATCATCTCTCATGGAACTCCAATTTCTTAACGAATCTAGATATAATTGGAAGCCATGTATTATACCTGTAAAATACATGTTCACAAATATAACACATATCCACATAGTGTTAAACAAGATCAGGGTTAATAATATTTCATCTATGAAAAGTACTCTTTCATTTAGAATTGCAGTTTCCAAACATAGCTAAAGGAATTGACACATAATTCCTTTGTTTTAACTTTTACCTTGCTACAATTGAGTCTTATTATGTACTATCATATCACCCAACTGCTAGTTATATAAACAAAATACTATTAGCTTTTCATGCTAATACCAAGCATGTTTCCCTCCAACTATTCACACATGTAAGTCACACGTTCCAAGATCAAGACATCATGTCTATTAATTGAAATTAACCTTTACCAAGATTATCAACCATGTCATAATCAACAATCAATTCATAGTCCTTAATCATAATACTGAAACTATCACCTACTTACATTCAAGTACATATCAACTATCTCAACGCATATATATTAGTACAACCATCTTAAAACAAAATCCTTACTTCATGCAATCTTATAGACACATTCTCATATCGTACAATTAATCAAACATTCAATCAACTTGTAAACATACCATGCTAGATAAACCAAATTGACGGCATAATCAAATATTCAAACACCAAGAGATGACATAAGAAACTCATACGTTAATGTATCTCAGGGGAGGCTATCTTGTCTGCACAATCAATCTAAATTAGCACGATATAACTTCACAACACATCAAATCAAACATAAAGAAGGTCATGATATCCATAACAATAACTAGCTAACATGTTCACATCACAAACTCATAATTTTTTTTTATTCATGCATAACAATCACATATTCACAATCAGTCTATATTAGTATGACATAATATCACAATATATTAACTCATATCTGAATGTGATAACCATAATCATCTGCATAGGTCAATCCAAATTAGCACAAAAAATAATAACATCAATACCTTAATGCAATAACCCTAATCATAAAGTTAACTAACATAATCATCAACAACATATAACATAATCATCAAATTAACTAACATATAACATCAACAAAAATTCCTATAACAACAATTTACTATCCTACATGACTATCTAATGCATGTGCATATGACCACATTTAACTAGCATCTACCATGCATGTAACCACAAAAACAACATAATGAAAAACCTTTGTATAACCCTAAAGCATATAACAATCCATTAACTAACATACCTTCATGCCAAACATACAGTATGTGTATGATGATCTTATCTTACCCTAAGGTCCAATGTTGCAACCTTGCTTTGATGATCTTCATCTCCTACTCTATCTCAGTCAACACATCAACATCATAACAACAAAAAACATCATGATGACACAAACTACATACAATGAAATCAAATTCATGTTTGACCTACTATACATGCATAACTATAACCAAGACAATGCATGCATATCAACATATAGACACTGACATGCATAACAAATGCATATACAACCGTCATGCATTCATGACTAACACATCCCAACAACACAACCCTTAAATTTCACATGGAAACACCACTGCAACCATAACCAACAACATGCATACATAACCAGTGCATAGACCACAAACATGAGAACACATATGCAACCAACATGAATGGATGACAAACACATTCCACCCATATATTCCAAGTGTTGAACCATGCTTTGATACCATTCTGTGGTATCAGATATCACACAAAGAGACCAGAAACCTGACACCTCCCAAAGAGAATGAAACCAGCTCTAATACAACTCTGTAACACCCTCCTATGACATCTACCCAAGTAACTAGCAAAATGAGGTATACATGAAATGAAGAGTTACTATGATATGATTCAAATCCCTATGTGTCAGTTAAGGAAGTGGAATTGATGGAACACAAAAATACAAACCTTCTGCACCTGCTATAGGATACCTAGGAACCATCCAAACCTTCTAGGAGGCTAGCCCCTAAGAAAAACTGACCTTTTAGTGCATCAGTCCCCCAGTATCTCCCTTGATATGGGCAAGAGCGTGACTAGAAACCTCCAGTCGCTCGCACAACATGGGCATGTGTGTGACTGGGGACTTTTCTAGGTAGTTATGAGCCTGCGACCTTGATTGATGTGCCAATTTCTCAGGCCGAGGGCTTAGGTCAATGCCCAAAACTCCAAGACACTTCTATAAACAAAATTTAACAATGGAATAACGAAATAATGTAATCACTTGAACAAGGAATTGTCTGGACACCTACTCGCCATGACAAGAATTTCATCAAACATGTCACAAATATGTAATCTAAATTTTTAAACAACATATATGAGCTTAGGGATATCATACTTATCCGAGAATCACTAAGAAGCATTGATTCCTCATCAAAATAGTTTCATTATCATTGATTAGGTCATAGATTCATGGTTCATTCATTTACAAATCAAAACATGATGAGATCCATACATCATCACTATCATAGAACACATTCATAACCAACATATAAAAATCAAATATGACAAGAATAGAAAAACCATATAAGCCACATAATAACATGCATATTTACCCATCAATACAAGATGAAAAGAGCTCTTATTTCCATAAGAAAAATGCATCCAAGTTCGGGACTTTCACATGCCACCCGACCATAGACATGGTTGATCCAAATCTCTCTTCATCGAGTCACCCCCATGCCATATTCCAAGCTTGAATGTGGGATCTCATAAAAAAATCAATCAAAACCAAACCAGGGCTTCCAAAGGGAAACCACTTCAACCCTCAACTAGTGATTCCACCTCATGTTCAAAAATCACTAACCATCACCAGATCAGTCTCTACCCAAGCTGTCCAGGGATCCAAAGCATTTTTTCAACTAGGGCTTCTAGGACTAGTAACTCAACCCAAAACTATCTTAGGGCTTCTAGAGAATTTTTCCAACCAGGGTTTCCAGGACTAGTAACTCAAACCACTAAGGGCTTCTGGAGCATTTTTCCAACCAAGTATTCCAGGACTAGTAAATCAACCTAACCTGTTACAGGGATTCTCAAGCAGTTGTCCAACCAAGGCTTCCAGGAACTAATAAATCAACCGACAACCAAAGGAATAATAAAACCAACCAGAAAACAAAAGTAAAACCCACAACACCATGGCTATCTAGAAAATGAAAAGACTAGGCAAAACCACTATCAATCTAGACAATCGTCCATGTCAATGACATATCATAACCAAGAAACCACATGCATGTACCATGCACACCAAAAATAGCAAAGGAACTCGTACATGCAACTCGATACCTACAAAGAAATATAGTTGTATCCACTAATATCGATGTCCTCTTGCACTTTCCTGCCTTTCCTTTGCCTTCTTTCTCCAAATCCCAAGTATGCCACACACCTCCAAGAGTTCTCCAAGAAACTCTAAGTGTCCAAGGTTATGAGAGAGAGAATAGAAGAGAGCTCCACCATAGAAACTGACAAAATTTTTGAGAAAAATCTTACCAACTGGTCCTCATAAGCCTTTTTGTTAATGACCTCTATTTTCTTCAATTTTCCATTATTTTCCTTCATTTTCCTCCTCACATGCAACCTGTGACCTTTCACCTTCCTTTTCTCCTAATTTTCGCTATTTTCATAAATAAAATGCCAATAATGCCTCATGCCTTTCCAAAGCATTTGTTATTTCTTTTCCAATTTCCTTTAGCCATAATAAACCGAAGTGACACCCACTAGGATGTTTTTCCCACCATTCAACTTGGAATACGTGTCCCATGACCATGGTCTTATAAATATTTTATATGGATTTTTAACTAGGGTTGTTACACTGTGATCACTCATCAACACAAACCTCCTGCCAAGAAGATAATGCTTGCACATCTTCAAGGCATAAATAATAGTTGTGAACTCAAGATCGTGAGTCACATGGTTCTACACATGCTCATTCAGTTTCTTGGACTCATAGCTTATCACCCTTCCCTCCTGTATAAGGACTCCACCAAGCCCTTTCTTGAAAACATCTGTACACATTACGAATTCTTTATCCATATTTGTAATCTTTAACACTAGATCATTTGTTAACAACTACTTTAATTTCTCAAAACTTGATGCACACTACTCTCTCCATTAAAACTTCTTACCTTTCCTCTGCAATGATGTAATATTATAAATGCATGAGAAGTTCCCGATGAACCTCTTATAGTAACCTGCTAAGCCCAGGAATGATCTGACTTCCTCCACATTTCTAGGAAATTCCCACTCCATGATAGCCTTTATATTTCTGGGTCTACTGCTATACCATTCTTGGAAATAACATGTCCCAAGTAGCATAGTTATGTATGAAAGAAACTACACTTGATAAGATTAGCATACAATTGATGCTCTCTGAGAAATCTCAACATTGCTACTAAATTCTCGACATGCTCTTCCTCATTCTTAGAATATACCAAGATGTCATCAATGAATATAATAACAAAATTATCTAGATAAGGGCACAACTCACTATTCATTAAAGAGATAAAATTAGTTGGAGCATTAGTCAAACAGAATGCAACTACAACAAACTCACGATGCCCATACCTGGTCTTGAAGGCAGCGTTTTATATGTCCTTTTCTTTGATGCATACTTGATGATATCCTAATTGCAGATCTATGTTTGATAACACTACTACTCCCTTAAACTGATCAAACAAGTCGTTAATCCTCAAGAATTGGTACCTGTTCTTGATCGTCAACTTTTTCAACTTCCTGTAATAATTGCACAATATAAGAGTACCATCCTTCTTCTTAAAAAAAAAGTTGGTGCACCCCAAGGCGATACACTTGGCCTAATGTATCCCTTATTAAGCATTTCTTCAACTACAACTTTAACTCTACTAATTCTTGTGTGCACATCCTGTAAGGTGCCTTTGATGCTGGTGCTTCCACTTGTACCAATTCAATAGAAAATTATACTTCCTCGTGCGGAGGAAAATTTGGAATATATACTGGAAACACATCTTGAAACTATTGCAATATAGGGTACCTCTTCAAGATTTTTGCATCCTCAACATCCTTACCATTTCCACTGGAAATATGAACTACAACCATCACACACCCTTTCTTGCAACTACACTTAACCTACATAGATGTGAACATCCTCACTGATGTAGGCTTCTTCTTCCCCTGCAATATTCTCTTCTCTCCATTATCATCCACTGAGTCAATAGCCTTGCATAGCAATATACTTTGGTCCTATGAAGATACAACCAAACCATACCTAAAATCATACTATACAATCAAAATGGTAGTATATTAAAATGTGATGTTGTAGGCATACCAGTCAAATCAAATGCACAAACTCTTACCCAATGATGAACTCTCTTCTTCGTACTTGTAGCCATCTGCACCAAACAAGAATATGCATGCACTTATTTTCTCAAGCCACACTTATCCACCAGGTCAATATTAACATAAATATAAGTAGATCCAAAATCAATCAGAATAGAATTAACTTGATCACAAAGCTTACCGTCCATCTCAATGATAAATGCCTGGTGATTTGCTTGTATGTTGTCCACAACCACATAGATATGAGGAATAATATGACCAACATCCCCAACTATCCGTGCCTCCTGAAAACTATATATATGAGGCCTACCTCCTTGGTACAATTCATAAATCCTTCTTAAGAGGATCTTTGCCACATATCCAACACTGCAACGGTGCTCTACTATCACCTCTAGTATGCTGCTCTCGAGGCTACGACACATGTCCCTTCTAAACTGCATTGAACTTATTATAAGGAGCAACATTTTCTTTCTCACATGCAACTTGAGGTATTCCCCACTTTGGTGGCCATTTTCCTTTTACCTTCTCATTTCCTTTCAAGTCACATTTAGGCTCAAATTTTTGCTTTAACTGCTCATAACAGTGCTTCAATTAATGGATGGATTCCTTTAACGATCTAGGCTCATCAAACTCAATCTGGTCCCTATATCCTGCTGGAAATACATTGATGAATCTCTAGATTTTAGCCTTTTACTCCATGAGATATGGCACATACCTCAACAACTCTAAGAATCTCCTAGCATACTCATCATATGTCATAAAACCCATTTTAGTTCATAAAAATTCTTAGCTCTATCACCATAGTAGCTCTTCGATAGGTACTTATTCTTGAAGATCCTCTCAAATTCATCCCAAATAAAGTCTTCCTCCCGATTTCCCTTAAAATTCTTCACATCTTCCCACCAGATGTATGATTTCCCTTTAAGACTGAAGGTGGCTATCTTGGCTTTCATGTTTTCTCAATAGTTGTTCAATTTGAAGAATTTATTCATTCCAAGTAACCATGCCTCTGAATCTTCTAGCTTCTTCATCTCTTCGTCAAATGTAGGCGGCTTCACTTTCTTGAATTCCTCAGGTAAATACTCCCTCCTCATGTAAGGATGATGATGGTGATGAATGTGATGATGTCTCCTAGATGAGGAACTATAATGATTCCCATACATACCAACCCTCCTGTCAGGTGTGTCTGATGATATACCACCTCCGACTATTTCCCCTCTATCTAATATGTATCTGGACCACGATCTACTACCATAGGATCCATTAGTTTGCTCTTCCTGCTCTTGACTGATCTTCAGCTGTCCCTATTTCTGCAACTCTAAAAATATTTGAAGGATTGCTGCATTAACCTCTACCTACTTCTCTTGAGCCATTGCAAGTATTTCTTAAGCCTTGACCAACCTATCATTTTCTGCTTTACAAATTCTAATCTCTACCCTCAAGATCCTCAATGTATCTGCTATACTAGGGGAATACTCTTCTCCTTGCTGCCCAACTAATCTGTAGGGAGAGTCACGGGATTTGTAATATACCATTTTTCTTGTCATCTTTGATTCCCTTCTTCTTGAAAGTATACCATGTTAGATAAACCAAATAGATACCAAAATAAAATCCATACCTTAGTGATGTTTAAGGGAGGCTTATCTCATTTGCAAGATCATTCCACATTAGCATGTATATATATAAAATCACAAACATATCCATGTAATAACATAACCTCATAACAACATCATGCAAGACCATACCAATTACATACCCTAATCCCATGTATGACAAATATAACCTCGAAAACATCAGGCTTACCGAAAGAGAGTGAAACCATGCTCTAATACCATCCTCTGGTATTAGATATGACCCAAAGAGAGCAAAAAAATGCTCTGATACAACACTGTGGTATCATATATAATCCAAAGAGAGCGTAACCATGCTCTGATACCAACATGTAACACCTCCTCCCACATTTACCCACTTTCACCGGCTTTCCCGAGGTAAACATAAGCTGAGGGTCACTATGATATGATTCAACCTCTTAGATGACTAAGGAAATGGAGTCGACACAACCAGACCTTACTAACTTCCCTCAGGTGCCACATGACCTCCAGGAGTAACCCAACCCCTCCAGGTATCCAACCCCTGTGAAAAAATCACCTTTTTCCTAACTTAGATCCCCAATCGCTCCCTTTCTAAGGCCTCTAAGCGACTATGAGTTCCCAGTCGCTCCCATAGGCCTGCATCAGTGCAACTATGGCATTTTCCAGGGCTGTGCCAACAAATGCAAGAATTAAGGCTAATTTCCAGGGTTGGGGCTAGGCCTCTGCCCAGAAATATATGAAACTTCCAGAACTCGTGAAAGACATGAAGACAATGCTTGTAAACCAAAAAATTAAAATAGGACTTAACCCGACCATCCCCAACCAGGATTGACATTAGGTTAAACACTTGGTATATATGAAAGGTCATGAATGCAAGTATGAACATGAGGGTCTAAAAACTCATCTGAGGTTTAACAAGAAGGGTCAATACCTTCTATCATTATATGTATTAACATCAATTAGGTATTGCATTCATTATTTATTCAGTTATGAGTGAAAACATGAAAAGAGCCATGACTAAAATATGTCATAAAACCATGCTTATAACCAACATATAACGAGATAAATAACAATGAGAGAAAAACCATTAAAGCCACATAATAACCAATACATTTCCTTACCAAAATCAAGATAAAATTAGCCTTATTAAACATAGGCAAATACTGACCAGGTTCAGGACTTCCACGTTCCACCCGACCATAGATTGGTTGAGCCAAAATATCTCTTCAGCCAATCACCCCTGTGCCATATTCCAAGCATGAATGTGGGACCTAATTGGATAAACCAAGCCAAAGAAAACCAAGGGAATCCAGAGGTTAAACCACCTCCACCCTCTCCATACCATGATCAAACCTAAACTAGTGTCGAGATCACAAAACCAAACCGAACTTGGATGCCTCATATTTCTTCATCATCCTTAAGGAATTTTCCTGTCTCCACCATCAGGCTTTACCATGTATCATGCCATTATTGGTCAAGGGATTCCTATGCCTTTGGGAATTTTCCCAAGACCACCTCACCTTGGATTTTGAGACCATCCAACAATCCCAAGCTAAAAACCAAGAACAATCCCATCACACCATGTATATCTGGAAATAAGAAGGCTAGGCTAAAATCCATTGTCGAATCCCAGAAAAATCCATGCCAATGACATCAAAAGAACCATATACCAACATGAACATACAATGCATGCCAAGACCATCTAGGAAATCACACATGTAATCTGTTACATGTAAGTATTCCCGCTAAAGATTCTTGATCCTTGCCTTCCTTTTATTTTCCTTGTCCTTCTTTTCTTATGCTTTTATTTCCTTGCTTTTCCTTTCCTTTCCTTGTTTTATTTCTCCTCTTGGTGATTCATCCTCTCTAAGACTAATTCTAACACTAAACTGACAAAAAGCTGACAAAAGCTTGCCAACTAATGCTCTGAAGTATTTTGATTGATGACGCCTCTAAATTCTTCAATTTTCATTATTTTCCTTCACTTTCCTCCTCACATGAAACTTGTGACCTTTCACCGTAATTTTCTCCTATTTTCCATTATTTTCATAAATAATGTGCCAAAAATACCTTTTTTTCCTTCCAAAGGCTTAGCCATTTCCTTTTCCAATTTTCTCTAGCCATAAATACAACAAGTGATTCCCACTAGGATATTTTTCCCAATATTAAGCTTGGAACAAGTGTCCCTTGCTCGTGGTCTTATTTAACCTTTATTAACTTTTATTACATGAAATTTTAACTCGGGGCTGTTACATCAACTGCCTTTTGAACAATCTCATGTTCTTCTCAATCAAAATTTCTGCTAATTAATAAGTAGCAAGTGAGACAATCTATTCCTTCCTCCAAATGGCCAACAATTTTGATTGCCACTACTTGTAAATGACATCATGGTTTCCTGTAACTGAAGACAAAATAATATGCATGTTTGTTTTAACATTTTTTGGATGATGTTCCTCAATGTTCAAGAAGCATTGGAACATTTGAAGAATCAAATCATAGCACTCTAGATAAATAATGATGTCATATTATTTGAATCTGGCCATGATTTCAAGAATTTTTAGGCTCTTTCCCATGACAAGACCCATAATTTTATCGAACTCCTAAAATATTTCTACCATCAACCCGAAATATTTACTCATAACGTCATCATTCTACTAAGGAGGAATAAGTGAATTTGGCCTTATTATCTCACTAATACAGGAAGAAACAATATGTCTTACCCATTCACAAGGGTGCTCCAATAACTTTTGTTGCATCAAGGTACACATAAATGGTATTAGGGCCCAATTTGAACTCCTCCAATATGATTGGTTCACTTGATAAAGAAGCGATTCTAGTTGCTCCAATTTACGAATGACATCCCTTGACCTCATGATCCACAATTCCATCACAAGTGCAAAGAGAAAATTTCCCACATCCCTTTTCTTCTATAGATCCCCCAATTTCCTTTACTGAAGAGTGGTATGAACTCCTCTAGAAAATGGTTTGTTGTTCTATTTTTTTCTCTAGTCCATATTCCAATCCATTGATGCATTGTTGTGTTGATTTAATAGGTGTCTTAAAAAATCCATTATTGATTATACTACTCCCACTAAACCACAACTCACTAGTAGTACCACAAGCAATCTTGTCTCTGCTCAACATAAATATTAAACCCTAACTGCATTAATACCCCTACACAGTGAAAGGACGATAACTCCAACAACACTACAACAAAGGAATATATAATGGTAGCATTACTTTGATCAACGTACACTCTCTCTTCTTAAGACTCTACCCTTATACCATAAAACTACAATAACATAAAACTCCAACACACTAATACTAGAAATGTAAAAACTTCCAAAGACATCTACCCCTACACAAACACTCTCAATAATACAAACATACATTCGATACCATTGATCTCTGTGATATGCTCCAATGTAGCAACTAAAATGCACACAATTTTGCAATTATGCTTAGAATCTATGGACTCCGATCATTATCCTTAGTGTATTTGGAACATGTCTATGATACATCATAGGTTTTGTTTCCATGATAAAATTTGGTTGGTCTTAAGTAAATTAGGTTGAGTCACTTAGAGTTGAATAGGGTCATTTGAATTCATAATTTTAAAAAAATTCACATATTTGAGGGGTCTTAATGGTCATCATTAGTGTGATTGGAGTCAATGTCAATGGAAAATCCAAAAGTATTTCTCGCATGAGCAAATTTGGTCATTAGGGTGAATTTGACACTTTTACCCAAGTTCGTAGTGAAATCAGTGTAAAAGAGTCAGAATTCACTACAAACTTTCCTAATGCTCTATTTTTCCAGTGTTATGAGTTTATGGTATTTTTGAGGCATTCAACGCATGTCGGGAGGTAACTGAATCATCAAATGAGTTCAAGAAAAGTCATTGGGACATTTGTTTAAGGGGGAAGTTGAATTGTCAAACTTCATGTGTATGACAAATCATCAAGGCAACAAAGCATGCCAACTCATCAATTGGACAACTCATCTTCTCAACCTGAAGTATTTCAAGGTCTTAACTCTAGTGTATCATTGGTCAACACATCAACATGTTAGTTTGGTGCGATAGAGATGCTACAAGCTTAATTGAAGAAAAAGGGTCTTAAAGTGATTATGGAAGATGTTGATGTTAAATATGGTAAGCCAAAAATTTTTGGTCACCTTTTGTCTTAAGATATCATCACAAGACATATGTAGGCTGAAAATATTATATTTGGGCAAAGAAGGAGAAATTACAAAAAAACTACCAAACTAGGTGAGTTCGTAGCGTGCTTTAGGATTGAGGCCGAGTTTTCGCTACTAACTCGCTGTATGTCTCCTTTAGCTAAAAATCCTTCAAAAAATACATGGAAGAGGGTTCTAGAGGCATGTATTTAGCTTATTATACCCAAGGAAGGCCCTCCAACAGTCAGAGAAGTCAAAATGGTTGCAGAAATTGCCAAATGGAAAACACTACGAACTCTCCTGAAATTTCCCGTACATGATTTGTTAGCAGTCAACTTCAAGTTTAATTTCTAACAAAATGAAAAATCATTTTGGAAATCGGAAAGAGGTTTGTCTTCAACACAAGCCCATATACAAAAACCTCTCTCAGTTTCTGAAACTGTAATATTCCCAAATGGGAAAAACAACAATATATCACATAAACATGGAAAGTAACAGTGAATACATCAATACAACATTACATGAGACAAATGTACAGTCATCTTATTAAACATATCAGCAAATAATGAGCACACGATATTGAGGATCAAGTCACTCAAGCAATAGAAAACAAGCCTCCAATAGGCAAAATATGCTAATACATGAGAAATACTGCCATACAAGTGCGATGAGCCATGACAACGTAGTTTTAGGGCATAAACTACTACATAAATGATATAACAATGTATGCACTATTTAATAGAAGAATTCAACTTCTACTACCCATTTGGTTTATGGTCTTGTTTTAATCACCATATTCAGAGAGCATATTCAATGACTAGGAACTATCCACATCGAGACTTTAGCTCTCTTCTTGGATTAGCACAATCCTTTGGATTAAGGGGGGAGGGGAATTTTGAAAACATAATCATCACGAATTATGTAAATTTGTATTATTCACTTGAAAGGAAGATAAAAAGTCTTAAAAGAATATAAAGAACCACGAGAGGTTCAAAAGACTTTTTGGCAAATGAAACTAAGGATCATAAATTAATATATTAATGTGTATCATATAAATGAAAAATGTATCACATACCTTATCTAATTGTTTTTGCATTTTGTGCATTCTCTAAAATAGTGTATTATTATTAGAGATATTATTTATACTCTTTTCACATTATCAAAACTTATTAAATAAAAGAAATCAATATTAAATACATTTTAGATTTATTTAAGTGAATATTAAATAATTTTTAGATTTTAATATATTGAAAATGAAAGTATTTTAATTATGATGTTTTTTCTATAATTAAAAATATCATGATTTTTATTAAATTATAAAGTTGTCTTATTTTTTCAAAATAAAATTGTTATTTATCAATACAAGCTGGATGAATGCGTGCAAATTTTGAGTTTTTTTTTAGAACTCATACTCAAACATCATTTAAAAAACATAAATAAGTGATAAGATTAAGAAACTATGTATCGAATTAATTGAAGTAATATTATTTGATTTTATGAAAATAATATATTTTTAAGTTTTGTTGATAAGAATAAGTATAAACCATATATTTTTATAATAATTGTTTTTAGTAAATCGATTGGGTTTATATTCCTGTGACACTAGTAACTGTCTTGCATTAAGGATGACACATGTACGGGGAATTTGAACAAATGACTTCATGGTTCACATAATTTTATCTCATAAAATTTTGCAATAAAGTGAATTATTTCAGGGTTTATTAATTACAATATTACATAATGTCATATATATATATAATTTTAGTCAAATAGATTTAGGTAAAATGGTTGAGAGAATTGGCATTTCTCTACAAAAATTCAATTTTGCATGTGACATATTGAATTCATAATAAATTTGAGCCTTATTATTTGAACAAGTCTCTTAAAACTGAAACATGCATATTCTTCATAAAATATAAAAATTTGTATACCTTTTTATAATATTTTTTATAATAATAAAAGTACAAAACAATACATGTCTTTTACGACTAAATCAATTATATATATATATATATATATTCCTCATAAAATATAAAAATTTGTATACCTTTCTATAATTTTTTTATAATAATAAAACTACAAAACAATGTAGGTCTCTTAAGACTCAAACATATATATATATATATATATATTTCATTTGTATGAGAGATTTATTGTTTTGTAATTTTAATAATAGAATTACAAAACAATACATGTCTTTTAAGAAATTTTTATATATATATATATGAGACATACACAGCTTTATAAAACTGATTTAAATAATTATATCCAAAGTCTATATATCTATTGAATACTAATTGTGATTTTTATTATTATTATCATAATTTTAAAGTTACTATATTTGTTAATAGTAAATTAATAAAAGTTTTTGGTTACTCATTTAAGTTCAAAATTGATTAATATTATATCAAAAGTAAATTAATAATATTTTTTCACTATTTATAGACAACATATTTTTTTCTATGGATGAAAAAATAATTTTGATATTTAAAACTGAGAATCTTTAAAATAACCTATCTTAAAATAATAATTCATTAAATTAAAATTTTATTTAAGTAAATTTTAATAACAAGATAGAAAATCTTCATCTTAAAACAAAACAAGAAATTAACCATACAAAAATCTAAATAACTAGAAGACTAGATAGATAAAAAAAAGACAAAGGGTAGAAGTCCTTGCCAATGAGATGGATTGAAATCGAAAAATTTTGTCCGTAGTTTGGAAAACTGTTCATCTCATTAAAAGAGGTGGATGGCTCAGAGTCGAACCCGCTCCTTGTTACTTGAAAAGTGACGACTTTCCGTGCACTCCGAGAACCATAGAAGAGACTCATCAACCTGCATAGACGCGTGGTGGAAGAAACTAGATAAGAGGCATTTGTTATTGAAGAATGGTGAACCTATGATCGCTAAGGCATATTGCATATGATTGACTTGTCGCAATAATTAGAGTGATGAGTTCCAAAGTCGACCATTAGCAAATGTCATATGTGTAATGTTTTATAAATACAATTTAAAAAATAAAGTTGTTGATTTATTTTAATTACAAATTTAATGAAGGTTGAGAGGGATTAAATCTTTTGTGATGTAAATATTTTTGAAGTGTAAAATTTGAAAAAAGATTTACAACAAGAGATAGTTGATTCTTTTACTCTCTCATAAATCCATGGTTATATATATATATATACATATATATATATATATATATATATATATATATATATTCTTGTCTCTTTTTTTGTTTTTCCTATTATGTCCAAGTCCATCAATAACCTATTTTGTTGAAATATCCACAATTTTTTTTTGCCCAATTGGGATCTGATCTAATTAATCTTGGATCCTAATGGGTTGAAAAAAAAATTGATATAAGTATTTATTAGCATATGAGAAGCGTTCCACGAGTTAGATATATAGACAAAAGTGAACTTAATGACCAGATACAAAATAAATTACTAAGTGAGACTGAGACTACCCCTATGGGTAGTGCAAATGATTCATCAGAAGTTAATGATCAATCTGGATATGAAACTCAAACAATTAATGTGAAAGATCCAGATGATTAGACGACCACAATGAAAGAGCGGATCGAAGATGGAAATAACATTGCCGAAAAAGTAGAAGATAATATCTACATTTTTTCACTAGGAGATGAGTACCTTTTATAGCTATAATAGATCTTTCACCATATCTAACATAGTGAATTTTAGGATCCTTCAACAACCAGATACTTTTCAGTGAATTTCGACAAGAAAATATGATAATATGTTTTCATCGAAATTTATGAGAGAGTAAAAGAATCAACTATCTCTTGTTGTAAATCTTTTTTCAAATTTTACACTTGAGAAATATTTAATCACAAAAGATTTAATCCCTCTCAACCCTCATTAAATTTGTAATTAAAATAAATAAATAAATATATATATATATATATATATATATATATATATATATATATATATATATATATATATATATATGTTTCATTGTTTAAATTGTGTTTTTGAATGCATATATGGATTCATGCTTTGAAAATGCCATTGGTTACTTAGATTGTGTAGTTTACATAATTTAATCTTTCATTGCTAAATTTCATATAAAATTGACTCAAAAATAAATAAATGAAAAGGGTAAAACTGTAGGGAACTAAGACTACTTGAAGTTTTTAACCATAACATTTTCTTTTTGCAATTAAGTTTATATAATATATAGATATTTCTTTTTGTTTAACCATACACACATTGAAATATTTTATCTATGATTCACATTGAATTTTTTTATAACCTTTTTTTTCTAGGAAAAAATCGTAATTTTATTAAGGAAAATCAAATTACATGTTTTATGCACTGTAGAGTGTCCATCAACAAGTCATGGCTGGTGATCAAAGATCAACTAAAAGAGAATATAAATACATATGAGGAAAAAAACTAAAATTTTCTCCATTTTTTCTTCTTAACCTTTTTGCCAGTGACCCTGTGATGGCATGGAGGAGACAAAGACGAGTTGGTTTTCTGCCACTGGTGTTCCATTGTCCTTGTCTAAATATGAGTTATCTGATGTATGCTATCATTTATTCCCACCGTTGTCCATACCCTCTAGATTCATAGCAGACTATTCCAGGGGAATTTGTAGTTCAAATCGATCTTGTGAACCATTTCCTCGTACATTTGGTTCATTTTTTGTCTGGTTGTTCTAATTGGGAATGGTCTCATCCTCTTCTTCTTGAGCTTCCCCCTCAGGCCTAGATGGGGGAAATTTCCACCCTTTGGACTGTTTTCCAATCTTCTTTTTTTTGGGTTTTCTTTCTTGGCGTCAGGGCATGTGTTTGTAAATGTCTGGCCTGCCTGCAAATTCTGCATCCGAAAGCAGTGTTTTCATAATCTAGGTGTTGCATCCAATTTTGTTGATTGTGTATCAACTGTATACTTTCCAGTAATCCTTTGCTGAGATCTACTTCCACTCAAATGCGTGTGAAAGTATAGATTCTCTCCTCTAATCGTTGTGTATTTGTTTTGATGTATCACCCAATAATGTTTCCAATACTTTCTAGGATGCAGAAATTCCAGAAGTGAAGGGGAATATTTTACAACTTGACCCATACTGGCATTCTCGAAACAACCATAGAGTTTTCATCAAATTCCGGAAACCATGGGGTAATGAAGAGGCTAGTGGAACTCAAGAACCATAATCCTTCTTGGAGTATGATTTCTCTAGCCTTTGAAGATGGAAATTTGACAATGAAGAACCCTTTGGAACATAGATGAATTTCACAGTTTGTGGTCTAGTTTGTGAAAATCCAATGAAATAACTCCATTGGATTAGGCCAAAAGCAGTTGAAACGACATATAATTTCTTGCGATTCATATGTAGTACGGTGTTCATCTATTTCTGGAATGTCTATGGTCAATTCTGGTGTATGATTCAGTTACTCTATTATGTAGGGGTTGGGGCTATTGCCAGCATGTTCGGGTGGTACAATAGCATATTTTTTACCTTGAAGAATGTTCTTGTAAGAGGGGCCTCCATTATTATTTCTTGTTTTGAGGAGCTTATACCCCTTGCACCCCCTGAACCTTTTGTCTTACCATGTTTTGCAGCTGCACCTCTCAGGCGTAGATTGAGGGTAATGGTAGACCCTAATGTGATGAGGTGATCTTTCATTGACCAATTATCTTATAGCATTCTACTACCACTAATCAGGGATTGCATATGTAATGGGTATCCCAATGATGCCTTGATGTTGTGTTTAAGGTGTATCACCAAGTCTGTGTCGTATATCCAAAATAAAACATATTTCCCAACAGGAGGTCTAGTAAAAAATTGAAAATAGGATGGGGATGCCTGTTGCAGAGTGTCTGCTTCCATAATTTTGTCTCGAGTCCGTTCCAATTTTGGGGTCCTAGTTGGTAGTCCATCAACAGGAAAAATTTTAAGGATGGAAATTTATCTTAAAGTTTAGAAACCTTGGCGAATCTTATGAGTCCCTAATATGCAAACTATAAAAGGTGATATTTTTTTAAAGATATCCAAATTTATAATGACTATATATAGTCTCTATAATTTTTTTGGCTATTTTTAAGATAACATAATTTTATACTATAAAACTTCGGCAAATCAATTTTATAAATAAATGGAAATTGGTTAAACTTCTCTTTGGAAAAATCATGGAAAATTAGTCCACCTGCAAATATTAGCCCCTAAAATTTTCCATATCCATTAGTAAGTATCCTCTCTATGGAATTGGAAGATGTATGCGGGTGGTTGCCGAGAAGAAAGAGATGACCCATAAACCCAGAACCAATCCATTTGTTGCGTGCAACCTTGTGCAAACAACATGAGATGGTGCGCCGGAGCAGGGTAGGCACTGATGAGGGCGGAGCAGGTGGGATCCCATCAAATATTTTGCACATCCGGCCGAGCCCATCTGCCATCTGCCCAGCTGCCAGAAACAGGAGATACCCAATACATTTCTTGAGCAGAGACAACTTGAAATGCCAAATGTCGCCTGCGTACCCAAATATGGTCTCGTGGTCAAAATGCACAAAGCTCATGTAGGCACAAGTCCCCATGTCTGATACAATATTCTGTTAATCTGGCGGTCTATAATTTCCACTCCCACCTTCCTTTTTAATATCAGATTTGAGGGTTTTGTGTGTCTGTGCACATTTATACAGCGGTGCAGATGTCTCAAGCCCTTTGATATCCGCCACGCTGCATACGACATGCACCTCTGAGGCAATATCAGGTCAACAGTTATATCAAGAATTAAATGAATTACGAATTTCAGTCTTATTAGTTTCATTAGGAAATAATTGAATTTTTGAAACTTTCAATTACTTCTTTTCTTTATACATTGAAATGTTTTATCATGATTAAGAATTTTTTTTTCAAACATGAAATTGATATTAAAATACATTAGTTAGTATAGATATTCTAATAGTCTATTAAAATATTTTTAAAAATTATGAGAATTATACATCTTGTTCACACTCAAAAATAAAAATATATATTGTTTTTTACTTTTACTTATTTTATTTCTCCAAAGTTAATATAAAATTATGTTATTTTACATAGAGATTGAAAACATTTTATTTATGATTGAGAGTTAATGTGAAATATTTTTACCACATCTCTTTCATACTAATCACATATATTCAATTTTTGCTAACATTATTTTTTGTTTGTTTTTTGTGTTTTTGTTTTAATTTATTTAAAGAATATTTTACTTTTATTTTAAAGGGGATACGTGTGAACACCACATGAGTATGGACAAAATCACACATAGCTTTCACACTGAATTGTAGAATGTGCTTCTTGACACAATGATAATAAATCATAACATCATCACGATATTCATAGTTTTAATTTTTTTTTACATAAATTGTGGGAAGTCATAACAACATCACCATATTCATACTTTTAATTTTTTTTTGCATATGCTGTGGGAATATTTGGGAAGAGTCATAGCAACATTACCATATTCATACTTTTAATTGTTTTTTACATAGGTTATGGGAATATTTAGGAAGGCTCAACCTTAATAGAGCAACTAGTAATGGTTTTAGCCATTTCTTTTTCTTGCTGACCATGGTCGAATTCCAACAAGGACCCGTTGGTGTCGACAATAAGTCCACTCACATACAAAGAGAGGGTGAAAACTCTAGAGAATCAATTGGCAGACTACAAAGCCAAAAATAATTCTAAGTGTCCTTGAGTTCAAGGCATAAGTCAAGTGTCATTTAGTTCAAGGCATGTGCTAACGAAGTGTGGGATCAATTAAATACATTACAAAGAGAACTATTTGTTCTAAGAAATAATGAATATTGTAGTCCAAGAGAACCACTTGTATAAGCAGGGACACATCAATAGTAGGAGGCAAACACACATGAACACCCATCAACATAATGTATGGTTATTGGTGGTCCACAATCGTTGAGCATTATCTAGCTCTTTACCTTAAAGGTATGATATTTCATTTCCCCCTTAACTAAATAATTCATTCTAATCCATTAAATTGGCCGAATCTCAACCAATAACTCTATCCATCATTAACAATGGGGTGCATTTCATGGGGCTTTAAACTTGTGCATAGAAGTCCTGAATGCTCAAAACCAACACTGGTGCAATGTATTGAAGCATGACACACTTCCAAAAAATCTCTTCTATGATTTCAAAAAAGTGGCTTGTCTTGTTCTAGTCGAATAGTATACATGTTTTGTGATAGCATGATAAATAAATAGAAGGGTTTTGATAGTAAATTACCTTATGTTGTTTTATACTTGGTCCTAAAGTAAAGTTGGGAGAACTAGGAGTATCATTCATAGAATTTGATAACTTAATGTTGAGTGAGTAACTTAGTCTGGTTTGATGTTTTCTCTTTAAAAATACTTTGATAACTTATTGTTGAGTGAGTAACTTAGTCTTGTTTGATGTTTTTTCTTTAAAACTACAAATCGACTCAAATGTGGGTGGTTTGCATACAATGAACTACAACAAAATATGGAAATAAATTAAAATGGATGTTAGTGTATGGGCCCTTTTGAATGTCAATATAAATAAGATGGGGTGGATTTGAATTTGAATTTATCGTTGTTATTAAAAAATTGAAGAATATCCTTGAGAGTTTATTTTTTATTTTTGATTTTTCTTAATAATGAAATTTTTAGGGAATAAAATCTATAGCGAATACAAACACAAAGACTTATATAAATATATAGGGAAATTAGAGATTCTTTGTTATTTTCCCCCCTATACTGATACTATATGTTTAAGAAGTGCTTACAAATACTATGTGTCAAAGAAGCTTTAAAATGTCCCAACTCTCACTGTAGGGGTTTCAACTTATTTAGACTTGGTTACTTTAATTTGAAGGGTTTCACAAAATTTTGTTTAAACCATAATATAGTTCATGGTACCTTATGTGGATACAATAGATTGCAACATATGCATGTTACGTTGCAGGTTCTTGTTTCGAGGATCCAATGAAAGATTGCCTTACCACCAAAGCATCTTATATTTGATATATTTCGGTTTTTCTAATAAAACCCATTTAGTTGTAATCCCTTAATTTATATATGCTTACGTATTAAACAAGAAATATTTTGAAATAAGTTTTAAAAACTTATCAACTACATAATGGATAACACATTCCTCGGGTATTTGATTGATATGACTTACAAGTGTAAATCCTTTTTGCAGAGTTGAATGTTTAGACTCTTGACAACAACAATAATTCCAAGCCTAAGGTGAATACCCAGACTCTTGATAAGAACAATAATTTTGGAAACATATGAATGGAAGCCCGAATCATGGAAGTGGAACTACACCAATGAATAAATGAGTGGTTGAGAGTAAGAAAAAGGAAAATAATAGAAAAGACAATGCACTAGGAGAGAGCTGAATAAAAATTCACTACATGGAACTATGTCTATACTACTAGACACATAATGAAGAACAATTGGCTTTGAAGAAGAACTAACTCTCAAAAATTACGTGCATGCCACAAGGGGATCCTTGCATACATTCCATATGATCCAACTCAATAAAAACATTAACATTAATTTACTAGCCTTTAACAAGGAAAAAACTATGTAATAGATATGGGTTATATTTTTAAAAACATTTAATATTATGAAGTACTGCTAGAACCACATAAACCCTTAAACTAAGAAACTTATGATAAATACATGAAATGAAAATAAAAAAATGGTATGAACTCATCAAACTTTCATTTAAAATAAAAAAATTTCATTAACACAAAACTAAAAAAACAAAAAGAAATTTGATTACTATAGTAACGGGTAGGGACTAATAATACTATCATAATAATAAACGAGTCATATTTAAGAGAGCCTATGAATTAAGCTATGCTATGAAGAATTAATAACATAATATACATGCTACAATATTCACATAGTAAGAGATTATCCCTACTTTATCTAAGGTAGTCCTCGACTTTATAAGTGATTCTTGTTACTTTATATAATTAGTCTTTGACCTAGGCATTAGCTATTATTGGTTGATGATTTATGTATCATGGTTTTTTAGTTGTATGCTTATTTAGTTGTGTATTTGTGTTTTGAGTTAATGCATGAGTTTATAATTGCATTGTTTCCTTTTTAATGTACATTTATGGATAACATTTTCAATAATTATGTACCGCATTCAAAGTGTTTTGAACTTAGCACTTGTCAACACGGAACTTTCCAAATGGCTAGTAACGTTGACGACAATTACTAGTTGACTTTTAGGTCAACTAATATATACATTGAATATGTTAGAATTGGCCAAAGATTTATGTATTGGTTTATTGATGCTTCAATAAATTCTAATCACTCATTTTTCATTTTATGCATGTTCACTTACTTTTATCCAATTTTTTATTTTATGCATGTTCACTTAGTTTTATATTTCCATTGAGGTGGTTGGATGAGTTATCATGATGGTTGCACATGTCACACTAATTGGCACACGTGTCGGACCTATAGTTCATTGGGCATGAGGCAAGCATCGCCATAAAAGGTTTTTTTTTTTTTTTTGGAAACCAAGTCTTGGCATAGGTGTAATTTCAATATTGAAAATGGCAGAAGGCACATCAAACTATGTAGGGGATCAAATCATAGGTTCCCATCTTAAATAGTGTTGGTTTTGATTGTCTTGTGAGAACCTTTATAAGTATTGTCCCCTATTACACCATTAAATATTACATTGTCTATGTCAAGATAACACATAGTTGGCTTCTCAAGAAGAGGTAGATGAGGAGGTCGTATAAGTTCCACATTGAAAACCACAATTAAACCAAGGAATGAAAGCAAATATAGCCTAAAACAATATCACCATATTATTTTGCAGTGACATGTGTAGCATATCATAGTAGGCATAGTTTATGGTGTTTCCCTTTAAACAATCCTTTTGGATGGGAAGTCATATCATATAAGGTTATGGAAGTTCCACGTTGAAGCCCGAGTGATCATTAAGGAAGGGAAGCAAATCAAGCTTGAAAACAATATCACCACATTATTTTGTGATGGTGCGTGGAACATAATAGAGTAGACAAAGTTTATTATGTTGTAATTTAAAATGACCCTGCGTGATAGGATGCCAAGCCTTATCACTAGCTGAGAATTTTTGATAGATGCATTGTGATTTATTATTTCATTGCTTACACTTGTTACAGGTTGTGCTAGAATGTTGTAAAGTTCACATTAGACAAATAATATTTGTTTAATGAACTCTTAGTACTATTTATAATCCTTTTTATATTTATGCAAAAGAGCCTATCTTGGTGGTTTTGGTTAATCTATTTCAAGTTATAAAGCATAATAAAATTTAAATGGATTTCTTGTGTCAGGCTAAGCCTTATAATTATGAAAGAAAAACTTTTATCCCAAGTGTAGGTGTGTTTATGATTATGTGTAGTAATTGATTATGGTGTGGTTTTCAACTATGCCCATTGATTTATTGGTGAAAAGTTGTTGACATGTTAAGACTTTTGTCTAATATGGTTTAGAGGGACTTTCAAATATTTCCAATGAATATGGGATCACATGGTAATATAACAAAAGCTGGCAACTCATAATTTACCCATGCATTAAAAAGACAATTTTGATTTATTTTGCAATGAGTCAATTTTCATGCACAGTGTAATGATTAACATCTTTGAAGTCTTATCAACAATGAAAAGATAAAAGTATTGATTACACATTATTGGTAGGATTATTAAAACATTTATAGATATAGACTCTGCTATGGAATGTACAAATGCATTCAAAGGCCTAATTCTTATTAGTTGGTTTTACAATGGCATAAGTGAACAAAGCTTTCATGTAGCTATCAATACTTGTATAGAGATTGGGAGAACTTAGAAATATATTCGAAGAACCATAAGTGATTTAAGGATGTTAGCATGGCTTATTGGGTTAGAGTAGTGCACTTCCTAGAGAAGATTTTTGAATTTTTCTCCTATTAATACACAAGAATTTCCAAGGCAACATAACAAGTTGTAACTCAAATATAAATTTATGCTTTTCTCCCACAATAATATATACCAACATAGATCCATATTAACTTTGGATCTACCAATCATCGACAGGGATCAAATCTCTTAAGATGCA
The DNA here is from genome assembly GCA_034641835.2 of Pinus albicaulis. Taxonomy (NCBI): domain Eukaryota; kingdom Viridiplantae; phylum Streptophyta; class Pinopsida; order Pinales; family Pinaceae; genus Pinus; species Pinus albicaulis. Next base: position 1,394,352,344 of record CM076581.1, read on the forward strand.
ATCATTTTTTGAGTGCCAAACTTGAGAAAAAGTTACACCTTGAGAGATTTTATCCCTCTTGACACTAGGTAAATATATATCTAAGATGAAGCTATGCTAGTTCCTTATAATATTACTTATATTACATATAAATTTAACATCTCTCTCTCTCTATATATAATTTTATTAAAATCCTCGTAATAGATAGAGCTACATACATATGCACATGACATTTTCTTTGACATGTTTTATATTTCTTTTAATTTGATATGCATGACCTTGATTAATTATACATATATAGAGATATTGTTGTAAGTATTGAGTTTATATACGATTATTTTTTTTTTCTAAATTTGACTATAATCTATTACTGTAACAAAATGGTACAATGAGGCACTAGCCTCAACAGTTCTCAGCCAGGGTTCATGGCATATTGCATCCAAAACATGTTAAAGACTGCCCTATAGTGGGAAACCAATCTGGTCCAAAATAGATGTGCCGCCCACGCAGGGGAAACTGGCATGTGAGCATAATTTACTGTTCTGTTTACAACCATTTCAAAACTAACTAAACTTTTCAAAAAAAACTGAAATGAACCCAAATGATTGGGATCTAGGAACCTGATTCCTGAAGAAGCTTGCAGGTTTAGCTGTCATTTGGTGTCATTGGGTGTTCTTCAATAATTCAGAAACTGTAGGCGTCGAGGTCTTCCTTTTCGGCCTACATTACACTCGTGTCATCCTTCTCCCTTTCTCCACCAGTAGCTTGTTCCTGATTGTCCCGTGTCTACTCTACGGTGCCTTCATCAGTGTGAATCCACCTGCGTTTGCAAGAAAGAGGCTCGCCCTGAGTTGAGTGGTGCTTCTCCGTTACGCTGGTGTGAGGATCTTTAGGAGGCTCGCCCTGAGTTGTGTCGTGCTCCTCCTCCTGAAACATGACTGTTATAGTGGCTTTGATAGTAGGTCTGTCCATAGCACATTGGTAAGTAAATTGGGCTATGTAATGGGAAGATTGTGAGTTGGACGGAAAGGTAGTAGCAGAAGGACCGGACTGTGGAGGCTGAGAGTTGGTAATGCGAGTGCGACCTCTGCCGCTACGCGTGTCTGGGTAGCGAGGCGAGAAATAATCAGATGAAGGCAAAGAAGTGGAGTTCGAATTAGGCGAGGGCGAGGAATGAGGCATTCTCCTTCTACTGCTGCCTCTTCTGCATCACATCCGTTGATGCAACTTGGGCATAGCTTCACCGGGAGAAAGGGACTGGGAATTATGAGGAATGGAAATTGTGAAGAAATGGTCACTAGAGATGCGGGAGTGGGGATGATGTTACAACAAATGCTCTGTGTATAGTGGTTACCTGGCCCAAACTCTATGCAGCAGAGAATTGAGTAGCACCTATTAGTTGCAGTGTGGAAACTTGGCTTTGCATCCACATGGGGACATTGACATTGCAAAGGCAGAGGAGCCTGAACATTCAAGAATGCAGGTCGGAAGGCTTCGGAGGGAGCCATTATGAAGTTTTGATGTAGGATGGCAGTGTTGAGTTGATTTAAGTGCCGCATTGAATTGCATTTATGAATGTTAATAAGTATGAGTTTACGGGCAGCAGAATGGCTGCTCCACTTGCCACCCCAAACCTCCACTATCGTATTAATCTTGGAAAACACCCGCATCCAGGGGTTTTTCTTCTTTGTGCACCAATGTAGTGCATTCCTAGAGTTGAGTAATATCATTGAGGATGGTGAGGGATCCTGCTTCTAACACTTGATCTTTGTCTACCCCTATATTTGCCAATAGATCAACAATCTTGTTGCCATCCCTTTTGACATGATTGAAGGTGATATCTCTCTCGTTTCTTAACCATTGTTCAATGAGTTCTAGGCGAGCCGCTAATCTCCAACTATTTTCCACTTTGCACGCTGGGGACCCCATTTGTATTTGATTGGCCATGTTGATGAGGATTTGGGAATCCCCTTCAATTATAACAGGGGAGAAATTATATTGATGTGCTAAACTGAGTCCTTGCCACAACCCTTCTAGTTCTGCTGAATTATTCGTATCCCAGCCAATGGATCTGAAGTAGATGAGAAGAGGGATGCCTTCATGATTTCTGAATATGCCTCCATATCCTGCCTTGCCTAGATTTCCTTTTGGGGCTTCATCAAAATTTAATTTAATTATACCTGGTGGAGGGGGAATCCATGGAGGGAGAGAGCAAGACGTGGTGTGGAGGATGTTGGGATCATCCTGAACAGGGGGGAGCCGGATGTGCCAATTTTCCAGAATATTCCTTTCCTGTGCTTCAGAAGGATAATCTTCTAGCTGCCATGTCTGAAGAGCCAGTGTTTCTTGAATATTCCGGTAGAAATTACTCCATAAGATGTTGAGGGGAGTACTTTGATTTTTAAAAATTCGCTTATTTCTTTCCTTCCAAATTGTCCAAAGAAGTAGACCCGGGAGGATTTTCCAGAGAGAATTTAATATCTTATTGTTGTATGGAGTGGGGATCTAGTTGAGTATGGTGCTGATAATATCCCATGAAACTCTGCATGTTCTTTGACACCTGAAGCTGAGTTTTTCCCATAGTTTGGTGGCCAAGTTGCACGAATCCATAAGGTGTTGAATAGTTTCATTTTGTTGATTGTAGTTGGGGCAGCATGAGGGTCCGTGGAAACCTCGTTTTATGAGATTATCCCATGTGAGAATTCTTCTATGGCTGAGCAACCAGATGAAAGTGGAAACTTTAGGCCAGATTCCAGGGATCCATATCTGTTCCCATATAGGATCCACAGGTTCCTGAGTTTGAATCATCAATCCATATGCCTCCTTGGTTGTAAAGATTCCTCGCGGGGTATATCCCCATCTTAGAATGTCCTTTTGATCTGAATATCTGATTTTTCGATTGTTGAGCTCTATGTCCATTGCTTTGTGGAAGTCCTCCTGTTCTTGCGGAGAAATCTATTCTGCCTTTTTCCATTGCCTGTATCCTTGATTGTTATGTTGAGTCCAGAATTGAGAAACTGTTTCGTTCTGATGAATAGCAAGTTCCTCAAGGTTCTGGAGTCGGAAGGTTTCTAGAATTTTGGGTCGTTGTTGCCAAGAGTCAACCCAAAATCTATCATTACCACCATCTCTAATCTCCCAAAAACTGTGTTGTTGTAGCATGTCCGTGTTCTGTCTTGCTGCATTCCAAATGAGAGAACCGACATCATTATTTGTGAGTCTAATCAATTCTTCCAGTGGTTGATTATTTGCATATGTTGTTGTCCATAATTTGGCCCATGGAGTGTATGGGGTTGATAGCCATTGCCACTATATTTTCATTCCCATCACTGCATTACTATGTTGTGGATCCCGTAGTCCAAGGCCTCCTTGCTTTTTGGTGTGCAGAATGTTGTCCATTTTACTAATGCCCATTTGCGATTTTGTCCTGAGGAACCCCATAGAAAGTTGCATTGTATGTCCTTGATCTTCTTGAGTACCCACTTTGGCGCTGCAAGCACAGAAAAAAGGTATATAGGCATAATTTGAAGTACAACTTTGATGAGCACAAGTCAACTGGGCATATTAAGAGTTCTATATGTCCATGAAGAGAGCTAGCCTTCAAGTTTTTCGAGGAGCAGTTGCCAGGATGTGTGCTTTATGGCTAAGTCGATCAAAGGTGGGCCCAAGTATTTGGAGGGTAGTTTGGCTATAGTGAAACCCATGATTATAGCTATGTTGCTTTGGGATACTATGGGTGTATGAAAAAAGAAGATCTGAGACTTGACAGTGTTAATGGTGGTTCCTGAGGCCTCAGAGAAGCTATCTAACTGGGATTTAAGAGTATAAGCTTCTTGGATGGAAGGGTGCCCAAACAACATATTATCATCCACGAATTGTTGATGAGTGGTGGTAGAGGATCTGTGCACTGAGATGCCTAAGAGGTTTTGAGAGTGGAGAACATGCTTTAAGAGACGTCCTAAGCCTTCTGCCATGAGGACAAAGATGAACGGTGATAGGGGATCACCTTGATGAATATCTCGAGATGGGGAGAATGGGCATGAAGGGATGCCATTAACTAAGATAGAGAAGAAAGTAGAGGAAATAAGATTCATCACCCATCTGACCCATGTTGGGCTGAAACCATAGGCTGTAATTATTTGTTTTATATATGTCCAGCTTAATTTGTCAAATGCTTTTGATAAATAAATTTTGAGAAGCATACCTGCCTGTTTGTTGTGCTTTAGAGAGTGAATTATCTCATGCGTTAGAATTATGCCATCTAGGATTTGATGTCCCTCCACATATCCTGATTGTTCCTGCGATACTAGTAGGGGAAGCAGCGGCTTGAGTCTGTTGGCAATGATTTTTGAAATTACTTTGTAGATTACATTGCATAGAGTTATGGGCCAAAACTTATCTGAGGTGTTGGGGTGATCTTCTTTGGGAATGAGGGCTATGAATGTTGCATTTAGCGAAGGAAGCAGCCAATGTATTGTCCTAGATTCCTCCACCACTTTCCATACTTCTAGTTTGATGAGATCCCAGAAGTGATGGAAGAAGTTGGATGTAAATCCATCAGGTCTAGGGGATTTCTCGTCTTTCAATTGAGCTATTGCAGATTCAACTTCCATTAGAGTAACAGATTGGAGTAGTAGTTGATTTTTCTCCTTCGGTAGTTATTTTAGGCACATGTTGAAGAATTTTATTTATGCTGGTTGCCTGTTCACTGGAGGCTCTTGATGAACAAATTTAAAGTGGTTGAGGATTTCTTTCTCGATGTCCTCATGTTACTCCATTCTTTCTCCATGCTGGTTCTTAATTTGGGCTATGTTGTTATGCATTCTTCTCTGGATGGTGGTATGGTGAAAGAATTTAGTGTTTCTCTCCCCCTCTTTTAGCCATCTGATTCTTGATTTTCGCTTCCACTGCACTTCCTCTTGCTTCCTTTTGTCTTCTAGCTAAGTAGTAAGGTCTTGTTCCTGATTAGCTAGTGTATCTATTCTCCCTTCCTCAATAATTCGTTGCTGTAGCTCCTTCATATTTTTTTCAAGAGTTTTTTGAGCTTGAAAAATATTTCTGAAGGTGGAATGGTTCCATTTCTTGATTAGCCTTTTCAGATACTTTAGGAGTTGTTGGAATTGATACATGATTGATCCATTTGGAGAGGTGAAGCTTTCCCAGGCTGTTTTGACCATATTTTTGAATTATGGATGTGAAATCCAAAAGGTTTCAAATCAGAAATGTCTTCTGGTGGAATCACTCGATCGTTGCCATTGTAGAGAGATTGGCCAATGATCCGAGCCTGATAATGGAAAGATTGAGGTTGTGATATCTCCGCCCAGGTGAATGGAATTGTCTGAAATGAGAAATCGATCCAACTGAGATGTAATTTGTTGTGATCCCAATCTTCTGTTATTCCAGGTATAGATGCCATTATTGAATGGTAAGTCTATCAGCCAGTTGTTTTGTATGTAGTCTCTAAAATGATTGCTTTCATTATCCAATTTGACTCTACCACCTTTTTTCTCCTCCAGTTTAATGATCATGTTGAAATCCCCACCTGTAATCCATAGTGGGTGAGTTCTGGCTGAATTGAGAGCTTCTAATGTGTTTAGAAGTGCAATATTTTGTAGGGAATCCTGAGGAAAATATAAATTTGTCAAATGACCATGTATATTGGTTCCTATGATGTGAAAAGTGGCTTGTATGAGATAATGGGAGGGGCATGAAAGTCCGTAAGGGAGATGGCTTGCGAATTCCATGCGATGGCAAGTCCTCTCGATGCTCCAGACGTGTCAACCGCCACTGATTGACATTCTGGCCACGCTCTAGAAATAATGGAACCCAGTGTAGTGCTATTGCATTTTGTTTCTTGCATGAGAAAAATTTGTGGTTTTTCCTGCTGTATCATGGTCTTTATCATTCTGTATTTCCAGGGGTTGTTGAGCCCTCTTACATTCCATGAGATGAGCTTCATGGTTGACTAGTGGAAACAGGACTGAAGTACTTAGTTAACTTGGAATATCTTCCTGACTCCACCAGGATTTCCCCTACAATGATTGTTCTTTGTAGATCTGTTTTTCTTCCCCTTTTCTTGCTATCTTTTTGGAGATTTTTTCCATCCCAAATACTGCCTGGTTGTATGCCTAGGGTTCTCTGCTGATGTGCTCTTGAAAGAATTATTTCCAAGTTCTCAAGCTGCCTCTTCGGGATTTTGTCAAACTCTTTCTTTCGGCAAGATTTTTTAAGACTAATAATGTCAAGATCTCCTATGTCAAAGCTCTCTAGTTCCTCATCCATGTGGATGGGTTGGTTGCTTTCAGGCATTGAGCTAGTGATCTTGGCGGGATCTAATAAGAAGCTGTCGATGTCCATTCCTTTCACTTGCCATATCACTAAGTCTTTCTCCATGTTGGGAATGGTGGGATGGACAACTGTCCTTGGATCAACTTGTGGTTCATGCAGATATGTGCTTAGATCCATGCCATGAGTGGAGGTGGATGGTGTGGTGGATGGTTCAATAGGTTTGGATGGTTCTGTTTTAGGCATGGAATGTTGGGACAGAATATCAAAGCTATTACTTGTGGATGGTGCTGATGGAGTGGGTAAGGGGCTTTTTGGGCCTGATGAGGGTTTTTTGGCATGCTTCTTTCGGTTGTTAACTTTGGTGAATCCTTTTGAGTCAGACTTTCTCGGGTTGTCTGTGGTTTTGGAAGAGGCATTTAGAGGAAAATCTCGGAATAGATGGCCATGTGCATGTAATTTTCTACACCTGAAAGGTGCATGCTCATAATATATGGGCCGAATCCATTCAAAATCATCATGAAATAGACTTACTGAATCTGTGAGAGCTTTTCCTAGTCGCATGTAGACACAGATGCGAGCGTAAGAGGTATACCTTCTAAGCTTTGTTTCCTCTACAATCTAAATGAATTCTCCAAGTTCGTTGCCTATGTCTTTTAGAGATTCTTCATCCCAGTATTCCAAAGTCAGAGAGTACATTCTGATCCAGATCGGCACCCATCTGAAGTCTTCTTTGTCTGGGTTGAATCTTTCGATCCAGTCCCTTAGATACAGACCCACTGCATTGAAGAAGTAGGGGCCACCATCCAAAACTCTGTTCCTGTCTTTGATGTAGTTGAATATGGCATTGAAGAAGCCTTTTGGCCCTAGCTGTAAGGTAACACGTCCTTTTGGTTTCCATTTTGATGCAATCCATCCCTGTAAGGCTTTCTCTGTTGGCCATAAGCTAATGAATTTACCTATGAGCGCATGGTCCTTCATAAACTGTATTTGGGCATTGATTCGATGACTCAGTAGGTCAATCTTGGGGTGCTCTGTGGCTATGGGCTTGCATGTGGACGATGTCGCCTTCACATGTTCTGCATTCGTCGTGCCTTCCTTCTCCTTCCCCTTGTTCAAAGCTTCCGTTTCCTATTGCGGTACTGATTGACTTGTCATTTTCTCTGCGTTTTCAATCGCAGTATTTTCATTTTTGTCGTTATTGTCCGTGGGGGGAGGCCCTTTGGCCTCCCCCATCTCAATATTCATGATGGATACCTGGTCAAAACTTTTGATCCAAAGCTTGAGGTACTATGTTGCTACAACGGAGGCCTTCCGCACCAATATTTCTGTCATGGTAAGGTTTTGTCAGAAACCCTAGACGGCCATGGTTAGATTTGCAATTCTTCCTTCTCCACTTTACTTACTATGTTCTAGATCTATATTTATATACGATTATTAACTAAAGTTGAACATGAAGTTTTGAAATACCATGCTTATGAATATGAATTATCATTATTTTAATTTATTTTAATGTAATATGCATATTATGAAACTTTTTCGAAAAATTTATTTGTAATGTTATTAATACTTTTTTCATTATTATTATTTTTATTTAATGCTTCACTACAAAATCTCCCACATAATGACGGTGACATAATTATTTATTTTATTTTTAAATTTACTTTTAGATTTAACAAGTCATTAATGTAACACTCCACTACATTATCTGCCCCATATTAGTATATAGAGTGCATCTCGCTACAACTATAATTTTTTATAAAAGTTAGGTTTAAGGTGAAATAATGTTGTTGGCCATGGCTTTGATGTCCATAAATGTTAAAAATAATAGATGTGTGCTCACTGATTGTTGACCTAAGCCATTTGTTTGCACAACAACTAACACATGCTTGTCTTGGATAAAAACCAGGTGGAATTATTTTAAATAAGACATCTGCTTGAGTTGACACATGCTTTGCAACTTGTTACTAAAACATACTTATCTTGGATAAATACTAGGTGGAACAATTTTAAATAAGCCATCTACTTGAGTCAACACATGCTTTGAAGCTTGTTATACGTTTGCACAAATTATTAAGGTTTATGTTTAGAAAGAGTAATCGAATAATCGTCTCCTTACCTTTAATGTATTGTTGTCATTGATTGGAAACTTGTATAATCATTTATATATCCCGATCACATTTTCATTGTGAATGATATAATTGAAGGTTTATGAGTGGTAAAAGTACATATGTCTATTCTAAGTAAAAACTCCTCCTACTGCATACTCATATACATATGTTTGAATTTTAAATGGTTAATGAAGATTATGTAGGAAAAACACTAATGTGGAGTAGAAATTTCACTTTAGTTCCTAGAATTCACATTCCTATGCTTAAACACATTTACAAACTAGTATATTTTTATCACCACATATCATTAGGTTGGGAGAGTATGCCACTTGCTAATAATGGCTGGCTATGTGCATTGGTCATGAATGTTGATTTTTTTTTTGTGTCAATAAAAAATCTCAGCTTAATAAATGCCATGGATTTACACAATAGAAGTTTCATCCCTAATGTTGAATTCAATTTCACTATAAATTCCTATGAAAAATTTAGATATGCAATAAAATATATTTGTAGGTAACCTTCAAAGCATAGAAATCACAAATGACAAATTGCTATATAATTTTAGTATTTATTAGGGAAAGATATAAATCACAATTTAGATATGAAAATTACATTAAATAACAACAAATAAACATACAACACAATTGGTTATTAAGTTCGTAAAAAACATCTTAAATGATCTTAGCATTCAACTCATTTGTTCATTAAATCTACATAGTAAATTAATTCAAAACTTCCAAAAATTTTAATCTAAAAGATCAAATCTACAACATAAATTGGGATAAAAAAACTTAAGTATTTCTATTTATGTGAGAATAAGACTAGAATACAATATATACTCTAATCTTGGGCAAGAAAATGCAAAGCCTTCAGATCTCATCTAAAGCAATAATTGATATATGCATCCCAAACCTAAGCTAGGACACATGATGCCAATCACTAAGAAACCTTAGTATTCCATTAGCCATGTAAAGCATCTCGCTAAGCTCGTACAACTAATTTTTAGAGCTCCATAACTAGTTAGCACCACACCAACTAATCTACTTGAAGCTTCTGTCTAGTCAATTTAGCGTCCTAAATTGCTAACATAAATTATCAACCAGGGCTAGTAAACTGATGAAGTGTGGTGCACTATATGTGCCTAAGTGACCTCTTCCTTACTTCGTTGTATGTGTTTTTCTTATTTTTTTTGGGGGTTTTGTCTTTTTAGTACTTAGTACACTACTCTATGTTCAAAAGATGAAATCAAATCTATGTCAAAAAGAAAATAAAATGAAACCTTAGACTCAAAATAGAGTGTAAATTCTATCCCTAATTAGGAAAATGATGAAAAACAGAGCATTCTAATCCATGGATATCCTAGCTTGCAAATGAACATTCATGAAATGAAAAGTAACTCAAAACACTACAACTTAATCTGATTCATTTAGTTAGAGATTTTTTGGAAGAGCTTGTGAAAAAGATTAATTTTAATGCAATGAGGATCTCCTAAAACATAAAAGGAAATGCTGAAACAAACAATAACTTAAAACATTATAGTGAAATCTCATTCATTTGATAGAAGTTTATTGGAAGAGCTTGAGAAAAAGATTACTATAATGTAGTAAGGATCTCCTATGAAATGCTGAAACAACTTATAACATTACAACTAAATCTCATTCATGAGTTAGAGGTTTATTGGAAGAGCTTGTGAAAGAGATAAATCACAATGTGATAAGGATCTTCAATGAAGCAAAACAGTCCATAACTCATAATACTACAACTTAGTCCCATTCGTGAATTAGAGGTTTATTGGAAAAGCTTTTGAAAGAGACTAACTACAGTATAATGAGGAATCTGATCTAAGATTGTGTGAACAAAATATTTCTTATATAGAGATTGACAGTAGGGGCTTTTACTGGTTATTTCACCTTTACTAGAAAGGATGAAACCAGAAGCTTCTGGCCCTCTTACTAACTCTGCCTAAAGAAATATAATGTAAACACTAAATAGATCTGACAAATGAGGATCTTCTTTTTAACTAAATAACAGAAAATGAAATGCTAATAACTCAAAATATCACAATTGAATCCCATTCATTTAATAGAGATGTATTGGAAGAGCTTGAGAAAGAGACTAACTGCAATATCATGAGGATCCTTTATGTAAGCAAATGACATGAAAAATAATGCTAAAAGCTATGATTTCAGAAAGCAATCTAAGTAAGGAAATATGAAAAAACAGAATTGAAAACAACTTATCTAGAAAACATGTAAAACCTCCTTGAATAGCAGGGGCCCTCTGCTACCAATTTGGTGTAATCCTTCTTCAGCTCCTTAAAATTGTAATCAAAACACCATAAAGGAACTTCTTTATTGAAAAAAACTCACAAATCTACATCCCATTCCATCTTAAGCTTTGTTACAAAACACTCTCTATTCCTTTCTCTCCTTCTCCTATTTTTCACTATTTTTTCACTACTCATGATAGGAGAAATATTCTCCTATTTATACAAATATGAGGAGTTATCTCATTAATGGGAGTCCATGAATCTCTCCCTCCATCTCTAGAGTTACAATCAAAATAGGAAATGATAAGACACATGTCTTTCTAGAGTTTCAACACAACTAAGAAATGACACACATATCCTCTTAGAGTTTCAATACAACAAGGAAATGAGACACATATCCTCATGATCCCATGATCTTCTCCAACAAAATTCGAATTTGTCCTTAGAGTGCCACATAAGGGTCTTCTAGAAGTCTCCTTTTGATCTACACATGTCAACAATCTCAACCCACTTGTTAGGTATAAGCATATGCACATTATTTTCTAATTTTTAACCACAAATTCACTTTAAAAGGCTAAGAATTAATAAAGTTTGAAAAAACATAAATGTGGCCCAATGATAATGAAGTGGGATGAATGTAGTGACATAGTAGTGAAATGGAGGTGATATAATGGACATAATAGTGAAAGTGTAATGGAAATGAATGACATTTTCAAGACCCAACATACCCCCCAACTGAAGTTATTGCATGTCCTCATGCAATATATATTACATTAACTCTTTTGATCTTTGAGCTTTGGCTTAACTTTGCATGATATCATCTGATAACTTCATATTTCTGCAAAGTGTTTTACTTGAATTACAACATAGTTGGTTCTTGTGTGACAACCATGATTTTGTTTGTATCCAATTTATCCTTTAAGCATTTTTTTTTTTTTTGAATCAAATGAAATGATGAAATTTTTTTTAATTTTTTAAATTTTTTTATTGAATCAATTGAAATGATAAAGTTCATTTTGTCTCCTTTTTTTTTTTTTTAAGATGTAAGAAATAAGGTTACCTAGTTACACTTCCCCGGAAACGGCGCCAAAATGTCTAGTCAATTTAGCGTCCTAAATTGCTAACATAAATTATCAACCAGGGCTAGTAAACTGATGAAGTGTGGTGCACTATATGTGCCTAAGTGACCTCTTCCTTACTTCGTTGTATGTGTTTTTCTTATTGTTTTTGGGGGTTTTGTCTTTTTAGTACTGAGTACGTTACTCTATGTTCAAAAGATGAAATCAAATCTATGTCAAAAAGAAAAGAAAAGGAAAACTTAGACTCAAAATAGAGTGTAAATTCTATCCCTAATTAGGAAAATGATGAAAAACAGAGCATTCTAATCCATGGATATCCTAGCTTGCAAATGAACATTCATGAAATGAAAAGTAACTCAAAACACTACAACTTAATCTGATTCATTTAGTTAGAGATTTGTTGGAAGAGCTTGTGAAAAAAAATTAATTTTAATGCAATGAGGATCTCCTAAAACATAAAAGGAAATGCTGAAACAAACAGTAACTTAAAACATTATAGTGAAATCTCATTCATTTGATAGAAGTTTATTGGAAGAGCTTGAGAAAAAAATTACTATAATGTAGTAAGGATCTCCTATGAAATGCTGAAACAACTTATAACATTACAACTAAATCTCATTCATGAGTTAGAGGTTTATTGGAAGAGCTTGTGAAAGAGATTAATCATACTGTGATAAGGATCTTCAATGAAGCAAAACAATCCATAACTCACAATACTACAACTTAGTCCCATTCGTGAATTAGAGGTTTATTGGAAAAGATTTTGAAAGAGACTAACTACAGTATAATGAGGAATCTGATCTGAAATTGTGTGAACAAAATATTTCTTATACAGAGATTGACAGTAGGGGCTTTTACTGGTTATTTCACCTTTACTAGAAAGGATGAAACCAGAAGCTTCTGGCCCTCTTACTGACTCTGCCTAAAGAAATATAATGTAAACACTAAATAGATCTGATAAATGAGGATCTTCTTTTTAACTAAATAACAGAAAATGAAATGCTAATAACTCAAAATATCACAATTGAATCCCATTAATTTAATAGAGATGTATTGGAAGAGCTTGAGAAAGAGACTAACTGCAATATCATGAGGATCCTTTATCTAAGAAAATGACATGAAAAATAATGCTAAAAGCTATGATTTCAGAAAGCAATCTAAGTAAGGAAATATGACAAAACAGAATTGAAAACAACTTATCTAGAAAACATATAAATCCTCCTTGAATAGCAGGGGCCCTCTGCTACCAATTTGGTGTAATCCTTAGCTCCTTGAAGATGTGATCAAAACAACATCAAAGAACTAAAATTCTTTATTGAAAAACTCACAAATCTACATCCCATTCCATCTTAAGCTTTGTTACAAAACACTCTCTATTCCTTTCTCTCTTTCTCCTATTTTTCACTATTTTTTCACTACCCATGATAGGAGAAAGCTTCTCCTATTTATACAAAATATGAGGAGTTATCTCATTAATGGGAGTCCATGAATCTCTCACTCCATCTCTAGAGTTACAATCAAAATAGGAAATGATAAGACACATGTCTTTCTAGAGTTTCAACACAACTAAGAAATGAGACACATATTCTCTTAGAGTTTCAATACAACAAGGAAATGAGACACATATCCTCATGATCCCATGATCTTCTCCAACCAAATTCGAATTTGTCCTTAGAGTGCCACATAAGGGTCTTCTAGAAGTCTCCTTTTGATCTACACAAGTCAACAATCTCAACCCACTTGTTAGGTATAAGCATATGCACATTATTTTCTAATTTTTAACCACAAATTCACTTAAAAAGGCTAATAATTAATAAAGTTTGGAAAAACATAAATGTGGCCCAATGATAATGAAAGTGGGATGAATGTAGTGACATAGTAGTGAAATGGAGGTGATATAATGGACATAATAGTGAAAGTGTAATGGAAATGAATGACATTTTCAAGACCCAACAGCTTCATGATCAAATTTATAATGAGTACAACAATACAACTGATACCAAGTTTGAAATGCAAAACCCATACAACTTATCCCAAGCAAAGCTTCTCACAAGCATAACAAATAGTAGCTAGGGGACCACATGCTAATCACCAGCAAACCCTAGCATCACTTCAATCTCCAAAATATACATCAAACAAAATGAAGATTCATACAACATGCAATACATTCTCTTTATGTTTTCCTCTTTATCTTGAGTTAATAATAATGAAGTGATGTGCTTCCACTTCTTTTGCAGAGTAAGAAGAGTGAGTTACAATGTAAAATTATAATCCTAGACTAGGTCCAGAAGTGGGGCACAGTACACATGCTAACTCACATAATCTACATAGTTTTATACACCCCTAAGTCATCAACTCATCCAACTCACATATTTGTATGCAAAAAATTATCCCTCATCCAAATAAAAAAATAGATGAAAAGTAGGATATGCAACAAGACACCCTTCATTGAGACTCTATCCCTTAAATTCCCTTGTCACTAAGAAAAAATATTCTCAGACACTAATGTGCTCATATGATTGAAGGTTAATGGAGAACAAGTTTGGAGCAACCAAAACCAACAACGAATAACTTATACCTTCTTTGGATCCACATGCATAATTGCTTCATCCATAATGAATTTAAGGTACTGTAGCCTTTTCTTTCTGGGAAGGAATCAATGCTAAGGGAATATTTTATAGATTCAAAGTTTACCTTCCTTCATTTTTAGAAATATGGTACTCCTTTTTATCAATATTTGGTGTTCTATATTATTGATCTTGGATAATTAGGAGTGCTAGAAAGTTAAACTTCACAAATCTTCAAAGAAAGTCAATGACCTTTTTATTAGCTATTTTTTTTAATCTTAAAATTATATAAATTCCTTAGAAAATACCATGCAACTAAGAAAATCAATGATTCATAAACTTCTGTGGATATTCCACTAGATATTTCGTCACAACAAATCTGATAAATTATACTTAAAAATTTGAGATTTACACTATGAGGTTTTATTTCTCTTTATATTTTTGCATATGTGAATTGCTGTTTATTGTGTATACATGAAAATTATAATTATGTATAAGATAAATAACAGTGAAATAAAAACTCAAAAACCAAAATTTGACACCAGATATAGCTTGGGAAACCCGTTCAGGAGAAAACCCATATGGAAGTTGAGGCTTCTTTGCTCTCTTTCTCTGAATAGAAAATGGAGTTGTGAGTGCAAAGAAGTATCCCTATGGCCCATGGGTTACTTTAGTTCACAAATACTCTTAGTGTTCTATCTTTTTATCCCTCTTTGCCACTTTTCTTGTATTTGGAATAAAAATGCACTAAAAAGAATGGAGCCCCTTTTTCTCCTAGTGGCTCGGTTATAACACAACTCAATAACCTACTAGTGGTTAGGTTTGACACTTTAAAATCTTAAATGGAGTTACAAAATTTTCTCTTCTATAATTATATTCATAATGATCATGTGATTCGTCCATTTTCCATGAGTAATGGGGTTGACATGGTATCCTCTCAAATTATGGTGTAAAAAACAAGAAGGTAAACTTTTGAGTGACATAAAATTTTCATAAGAACTCTGATTGGGGAGATTATTACATCCTTGGAAAGGTATATGTGTATATAATAGGAATAAAAGTATAATTAATTAGAAAATTTTATCCCAAAAAATTTTGTTTGTTTCCTCCTAGTTATCTTAAAAAGTTTCAAACTTCAATTTTCCAAATTGTGTCCCATTAGTTAAAATGGTATTGCGAGTTTATTCCTCCACTTTTTCCACTTCAAAAGCATCAATATGGATGGAAAAAATATAATGATTATATATGTATCAAAAACTAAATGAAAAATTAGATATTGTAAAAGGAAATGTCCCTCAATGATAACATACTAGTCTTCCTCCTTATATAATCACTACTCGTGATGAATATTCATTGGCATCCATATCTAGTTCAAATGGTTTTTTTAAATTAGGAATTTATAGGATTATATCATTATTGATACTCCTCTTTAGTTATTTAAATGATTATCATTGTGGCTTACCCTAATGGAAGTTCTTCCACTTTATGGTCATGCCATGCAATGGTGTTGCTACTACTAAAAAGTTTGCAATGAAATTTACAAATATTGATGTTCTCCCATAACACTTATAACCACCATAAATTTGGTGGGAAGAGAGAATTGGATGATGGCTACAAATTTTTCTAGATCCACCTTCATATTTCCTTCACTAATCATGTGTCCAGTATAAATCAAGGACTCCTTCTTGAATGCACACTTCTTCAAATTTGCAGTAAATTGATTCTTCTTTAATGTCTCTAGAACTTGCATCACATGTGAGATGTGCTCTTACCATTAATAAAGGTTACTATGTCATATAGGTACACTATTAGAAATGAATTAATAAAAGTATGTAACACATCATTCATCTATATCATAATTGAATTACATAAATTGAAAGGCATCACCAACTACTTGTAGATACCTTTTTTTCCACACATCTTTATTTTTTATTGTCACCTAATGGTAACCCAGTTTGAGGTCCAACTTGGTGAAGAAATTTGCTAGTTGAAGATGATCCAATAAGTAATTGTTGATAGGAAGAAATGTTTTTCCTGTAACAAGGGGATCATCACCTGATAAAGGCCCCAATTAGGCCTTTATTATTTTGGTATGGTGACATCCACTGGTATGTTGCATCGATTTCCACTAAATGGATTGATCCTTGAAAGGAGACTTTATTTGAAGCTCTCCTAAATCTAAATGTATTATATACTACTTTTCAAAAAGTATCAATAACTAATTTATATCTATTCTAAGCCTACACTTCCTAAATGAGATATAGAAGCAATTCAGTGTCTCTCCATTAGGAGTAAGAAGAATAACAGAGAAATGAAAATGAGATAATTGTAATCTATCGAGCTATAGAAGTAGTTTATACAACCTAATAACGATTAAAAAATATGTATATCAATGTTAACTTAATAAATAATTACTTAAGAAAAACATATCTAAGAATATGCATGCTTAGTATGGAGGATTAACACATTTTAACATGAGATAAAGCTAAACTCACAAAATATGGAAATAAGACTCATAATAAAACAATAGTTAAAAAAAATGCTTATCAATGATGCCTTTGTAAACAATTACAAATAAATCATGAACATGCATACTCATATGAGTAATTAAGTTTGCAAAATTTAGATCAACCATGAAATATATCTTATCAATGGTTTAAAAAAAATAACTAACCATGAAAGACATATTATCAAATTATGGTTTTAAACAAGCATAACTTTGCATAAATCTACAATAGTGCACATAAAAAAAACTTATATTAATCTATAATAGAATTTTGGAAAAAAGAAGAAGAAGAAGAAGAATTTCATTACTCTTAACAATAATAATAGTATTAATATCAATCACAATTAATAGACTTCATGATTCATCAATTAATTTGCTAAACTCGACGATAGTGCACAAGAAATGATCACTCATTCTAATTCCAAAATACAAATGATTACAAGAAAAAAATAGTAATAATACTAAATTCTTCTTGTATTTGATTCAACCTCTAGTCCTCCAGAATCCCCTTAGTCCAGGCTCTAGATTTCAAAGTTCCCTTTGGCTATTAGATTCTACCCATCATATACTGAGTTTCAACCATTTGATAGAGAGTGATGAAAAACAAAAATCATGATATTCTAATGTCCTAACTTCCTGAAAAATAATATAAATAAATAAAAAACAAAATAAAAAACAAAATTTTCTAGCCACCGAATTTTGAACACCGAGCACCAAATACTGGCCACCAGACCGCTGTATTGTTACATTCAAATATTGGCCATTGGAAAAGGAGGAAATTAATTAGAAACACAAAAATATTATCATTCTGACACTTTGATCATCATATTTTGAACATTGGGCAGCAGATTCTAACTATTGGACACCAGATTTTGACCCCATATATTGAAATATTAATGAGGTCCTAAGTGAGCCCAATGAGGTGATATTGATATGATAATAACGTATCCCAATTTGATATGGGAAGATGCATAAGTAAATGTGAAATATTATAATAAAATATAATAAAAATAAAATTAGATAAATATACCCTGGATGAGAGTATTAATGTTTGATTTGGCCTGCCTCCACCTAGCCATGCTGATGACAGGTAGCCGTCCTCCTCACAAGGAGGTACATGGCCACAGAAATATTATTAAACACTGGGGTGTGAGTAATACTTACTCCACCACCCTCGATATGTATGCTACGTCCTCTCTACATCAGGTTCACATTTACGACAACCTTCCTGCATTCATTCTGCCTTCTACACCATTATGTCTCTTGGAGCCATATATGGACCATAAGGCTATGTTTTAGAATTTTTATTGTGGCCTCTCTATAGTTCTCAGACTTAATTCCATCTCCCCCTGCATCTTTGCTCCTGCCAAGCCCTTGCATCATACCTCTGTTCATTCGGCTCTCTGTCATGACGTTGAGCCTTCTCCTCCATCTCATTTGCAACCCTGCACCTTGACTTCAACCATGCCTTGACGCCACTGCATGCACTTCCATAGAGGTGTTGGACGTGGGCTCCCTTCTCGTCCTCCCATTCACGCCATGGATGGAAGAACAGTGGACTTGTTTGTAAATTAGGTTGAGCCTGAGGTCCTGGATCCCCATAGCCTCTCCGCTCACCTGTCTTAGCACATTCCTGATGCCTTTGCTGAGCCCTCTAGCTCTGGATCTCGCTCCAAGAAATGTATGCGTAAATCCACCATATCCCCCGCCTCCCCCAATCCCCCTCACAAAATGATGGATTTGTCATTTCAGTTGGCCAAGGATGCCTCAAGTAGGGATGGAATTTGTAGCTCAGATGAAGAAGGCACAAAAGTTGGGATATGCTTGCTTGACCTCCTCTCCATCGTTGGATGCCCAGTTTTCCAAGCTCGAGGATGATGAATCCAAGTACAGGTTCTGAATTGAGGAGGAGCTGCCTCAACCACCAATGTAGGATGAAAAAAATTCGACAGATTAACCTCTAGGTTCCCGCTTGTCCCTTCTCTGTGTTTTGATCCAGTTGGTCTAGTTATGGTTTAGTTATTTTTCCTCTTTTTAAACACTGGTCTAGTTATGGTATGTTTAAAGCTGGTTTTCCTATATGGGCAACATTTTCTATGTTTCATGGGAATATTTCATGAGCTGGTTTACCCTGCCAGGGCAACCCCTATTTTAAAATTTTGAATTGGGTATTTCTCGCTGGAATTGGCTAACACATCAATTCTAGAGGACGATGAATGTAATTCTGTGACCTGTGTTTTATAATAGAAGTAGCCATATTTAGAAAAAAAAAATAGATAAATATAACAACCTTAAAATTAGACCAATCAACATCAACTACCATATGGATAAAAGGGACACATCATATATCATGTATATCAGAAGTACAAATCATTTTCCATGTGGATCAAAGGGACACATCATGTGCACTATGGTGAGAATATGTCAAACATTAGAAACTTTTTAGGGCAATAAATTTGTGTCCGAACTTAGAATCATAAAATATTTATATCATCAGAAATTTCTCGATGAATAGAAGATGACGGTGGACTTGAAATGGAGAAAATATACAATTAAAAGAAGAAAAACTATTATAACTTATAACAGTAAACTACACAATATATTTTGAGCTATCAAACTCAAAACAAAAGGGAAATCAAAGATTTGATTGGAGGGAAATCAAATTTTTATCGTTTTATATGTACATAAAAAATCTAATCCAATGATATTAAAGAGGAAAATAATAGCTAATAGGTTGTGTTAGTCATCCATAATTTTCACTATCTAAAGATGACTAAGTATCGGTGCTAGATTTCTAGAAACAAAATTCATGAACATTGTGCGTTCTAGAAATCTCATGGCCTTCATTATCCTTGGGATAAGTTTTAACTATTCCATCATTCCGTCATGCAAGGCTAAGCTCACCCATCCCAAAATACCCATCATGGGCTCATGCCACTCATTATCACTATGTTTTGCCACCTTTGACCTTAACCCTCTATTTTTGTTTTGCCTAAACTCCTCCACTGTCTATCTAGGGTTTTTAAGGGCATTTTTCTTGGTTTCATGACCTCCATGATTAAATCATCAACAAGGATTATATATTGATGCTCTTACACATCCTCCTACCCTTAAAATACCTCCAAAAACACTTCCCATCACTCCTATCCCTCAGAATCATCATTTTTCTACAAAACCTAGTTTATTGCCATAAATTGACACTTTTTAAGACTCGGCCTATGTTTTGACCTTTTGGACCCCTTCCTCTGACTAAATTCCTGGAATTCCACTTTCCCCTACTCCCTAACATCTATCCCTATCCCCCAAAATTTCCCCAAGAATTTAGACAACCCTTAACCCCTTCATTCCCCTCCCTCTGCAAGGCAGTCCTAAATCTTCACACCAAACCCTAATTTCCTCTTCCAACTAAGCTAGGGTTTGATATGAAAAGGAGGCACAAAAGCAAAGGATTCATTTTATAGACCATGTCAGCAGGAATAAGTCTATACCAGCTCATAAACATCATGCCTCCATCATTTTCCAAAAATTCATTCGAAGAGACAAGCCATGTGTCACACCTAGGGCTAGTTTTGCTTAAAATTGTGTTTCTAACCAAACAGAGATGAATTTGGAAAACGTGAGAGAGGGATTTTTCCATCATAAGGCCATGAAGAAAAAACTCCTTCATTTTTTTAACAGTTATCATGGTTTGAGATCAATGTCAAAAATACAGGTGTCACGGGAGAAATTCTGCACTTCTGGAGTGACCTTGGGAAAATCAGTTTTTCTCATAGCTGGATTGTCAAAATGACTTGCGTAATAAGTCGAATGACAAATATACTTCAAGATATTTCCAAGGAGCTATCATGAGCTGATTTTGAATTGAGGAAGTCATCCAAAAGTGGTCTGCACCATCACTCTGCATTTCTGCACCATAATTCAGGACTTTTTGACTAGTCTTGGGAGAATAAACTTTTGGTTGGGAAAATCAACTCAAAACAGGGAAAAAATTATATATTTGGAAAGTATACAAGTCAATATTTCCACCGAGCTATCATGGAGCTCATTCCGATACCAGAACGGCCTCCAAATGCCCTATGCAAATGGGCGCTACGCACTGGTAGAGGCGCTGTAATGCACCTAGAGCCCGGCGCTGCGCACAGAGGAGGCAGGTGCAGTGTTAAATAACACTGCGCTACGCACCTAGAGCCAGGCACTACGCACCTGGGTAGGTGCTACACACAAAGGAGACTTGGTCAAATTTTCTAAAAAATTGCCAAAACTAAATTTTTCTCCTTCTCAAAGTTGCCCCAGGTTCCTGCATCAGTGAAACAAGGTTAGTGGTAATTTTCTTGCCCTCCCATTGATATTTTTATATGAACAATCAAAGGAAAAGTTCAAAACCCTAAAAATTGGCCAAACCCTAAAACCTTCATGCCAAGCAAGCCTTTAACCCTCTAGGGAAAAGAATTACCAAGTGAAAGGTTGTCGTAGGCCTAAAGACACTCAAATGCAAGCTAAGCCTCCTCCTAAAAAACTCTGAAGCTTTCCTAGACCTTCTGCTTTTTTCCCTTCATTTGCTAAAAATATGCCCTTACCATCACTCATTTCTTCGCCCCTAGGCCTAAAAAATCTCACCAAGCTGAAAACCCTTTGTTCAAAGATGCCAAAAACAGTGAGCCATAGTCATGGTGAACATGATTGCTAATACTCAAAGAGAGGAAATGATGAAGACAATGGAGAAAAAACAAAGTCTAATGAAGAAGACCAAGAGGGTAATGAAGAGAATGATAAATATGATAGACAACAAGAAGGTTCACAGGACAGCCAACAGAAGAATGAGCATGGGCATGACAGTGATCCTAATCTTAGTGCAAATAGTGATCATATGAATGAAGAAGAAGATGATGGCAGTAGCAATGAAGAACAAAAAAATAGCATTGGAGATAAGGAAGATAGTGAGGAAGAGGTAGAGTCGAATGAGGAAGACCAAGAGGATGATGATGGCATGGAGGAGAGTGATGAAAATGGCAGTCAAGAAAAGGAAAACAGTGAGCAATTGGAGCAAGACAATGATAAAAGAATGCCACTAAGAGGACATCAATGAAGTACAAGGCCAAAGTGAAGTAGATGCAAAGGCTGATGGTAAAATCCAAGACCAAGGTAACAGTATTAAGGATAGAAAAAGGGTGACAATGATGAAAGTATTGAAGGCAGCAGTAAGGCTCACTGCTCTCCCAATGGGAAAAATAATGATGCACAAGGTGATGGAAGATCTATAAGTAATGGTAATAACAAAGTTTCAAGAAAGAGGCATTAATATAGAGGATGACCATGATAACACAACAAGTGAAAGATAAGGCAACCAAGAAGACAGTCATGACATTAGTCATTCACCTATGATAAATGAGGATAACCTTTTCATTGAAATTTGAGAACTCAAAGAAGGTAAAGACAAAGAAAAACTTAGAGACTTAACTCAAGATTTTTCATAGGCTTATCTAAACCCTTGAATGAACTCTCCACCAAGTTTGAGGAAAATTGGACAACTTTTGGTTTTTTCCAAATTTTGACCCCTAGGAGCACAACACCCTAGGCGCTATGCAAAAAATTGGGGCATCCTCAGCTGATAGAGTTTAAATTTTTGGATTTTTCATATCACCAACAGTCTACCCACAACATTTCAGGTCAATTGGAGCATTTGTGCCCCCTCAAAGGGTCAAAAAACACCTCAAAATTGACCTTTCTACCTCCTTTTTAGGCCTGGCGCTGCGCACAAAGAAGTTATGGGAGATTTAATTTTTTAGCAGGTAAATGGAATCCATTTAGCACAAAACAAATATTTTTGGAAATTATACTCATCACGCTTTCCAAAAAGCCATCATGGGGCCAAATCCGATGCCAAGAAGGGGTCCAAAACTCAGCTGCAACAGACCCTATTTTTTGCTGAAATGGCGCTACGCACAGAGACAACCTTTTGCCAAAAAGTCAACAAAAGACACTGATTAATGAAAAATTGGTTTTTTAATGTTTTTTTGGACAAATCACTCCTGATTTTATTTGGGAGTTATGTTTTGATGTTTTTCATTTATTATCTTATCTCTTATGTGTCTTGGGCCTTGCATGGTCATTAAGCACATTTATGACATTTATGGCTAAATTAGGGTTTCTATAAGCCTCTTAGGGTTTCCACCTCCTCATTTGCTCCATAAATAGAGAATGAGGCTCTTGTGTATTAGTTGGATTTTGATGACTTATTCTGGAGAAATACATAGTCTCTTGGAGTTTTTGATGAGAATTTGATGTCTTAGAGCTCATGCATGATCTGATTTGTTTGTTGATGGAGGAAGACTATTTGCAGGATCCATAAGCCTAGTTGATGGTGATGTGTTTCTCTTTTGTTCATGTTTTCAAGTTTTCATTATTTTTCCATCTTGCTATGTTGTAGTAGGACAAAGAATTTAGACTAAGACTTGTTTGCTAATGGCGCCTTAGGTCTATTTGTTTCCTTCATTGCCTTAATGTTTTCTTCTGCTAGGATATATTAGAGAATTCATATTTTTTCTTTCTAAGGATTTCTTATGCTTGTCTATTTCTTGAATGGTTTAGATCAGTTGGTTTCAACATGATTCATGGTTAGCCCTGCATATTTGTTTCCACTAAATACTCTGTTCTTGGAATCATTTCTTTGAAGCATCTTTGCCTAGGTTTATCAAAGAAGTCTGTTTCAATCATGCTCTTTGCCTTTATTTAGCTAAAATTGTTTCAAGAACCTTCATAGCTGCAACTTTAGATGTTCAGGGTTTTCTCTCCTTCTATTGTTATAGTTATTTATGCATCTTAAATATTTTCTGCTCTTGATGATGAAATCTATGAAAGTTAAATAAGTATCTTGCCTTTCTATATTTCATTTGAATGTTTGTCTTGGATGATTATCTGTTTTCAGTTTGAAATCAAATGGATTAGGTTTTACTTATGCCTTTAATTCTCTTGCTATGATTATAAATCTTCTAACTCCCTCAGTTTAATAGTATATAAAGGATTCTGTTATGCCCTTTATTAGCTTTTTGTTCTCAAGCTTTATGTCCATCTCATGATCCTTCACAACCTCAAATATCCACCAACCAAATTAGAATTGCCCTGCAAATACTCTTAAAACCATTAATGAACTTACCTTGACTTTGTTAGACTCCATTGCCCAATGACTTAACAATCTCCCTTGTTTTCTATCTAAAATCTATCTGAGCATCATACCCAACCAAAAACAATCAAAATACCCTGCACTTAACATCTTGCCTAAAATCAACCCTAATCAACAAACAATTTCACATATTTGCACCTACTAGAAAGATCCCTCTCTTGATCCAGGAAGGCTAGGTCATTGGATTCAAAAGCTTGGTTTGATGTTACCCCTGTCCATTTGTATCTCAATAAATCTAGAAAATTACAGGGAGCTAACATAATGGCGATCACGGTGGGACCTGAGTGATAAATAAACTTAGACTTCCCTAAAACTTTCAAAAAACCCTTAAGAGTACTATCTTGTGGATTTATCCCACTGCTCACAGCAACATAGTGGTGATCACGGTGGGACCTTCTGAGTTAGTGACAAACTAAGTATTCCTTAGATCTCAGAAAAATCACAAACATCCTTAGAGTTGAAACCTTCCACCTGGAGACTCCACAAATCTCAATAGACCTAAAGACTCCACTGGTAGAGAACTCTAAGACTAGTTGAAAAGATTCAGTGACCCTTTCTGATTTACAAACATGGATCCAAGGATACAAAGGAGATATGCTCCAATGAATAGAGATCGCATCCATGGGTTCTCACACAGATTGCCTTAGATAGATTGGGACAAAAACCTCCCTAGGTTTCAAGATGAAAAGTTTGATGACCCTTTGTTACACCTCATCAAGTTTCATATCCATGTATGGGGGTTAAAAGCTAAATGGCATGAGGACTGCCTTATGAAGATTTTCATGCTAACATTAGAAGGGAAGGCAAGGGAATGGTATGAGAGTCTAAGACCTGGTAGCTTGTTTTCCTTAAAATATATACACAAGGCATTTTATGAGCATTATAAACAAAATTCCCCATCTTTATCATTGGCTGAAAATTGTTGTGATCAATCTCAGGATATCATACAATACTTTATAGATAGTGTTGAAGATTTGGAAAATTTGCATCTTGAAGACCTCTTAACATCTATTCATGAATTTCATTCTCAAGATAACTATCATGATAGCCTAGATGATTTAGTTGAGGAAGAAATCAATCAAGGTATAGAAGAAAACCCACAAGATCTCTCTGAAAGCACAAGTGATGATTTATCATCCCTTGTAAATAAGGCTCAAGAAGACATTCGACCTCAAAATCAGCCTTCACAAGAGAGAGAGAACTATTTTAATTCTATCCAAAGAAAGAGAAAAATGCCTCCTCTTTTAACCGAAGAGGAAATAAATCAATTGCTAAACATGCAACCAAATTCTAAACCTTCATGTGAACAAGACATTTCTGTTCATTCTCCTACCAATCCCATCTACCATAAATCAAAAAGTGAACTTGTAGATCAATTCAAAGAAGAACAAAATGATAATCCAATATGTTTGATTGATGATGTTATTTATGTTGACGATTCTCAAAAGTTTAATCAGCCTGATGATGATGTTCTCCAAACAGAAACTAACCTTGCAGAGCAATCAACAGTTGATTTATGGGATGAAGTTCGCTATCATCAACTTGAAAAAATTAAGCAGTAAATACAGGTCACCTATGACACTGATGAGGAAAGCCTTGAAAGTTTAGAAGTAAGTGAGGAGTCTCTGACTCTTTGCTCTACTTCAATTCAATCCTTCAGAAATAATTTTCATGTGATTGGAAATCAACAGTCTTTTAGTTTTGATGATGAGGTTGGGAAAGATAATGAGTTTCTTGAACTAGTTGTTAATGAAAATCATTTTCTTGAAAGGGATGAGGAAATCATTTGGGATACAGAATCCTCCTCAACTTCAGAATTGCAGCCACCAATTCCCATTGAATTTCAAATTGCAGATGAAGACTTGGAAAATGATAATCACATAAGAGTTGTTGAACTGCCTTCACAAGAAGACTTACTGCCAAGGAGTGCTCCTACTCATCAACATGATGGCCTCCCCACAGAATTCAGCCCACAGAACATATCAAGTGTGCTAGAGGACAACATTGCAATATATGATGAATCTACTAGTT
This sequence comes from Pinus albicaulis, assembly GCA_034641835.2. Lineage (NCBI taxonomy): Eukaryota > Viridiplantae > Streptophyta > Pinopsida > Pinales > Pinaceae > Pinus > Pinus albicaulis. The sequence goes on from CM076581.1 coordinate 1,394,378,351, forward strand.
CAGACGATCATGAGGAAGAGGAAGACTTTCTTTCCCAAAATATTCCTAAGCTCAGCCACGTGGAGGAAGAAGAAGTCCCGCATCAAACTTATTTTCCAACTCCTCACATTCAGGTATTGTTTCAAGATCCCTTTGCTGATTTGTTAGAGACTTTTGAAGAGGGAGTAAAACATGTCAAGAGTAGTTTGATGCAGAATTTCAAGAACATTTTAGGCACTACTGTTCAAACACAAATGAGGTGGGAGTGGCCTTTTCATTTTTACAAAACACTCAAAGAGCTAAACCAAGATCCCTCTTGGAATCATCTGCTTGATTGGTTGTATTGGAAAAGAGAGTTCACCAGCTGAATGTATATCATGTACAAGTTAGATTAGGATAGATAGGCATAAATAAGCTCAGCCTTTGAGCATCTTTTAGTTTTAGATTGTTTTGAAAAATCACAAGAAACAAAAAAACATAGAAAGAATGAAAAAGAGAGCAGATTTGAAAAGTGGTACAGCCCCATACCCAACAGATAGTGATGCTGAAAGTGTGCAAGCCTAAATGCCACTACTTGTGCCAAAAAGTCTTGTTCAGTCATCTATCCTAATCATGGCTGAACATGTTTTCAATTTATCGCCGATAAGTTAGTGAAAGAGAGTTTGTCAAATCATTCAAACTTGACTTGTAAAAATGGGATAGATTAGGGAATGAAAGATATTGGTTCCACATGCTCAAAATAGAACCAAAGAGGAGGATGAGGATGCATAAAAAATGATAGATCCCAACCCTTATCTTTCTATTTTTACTTTTATGCAAAATAATGTTTGTGTGCAGCTTGTTCTTAGGCCACAACTCATGGTAAGTTAGATTGCCTAATCCTGATTTAAACCATGCTTTCAATTTCATGTTTATAGGTTAGAGAATGAAAATTTTCAAACAACTTAATCTTGACAAATTATTAGACTAGGTATTGAATAAGAGAGTTCATTAGCCTATTCTGAACTCTTGGAAGATATAAGGGTACAATTAGATAGTTTGATTTTTTTTTTCAAAAAGAAAAATGTCAAGGGTTTGCTAGTTCAAATGCACCCAAGGAAGAAAAAATGTTAGGCAAGTAGGTTGGGTAGGTAGAGATGATTTTGATGTTAATAATGTTTTTTCAGATTACTAAAGATCACAACTTCAAGCAAGCATCAACAAGTGAAAGAGGTAAAAATCTGCCCAATGGATGAGGCACTAGTCTTCATAAACCAAGAGATCTGAAAGTTTTGGACACCTCCTGAAAATGAGTTGCCCTCCCCAAGTGGAGCCACTGTTATTCATCCATAATTTTCTCTATCTAAATATGACTAAGTATCGGTTCTAGATTTCTAGAAACAAATTTCATGAACATTGTGAGTTCTAGAAATCTCACGACCTTCATTATCCTTAGGATAAATTTTCACTATTTCATCATTCCGTCATGCCAAGCTCAGCTCACCCATCCTAGAAGACCCATCATGGGCTCATTCCACTCATTATCACTATTTTTCGCCACCTTTGGCCTCATCCCCCTATTTTTGTTTTGCCTAAACTCCTCCATTGTCTATCTAGGGTTTTTAAGGGCATTTTTCTTGGTTTCATGACCTCCATGATTAAATCATCAACAAGGCTTATATATTGATTCTCTTACACCTCCCCCTATCCTTAAAATACCTCCATAAACACTTCCCATCACTCTTATCCCTCATAATCATCAATTTTCTACAAAACCTAGTTTATTGCCACAAATTGACACTTTTTAAGACTAGGCTTGTGTTTTGACCTTTTGGACCCCTTCTGTAGAAATTTGAATAATAGCTGAATTATTCATCGAGATTATCCTGATTACACACTATTTAAGCTTCATGCATAATACATAACCTCTTCTACAATTGATCATCAATATGCGGAAATAGAAGCAGTCGCATGCGCACATTAAAACATAATCAAGCACACATATAACACAGTATGTAATGGGGAAAGCTTACAGCTGAAAACCCCCAACTATCTCTATATTATAATGATAGAGAACATGTAACAATACATAGCACAAAGCTCTCACAGCTCTCAGCACTATCTCACATGCTACACACAAACTAGCACGGAAGATGAACAAGTCACAGGTTCAAATCTCCTCCACAAGTCTGCCTGCCTCTACTGCACAATCCAAGATGAATAATGATGAGATCCAAGTTCGAATCCCACTGGCTTGTACTGTGCAATCCTCATTGGCAATCTCAATCAATGTGTGTGCAAATCTCATGCACAGCTATAGTCACAACTGATAGTAGACTCACCCTTTCACCCACCTCTAACACTGGTCTCCACTGAACTGTCCATGCACTGCAGTTAACTCATGTATTCTTTAGTTGATTTATGAGTTAATAATTAGTGAATTAATTAATAATTAATTCACACCACTCATCACTAGTGTATTTATCAGTTAGACTAAATACAACTAGTTCAACTAAGTTAAACCGAACACAACTCCACCAACTGTCTCATCAACTCCACCAAACTCTGCCACATGAGTTCTAACTAAAGTCAACCATGCAATAGCTCAACTAAACCTTAGGAAAAGCGTATTTCCTTCTGTCAGCTGCATGTGCCACATCCAAGCATCAAACTGAAGTGCTCCAAGAGGATAAGATAATGTTTATAGTCTAAATATGATTAAGGGTTAATAATAATTGACTGTTCTATTTTTAGCCCGACAGTCTAAAAATAGAAACCGCCCAATGTCTAAAAATAGAGGTCCATATATTTTTACCAAATCAACCAATCATCCATAAATAGCATCCTACAACTCATAGACCATGATCCATATGTCAAAAAATAGACATAGTCTAAAAATAGACTTTGTGCCAAAAATAGCCTGTGGGCCCACTTAGTGAAGGCGACTTATTTTCACTAAGCTCCATCATCTTGTTGAATTTTCAACACTCCCTCTAAACAAGATATGGATTATCTGCAACCCCTATCCTGCCTTTGTGGTATTCAAATTTTCTCCTGGTGAGCGCCTTCGTCAAGATATCAACATCCTGATCCTCCGTGGGAATGTATGAAAGTAACATGATTCTCCACTGCACACAATCTCTGATATGATGGTACCTGATGTCGATGTGTTTGGATCTATCATGAACATCGGATTAGCCGAGAGTTTAATGCAACCTGCTATCACAATAAATCATGTAGGTTCCAAGCGTACCCGAACAACCCTACCTCGCAGATCTTCTCTCCTCATCCATACCCGCATGCACCAAGCTACGCCACATACTCATCCTCTTGAAATGAGTGCCACGATCTCTGTCCCCGTCGTACCAAGAAACTGCTGTCGACCTGATACTGAAGATCCCTCTAGATGTGCTCTTTCTGTCCGTTGGGCTCCCTGCCCAATCTGCATCCGTGAAGCCACATAGCTTCACCTCATCCTCCTATCTGTACCACAGTCCATATCCCGATGTGCCTCTAAGATAATGCAATACATGCTTGCCTGCCTTCCAGAAGAGCTTGGTAGGCTTAACCATAGCTTTTGAAAGCTGGTTAACAACATAGCATATATCGGGTCATGTATTGACCAGATACATAAATGACCCCACCAACTGTCGATAAACAGTGGCATCCACTACCTTCGCCGAAGTAGCATCCTCCTTCCTCCAACCACCAGGAAGAGGAGTATCAACAGGCTTGCAGCCATGCATGTTGAACTTCTCCAGTATCTCCCGAGCATACTTACCCTGAGAAACAAATAGTCCATCACTGTGCTGCCAAATTTCCAATCCTAGGAAATAATGAAGGAGGCCCAAGTCCTTGATCTCAAACTCTCTAGCAAGATCATCCTTGCATGAAAGTATCAACAGCTCATCACCCATCAAAATCAGATCATCTACATACATTACAATGATCAGCAACTTCCCCTCCACCACAATCTGGTACAGGTTAGGATCCGCCTCACTCTTGGAGAATCCAAGTCCGGTGAAATAACTGTCTATGCGAGTGTACCAAGCACGAGGTGCCGTTTCAACCCATACAAGGCTCTCTTTGGAGTCTACGCATGCGACTCACTCGCCAAGATCTCAAAACCTTCAAGCTGCTCTATGTACACCTCTTCCTCAATAACTCCATTGAGGAACGCAGTCTTCACATCCATCTGATGAATGTGCCACCCCATCTGCGCTGAGAGAGCAAGGATCTTCCGTATGGAAGAGTACCTTGTGAAAGGTGCAAAGGTCTCCTCATAATCGATCCCCTTGATCTGTGAAAAGCCACGGGTGACAAATCTCACCTTGTACTTCTCCACACTCCCGTCAGCCGCCTGCTTCACTTTGTAGATCCATCGCGAACCCACCACTGATTTTCCCACCGGTCTTGGGACAATCTCCCATGCAATGTTCCTGACGATCGAATCATATTCTTCGATCATGGCAACCACCCATGCGGGGTCCTCCACAACTTCCTCGAAAGAGAATGGCTCTGTCATGACACATTTTCTCACAAGAGCCATGTATCCAGCAGTACTGGCCTGGTGTAAGTCTCTTTCTACTGCAGTCAAAGGGTCCTACAAATCTCATGCAAGATCTTCGAGCTTTCACGTCAGCTTCTGTAGTGCGCTTCTGCCCTCTGATGGTTGGCGTTGCATGAGTGGTCTCTTCCACTCCATGAACCTCCTCTTGTAGTTGATCCACATCCAGAGACTCATCCTTAGGAACTAATAGCTCCTCATCTGCATGCAAGTGTGGCTCCCTCTCAAGCGAACACTTCATGGCTTTCTCCTCATGAAATTTGATATCCCGTCGCACAACAGTCTTGCGACTGTCTGGAAAATACACACGATAGTTGTGGGGTGTATCAGTGTACCCCACAAATATCTCAACCTCTGCGGTCGGCTCCAGCTTCTTCTTGGCATCCTTCGTCACATGAATGTAGACAAGTGAACCAAAAATCCTCAAATGGGAAATATCAGGCCTCTTACCAGAAAATGCCTCCTCGGGTGTACTCATGCCAAGTATCTTGTGAGGACAACAGTTCTGCACATATACTGCAGTATTGCATGCCTCCGACCACAAGTGAAGGGGTAGGCCCTGATCATGCAACATCGCCCGTGCAGCACCCATGATCGTTTTGTTCTTCCGCTCAGCAACCCTGTTCTGCTGTGGGTTATGAGGTGCTATGAGCTCTCTCCGAATTCCTTCTGCGCTGCAAAAGTCCTTGAATTTAGCAGAGATGAATTCACCACCATTGTCGCTCCTAAGAGCCTTCACATGCTTCCCCGATTCCTTCTCAACTAGCACCTTGAACTCACAGAACTTTGAGTATGTCTCGCTCTTCTTCTGCATGAAGAAGATCTAGCACTTCCGAGAAAAATCATCAACAAAGATCACATAGTACTTATGCTTTGCTGTCGAAGCTACTGAGAAAGGTCCACACACGTCTATGTGAATTCTCTTAAGGATCATCGTGGCGCGACTATCCTTCTCGTGAAAGGTGGCTTTCACAAATTTTCCCAAGGTACACCCCTTGCACTGATCTGACTGCGCAAGAGTGCCCTTAGGAAGCCCAGTAGAAATCTGCTGCAATATCTTAAAAGCTCCATGGTGAAGGTGGCCCAATCTCCGGTGCCACAGCTCGCCATCATCCCGGCTCACCACTCCTTCTGCCTTGCATGCCATTACTGTGCAGCCATCTACTTGCAATTGATAAAGGTTCTTGATTCGAACCCCTATCTTCCGAGTTTCTCCAGTTGTCTTACTGCGCAGGAAAGATTTTCCCTCGCTGAAGACAACATCATATCCCTTTTCTTCTAACATCGCCACAGAGATCATATTCTTCTTCAATCCTGGAACATGCATAACTTCCTTCAATACGAATGGTTTACCAGACTCCCTCTCAAAGGAAATGGTACCGATACCGGTCGCACTGTATCTACCATCATCGCCCATCTCGATGTGCACTCCAAGATCTTTCTCATCTAGATCTGAAAAAAAATCTCGATCTCCAGTCATGTGAAAAGACGCACCAATGTCCAAGAACCATACTGATCCCATCACACTTGAGACCAAGCATGCGATCAGCGAAAAATCCAGCTCAAACTGCGAGGCTAAGGCCTCTCCCGTTTCAGATCCAGCAGCATGCTTATTTTTCTTCTTCTGCGGACAATTTGTAGCATAATGTCCATGCTGGTGACAATGAAAGCACTTCACCTTGGACATGTCCTGCTTCTTGCCTTTCGCACCAGAATGAGAAGCTTTCTAGCTCTTCCCCTTCTTTTCTTTGGCAGCCAAAGCACAATTTTCTTCATCAGGTGCCTTTGATGAAGATCCATCCCTGGTACTCCGCCTTATCTCCTCTTGCATGAGATCTGACCAAAGTTGCTCCCATCCTGGAAATTTCTCCCGACCATTGACAAAGTCTTGATAGGAATGCCAACTCTTCGGAGGACCAAGGAGAGCCAAGTCCACCAAGTCTTCTTTAGCTATAGTCACCCCCACACTTCCCAGCTCATCCCTGCATTGGGTGAACTTCGTGAGGTACTTGGATATACTGTCGCCTTTCTCCATCTTTATGTTTCTGAGTTTATCCTTGAGCGCCAACTTCCTCTGGTCGCTCTTTCTTCGGAATAAATCTGTCAATGATTTCCACATCAATTATGGAGAAGATTTTCCATGCAGTCTGGATACAATGTGATCCTTCACGCCCTCCAACAGAATTCTTTGACATTTCGCTGTCTTCTTTTGCCAAGCCTCAACTTGAGCAGCATCAGTAGGCTTTAAAACTTCAGCATCTATGAACTCCTTCAGTCCATTTTCCTCTAACACCGCCTCCATCCTGTCCTTCCATGCAACATAATTCGAGCTGCCCTCAAGGGCATACTCCAAGCGCAATCCGTTGAAAGACATTTTGACTTCGACACCAAGAAAACTGCTGCAAATTCGAATTCCAAATTCTGCTGCAAATTTGAATTCCACCAGCTCAAAACTCAACCACTTCCGATATGTGAGAACAAAGTATTTCTAGCACAGAGATCGACTGTAGGGGCATTTACTGGATATATCACCTTTCAAAGAAAGGATGGATCCAGAGGCTACCTGGCCCGCTTACAGACTCTGTCTACCGAAATAACTTGTAATCACTGTAATAGATTCGATGATCAATTCTCCCTCTGATACCATGTAGAAATTTGAATAATAGCTGAATTATTCACCGAGATTATCCTGATTACACACTATTTAAGCTTCATGCATAATACATAACCTCTTCTACAATTGATCATCAATTTGCGGAAATAGAAGCAGTCACATGCGCACATTAAAACATAATCAAGCACATATATAACACAGTATGTAATGGGGAAAGCTTACAGCTGAAAACCCCCAACTATCTATATATTATAATGATAGAGAACATGTAACAATACATAGCACAAATCTCTCATAGCTCTCAACACTATCTCACATGCTACACACAAACTAGCGCAGAAGGTGAACAAGTCACAGGTTCAAATCTCCTCCACAAGTCTGCCTGCCTCTACTGCACAATCCAAGTTGATTAATGATGAGATCCAAGTTCGAATCCCAATGGATTGTACTACGCAATCCTCATTGGCAATCTCCATCAATGTGTGTGCAAATCTCATGCACAGCCAATAGTCACAACTGATAGTAGACTCACCCTTTCACCCACCTCTAACACTGGTCTCCACTGAACTGTCCATGCATTGCAGTTAACTGATGTGTTCTTTAGTTGATTTATGAGTTAACAATTAGTGAATTAATTAATAATTAATTCACACCACTCATCACTAGTGTATTTATCAGTTAGACTAAATACAACTAGTTCAACTAAGTTAAACCGAACACAACTCCACCAACTGCCTCATCAACTCCACCAAACTCTGCCACATGAGTTCTAACTGAAGTCAACCATGCAATAGCTCAACTAACCCCTAGGAATAGCGTAATTCCTTCTGTCAGCTGCATGTGCCACATCCAAGCATCAAACTGAAGTGCTCCAAGAGGATAAGATAATGTTTATAGTCTAAATATGATTAAGGGTTAATAATATTTGACTGTTCTATTTTTAGCCCGGCAGTCTAAAAATAGAAACCGCCCAATGTTTAAAAATAGAGGTCCATATATTTTTACCAACTTTACCAATCATCCATAAAGAGCATCCTGCAACTCATAGACCATGATCCATATGTCTAAAAATAGACATAGTCTAAAAATAGACTTTGCGACAAAAATAGCCTGCGGGCCCACTTAGTGAAGGCGACTTCTTTTCACTAAGCTCCATCATCTTGTTGCATTTTCAACACCTTCCCCTCACTAAATTCCTGAAATTCCACTTTCTCCTACTCCCTAACATCTATCCCTATCCCCCAAAATTTCCCCAAGAATTTAGACAACCGTTAACCACTTCATTCCCCTCCCTATGCAAGGCAGTCCTAAATCCTCACACCAAACCCTAATTTCCTCTTCCAACTAAGCTAGGTTTTGATATGAAAAGGAGGAAAAAGAGAAAAGGATTAATTCGATATATAATTTCAGCAATAATAAGTCTATACCAGCTCATAAACATCATGCCTCCATCATTTTCCAAGAATTCATTCCAAGAGACAAGCCATGTGTCACACCTAGGGCTAGTTTTTCTTAAAATTGTGTTTCTGACCAAACAGAGATTAATTTGGAAACTGTGAGAGAGGTTTTTGTCCATAATAGGGCCATGAAGAAAAACATCCTTCAGTTTGTACACAAGTATCATGGTTTGAGATCAATGTCAAAAATACAGGTGTCACTGGAGAAATTTTTCACTTCTGGAGTGACCTTGGGAAAATCCATTTTTCTCACAACTGGAGTGTCCAAATGACTTGTGTAATGATTAAAATGAGACCTATAATTCAATATATTTCCAGTGAGCTATCATGAGCTTAATTTGGAATTGAGGAAGTCATCCAAAAGTGGTCTGCACCAACACTTTTCATTTCTGCACCATCATTCAGGACTTTTTGAACAGTCTTGGGAGAATTAACTTTTGGCTAGGACAATGAACTCCAAAAAGGAAATAAATTGCATATTTGGAAATTATACAAGTCAAAATTTCCAAAGAGCTATCACAGAGCTCATTCTCACACCGATAATGCCTCCAAATTCCCTCTGAAAATGGGCGCTGCGCATAGAGGAGGCAGGTGCAGTGTTAAATAACATTGCGCTACGCACTTGGAGCCAAGCACTACACACAGAGGAGACTTGGTCAAATTTGCTCAAAAATTTCCAAAACTAAAATTTTCTCCTCCTCAAGGTTTCCCCAGGTTCCTGCATGAGTGAAACAAGGTTAGTGGTCATTTTCTTGCCCTCCCATTGATAATTTTATATGCACAATCAAAGGAAAAGTTCAAAACCCTAAAAAGTGGCCAAACCCTAAAACCTTCATGCCAATCAAGCCTTTGATCCTCTAGGGAAAGTAATTACCAAGTGAAAGGTTGTCATAGGCCTAAAGACACTCAAATGAAAGCTAAGCCTCCTCCTAAAAAGCTCTGAAGCTTTCCTAGACCTACTCCTTTTTGTCCTTCATTTGCTAAAAATCTGCCCTCACCATCACTCATTTCTTCGTCCCTAGGCCTAAAAACTCTCACCAAGTTTAAAACCCTTTGTTCAAAGATTCCAAAAATATTGAGCCATATTCACGGTCAACATGATTTCTTATAGTCAAAGAGAGGAAATGATGAAGACAGTGGGGCAGAAACAGAGTCTAATGAAGAAGACCAAGAGGGTAATGAAGAGAATGATGAATATGACAGCCAACAAGAAGGTTCATAGGACAGCCAAGAGAAGAATGAGCATGGGAATGACAGTGATCCTAATCTTAGAGCAAACAGTGATGATATGAATGAAGAATAAGATGATGGCAGTAGCAATGAAGAACAAACAAATAGCAGTGGAGATAAATAAGATAGTGAGGCAGAGGCAGAGTCTAATGCAGAAGATTAAGAGGATGATGATGGCATGGAGGAGAGTGATGAAAATGGCAGTCGAGAAAAGGAAAATAGAGAGAAATTGGAGAAATACAATGATAAAATAATGCCACTAAGAGGACATCAATGAGGTACAAGGTCAAAGTGAAGCAGATGCAAAGGCTGATGGTAAACTCCAAGACCAAGGTAACAATATTAAGGATAGAAAAAAGGGTGACAATGATGAAAGTGTTGAAGGCAGCAGTAAAGCTCACTGCTCTCCCAATGGGAAAAATAATGATGCACAAGGTGATGGGAGATCTAACAGTAATGGTAATAATATAGTTTGAAGAAAGAGGCATTAATACAGAGGATGACCATGATAATACAACAAGTGAAAGATAAGGCAACCAAGAAGATAGTCATGACATTAGTCATTCACCTATGATAAACGAGGATACCCTTTTCATTGAAATTTGAGAACTAAAAGAAGGTAAATACCAAGAAAAACTTAGAGACATAACTCAAGATTTTTGATAGGCTTATCTAAACCCTTGAAGTACCTCTCCACCAAGTTTGAGGCAAATTGGACAACTTTTGATTTTTTCCAAATTTTGACCCCTAGGAGCGCAACACCCTAGGTGCTACGCACAACATTGGGGCATCCTCAGCTGCTGGAGTTTACATTTTTGGATTTTTCATATCACCAACAGTCTACCCACAAAATTTCAGGTTAATTGGAGCATTTTTTCCCCCTCAAAAGGTCAAAAAACACCTCAAAATTGACCTTTTTGCCTCCTTTTTAGGCCTGACACTATGCACATAGAAGTCATGGGATATTTGATTTTTGAGAAATTAAATGGCATCCATTCAGCACAAATCAAGTATTTTTGGAAAGTAGACTCATCAAGCTTTCCAACGAGCCATCACGGGGCCAAATCTGATGTCATGAAGGGGTCCAAAATTCAGCTGCAAAAGACCCTATTTTTTGCTGAAATGGCGCTACGCACAGAGACAACCTTTTGCCAAAAAGTCAACAAAAGAAACTGATTAATGAAAAATTGGTTTTTTAATATTTTTTTGGACAAATCACTCCTGATTTTATTTGGGATTTATGTTTTGATGTTTTTCATTTATTATCTTATCTCTTATGTGTCTTGGGCCTTGCATGGTCATTAAGCACATTTATGACATTTATGGCTAAATTAGGGTTTCTAGAAGCCTCTTAGGGTTTCCACCTCCTCATTTGCTCCATAAATAGAGCATGGGGCTCTTGTGTATTAGTTGGATTTTCATGACTTATTCTGGAGCAATACATAGTCTCTTGATGTTTTTGATGAGAATTTGATGTCGTGGAGCTCATGCATGATCTGATTTGTTTGTTGATGGAGGAGGACTGTTTGTAGGATCCATAAGCCTGGTTGATGGTGATGTTTCTCTTTTGTTCATGTTTTCTAGTTTTCATTATGTTTCCATCTTGCTATGTTGCAGTAGGACAAAGAATTTAGACTAAGACTTGTTTGCTAATGGCACCTTAGGTCTGTTTGTTTCCTTAACTTCCTTAATGTTTTCTTCTGCTAGGATATATTAGAGAATTCGTCTTTTCTCTCTCTAAGGATTTCTTATGCTTGTATATTTCTCGAATGGTTTAGATGAGTTGGTTTCAACATGATTCATGGATAGCCCTGCATATTTGTTGCCACTAAATACTCTATTCTTGGAATCATTTCTTTGAAGCATCTTTGCCTAGGTTCATCAAAGAAGTCTGTTTCAATCATGCTCTTTGCCTTTATTTAGCTAAATTTTTTTCAAGGAACCTTTATAGCTGTAACTTTATATGTTCAGGGTTTTCTCTCCTTCTATTGTTATAGTTATTTGTGCATTTTAAATATTTTTTGCTCTTGATGATGAAATCTATGAAAGTTAAATAAGTATATTGCCTTTCTGTATTTCATTTGAATGTTTTTCTTGGATGATTATCTGTTTTCAGTCTGAAATAAAATGGATTGGTGTTTACTTATGCCTTTGATTCTCTTGTTATGCTTATAAATATTCTAATTCCCTCAATTTAAAAGTATATAAAGGATTCTATTCTACCCTTTATTAGCTTTTTGTTCTCATGCTTGATGTCCATCTCATGATCCTTCATAACCTCAAAGATCTACCAACCAAGTTAAAATTTCCCTGCAAATACTCTTAAAACCATTGATGAAATTACGTTGACCTTGTTAGACTCCATTTCCCAATGACTTAACAATCTCCCTTGTTTTCTATCTAAAATATATCTGAGCATCATACCCAACCAAAAACAATCAAAATACCCTGCACTTAACATCTTGCCTAAAATCAACCCTAATCAGCAAACAATTTCACTTCTTTGCACCTAATAGAGAGATCCCTCTCTGAATCTAGGAACGCTAGGTCCTTGGATTCAAAAGCTTGGTTTGATGTTATCCCTGTCCATTTGTATCTCAATCAATCTAGCAAATTACAAGGAGCTAACAGGTTGAAATATACAACGATATCATAGTTAATTTGGATATGAGTAAGACTTACTTGAATTGTTTATTTATTTCCAAAATACTCAACTCTAAATACCAAACCTTAATGAGACTATTGAAACATCATGATACTCAATTCTTAATCAAATATGATCATGGAATCAACTTGAATGAGTTCAGATGAGCATGCATACTAATGATGAATAACAGAGGATCAAAGGCTTAAATGGTGTATTTCAATAATGTGTGAGGAAAAATGTGGTGAAATGAAAATTTACATGGCACAAGAACTACATTATTGAAATCATAATCATTGGGTTAGATGCATGCATAAGAATTGATTGTTGATTTTGTTATGGAAACATTAGATCATCAACGCATCATTCCATGGAGAAAATACCAAAATAATCAATGCAAATAATCATGCAAAATCAGAGAAGGAATATCATCAAATCATAACTCTAAAGAAAGCAAAGAAAAGAATTATTTTCAAAATTTGTTGAGGCATTGATAGCCATCAATCATTGCTAGAGGGTATTTTATTCTTGATGGTGATTTTATTTAAGGAACTATAGCCAATGCACATTCTCTAGCTTCCATTCTTCTTTAACACCATGACGATGGGTGAACCACATGGAAATGTGATAAGCTTGATGGATTCTTTCTCCAAAAATTCAATGCAATTTTTTATTTAGTTCATTTTATTTGATGATGGAATACATATATATCTTGATGTTTGGTAGTGGTAACTCCAACAATAATTTAATCACATGCTAAACCTCTTTCTTGGGCGACAACCATTGAGCTTCTTGGAACAAGTCCTTGTAGCCTTCAATCAATTATTTTAGCTAATGGTGTTGCTTGATACTACATCCTTCCAAGGACTCCTTCATCTTTATCTCATTTCCTTCTCATTTACACTTTCCTTATATTAAAAATAGTAATAAAAAAGTCTTTGTGCTACCAAAAATTATCCTAACCCACCGAGCATTGATCAAATCTCTCACATTGATAAAATATTTGATGCATTTATGTAATATTCCTTCTTATCCTTGGCAAGCCTATACCAATTTTATTTTCTCTTGAATATTGAATCTCTCACATACAGTTATGGTCTTCCTAAGATGACTCCACACACATCCAATGTAACCAAATTTTATACCACTTCATCCACAACTTTTTTGTTGATGGAAAACTTCAACCTCATTATGTGTTCACTCTCAATTCTACATATTGTCTTACTTAGCTCGGTTAAGGCCATGGTTGGTCAAGAGCCTCTAAGATAATCTTCTCAACCAACTATGTGAATATCAATTTGGATTATGAACTAGGATAAAATGATAAATCTAGCTTACCTTATTTTATGTCAATCTTGATGCAAAATAACTATGTCATATCCTTCTCTTCTTTGTGAATACAACCAACTAGTATTACTTTCTTTTGAAAAATTATTAAAAATAATATTCCCTTCTAGGTCTGAGTTACTATCCACCCTCTCCTCAACATATATAGTTATTAAAGCCTTATTCTTATTCCTCTTCTAAAAATTATTGGGGTGTTTCCCAAGGTGAAAATTCTAATACTCTTCCTTTATGTCTCCTTTTTTATTGTAAGCCTTACATTTCTTGATAGAAGGGGCTTCTTATTGTATTGTTGAAATAATATTATTTTTAATCCACTTCTTAGTATTCCATTTTCTCTACTAGTCTTGTAGACCTATTTGTTTGTGCATGTTATAATACGAATTTTCCTTGCCTCCTTCAATGTTCTATGCCTAAACACTTGCTTCATCAATTGTATTATATTGAACAACATTAATTGCCACTAAATTTTAGGAAGTAGTACTCCCAAATACTTGATAGAATTATATATACTTTTGGGAGAAACACCCAATGTATATCTATTTTCCTAAATGTGAACTCCTAACTCGATTTCCCATACCTATGTCTAAAGTATTTCCACACAATTTGTTGCTTATATTCATATCTCATTGGTAGAAATAACCTTTGATAATGTCCTTGAACCCATCTCAATTGGCCACTCTCTCACCATTAAATGGTGCATTAAATGGATAATGTAATCCTCTATTTTCTTGTGGCTTTTTGTGTACTGAAGCACACCTCTGTATGATGTATCCATTGGTTTAGTTTTATCACATAAAGTTACCCCACATGAGGTTTGATGTCTACCATTGTCTCTACATGGAATACACCTACATTTTTCTATAATTACATTCTCCAATCTCCATCTCAATCTTGAAATTTGACTCCAATTTATCCTTTTTCTTCACATATTTTGGGTTAGCCTTATGTTCTCCAAGATTAGTATTTATTGATGGTGTTTCCATACTATCCAATATTGACTCTTTTGTTACCATCACTGTTAGTGTGGAAATTATGTTCTCGAAGTGATATAACCTAATCTTGAGATCTTCCTCTTAAACTTCTCTATTATTATCCCTTGTTGTTTTTTATCCTCAACTTCTTTGAAGGCCTGAAAACAATTGCTATCCAATTTTTTTTAGTAATTATGGGTTTTTACCATACAAATCTCACCAAGTATATTCAAATTTCAGCTCTAATACCATATGTTCCATAAATTATATGCAATGTATAACTAGTTTGTTTTTCCAACATGGATCCTTGAGAAATTAATACAATTTTGTGATTCCTATAAGTATTTTTAAGGCTAAGATACATGACATAATGTTAATCTATATATTTTCACTTATCCTTGGATAATACTATTACGAAGGCTGTAATGAAATTATTAACTCCACTCAATGAAACCAAGGGATGAAATGTCTAATACTATACTTTCCTATGCTCATATTCGATTCAAGCTTAAGCTCGAATATCATTTTAAACTCCAATTAATAATTTATGCATGATTTTACCTTATTCAATGCATTTAAAACTTTTGACAAGAATGCATGGTTTATGAAACAATTTAAAATAATTTGGAAAATAACCATTTGTTAAACCCATCTATTAGATTTCACTATGAGAGGATTAGGTTTTAATAATATTCAACCAAGTCAAACAAGTAATACATGACACACCACATTGAAGCAAAACATTGGAGGATAAAGCATGAGAGGGAGGTAATCTTTAAATAGATTAGATCTTGTTTTGGTGGCATGAATTTTCAATCTAGTCACTTAATTTTTTTTTATCCTTCACATTTCACATGTCTAACATGAAGAAATGTGAACTCAAGGAGTATGAGGAGGCCTTGCCCACCATGTGTATGACATGTATACCCATGCTTGATTTCTAGGGAAGTAAAAAATTGACTATATGACCTATATGTAGGCTCAAACAATTATAAGAGGTAGTGCATGACCTATAAAGGTGCAATAGGATTGTGTATGGGCTCAAAGAATCATAAGGGATAACATATTGTCATAAAAGAAGCATTAATTCACTAGGTAGATTTTCTCTAATAGTCACAAGCTTGAGAATTGGAAACTATCTAGGTGAATGCAATATATTTGTGTTGGCAACAATATATTTCTAATTCTAGGAATGAATGAACAAAGGAGAATAAATATCTATCTGGATTATCCATTATCTTATGGAGACCGTAGCTATGCAGGAAATCTTCAAAACTCCAATTGCGTATGGATTATTATTCCAAACAAACATAGGCAACAATTTAAATACAAAATAGCTTCCATAAAAACTCACATAAAAAACTAACTCAACATTAAAAAAACATAGACATAAAATCCATCACACATGACGAAGACATTTACCTTTGAAACCCAAATGGAAAAACTAGCATTTAATTGGATTTGGTCAAGCTCATTTATTTCTTGACAATGTGGATATTACGATACTCTCACACTATTTGGTCCATTATTGGTATTCACCATGGGGATTTGAATAGTGATACCATTCACTTCAAATGAAATAACCTCTCTTCCTTTGTGGTGCAAGAGTAAATAAGAGAATAAATTGATTGGGATTGTAGTTGGAAGACTAGGAATCCCTAACTATTAAACTTCCCCCTAAGTTGAACATGTTTATGATTTTTTTTCTATTTACATTTATGGAATGATGTCTCTTGTTTTTATTTTTAAAATACATAATTTTTTTTCATTTTTTTTTCAATACATTTTATTTTCATTCATTTCCATTCCCATGCTTACATTGAGATTCATATATTAAAGTAGGTGTAGTCCCTTCATGTTGTCAAACCTATCTCCTATCTCTTCCATAACCTCAAACTTTTTGTATGATGATCATCATATAATTTGAGATAATGGCCAATTGTAGTGTCATGTGGATCCAATTTATACTAATAATTACAAATTTCCTTGTAATTTCTTGGAGTTCGTATTTAAGAGAGATATTGTTGCCATTATGGGGTGGTTTTATCATATGTAAGCTTATAATTGGTGGAAATTTGTCCAAAGAAAAACCATTATGTAGATATTTGCAAGATGCATGTTTATCTCATATAAAATTGATGTGATGCCTCTTATTTTAATTTTTGTATTATTTATCAAGTGTTTGTGTATATGTGTGCAATTCAAACACTAAGTGTTTACATATGTGGTGTTTTTTCCAAAATAAAAACAAAACCTATATTTATTTGAGAGAAAAATATACATAATGTTGTCCGAAAAGTGGAATAATTCATGCTAGCTCAAAAATCCATCCAAGAAAACTTTGAATACATATAGATCAATATCATAATACAAAAAAAAGTTCAAAATTCCTTCATGAAATCTGAAGAAATTCTAGAAGTGAAACTTCATGCCATTGATTTCGTGATCATCCCACATTTCATATTCATCAAAGGTCACTACAGGAAGTTTTAAATCTTCTTGGGAGAGATGATCTAATTTTTTGTTTAATTCCATTTAGATATGATAAAATGTGATCCTCTCAAAAGAATCTAGCTCTATGTTCATTTAACATAAAATATGATTTCTATAAGGGATGCCTACCTCTGTCTTATTATTATACCAATCAATTACTAAATTTGAATATCCAGTAATGTGGATCTTGACTCCCAAATGATGAGAAATATAAGGAAAATTCCATAAGGTTTCAATCTAGACCTTAGAATTTGATCCCATTCCTGAAGAATAGCGCTAAAAAAAGTGGTGATTATGGATGAGATAAATAATAACTTCCCCTTTGTACCTCAGAGGGTCACCTTGACTAGCACCATAAAAAAATCCCCATGGCATTTCTTTTTTCTAAAGGATGCATCTGCATGATCCAAGGTTTATTTATTTTAGGCTACAATATGAATTATTTACATAGTTTTTCAATGATATCAACTATAACTTCATGCAGAAGGAGCTTATCTTGAAAAATTCTAATGTTCCTTGCCAACCACAAATTACAAATCAGTAAGAGGGGAACACAAAAAATTCCTACACAGATTTATCTTGAATCTAGTGATGAATACAATTCTTCAGTTGATCATTATTCTAGTACGTTGATGTGCGAAAAGAATATTCTTTGACCAACTTCCTATCATTTACTACATAGGGTAAATAAACAAAAATACGAGAAATATTTTCACAACCGCTAAATTAGAGCACATACCTACTAGACCCAAACTAGCCACGCTTCCATAGATTATCCCATGACAATAATTTATTTGTGAGAGGATTCAAAGGATTATTTTAAATTTCAAGGGTCCACTTTAGTTTTTCCATAAGAGACCCCATGACCAATGGACATTCCCATCAACAATTTCCTTGAAGTTTTCCTTGTAACCCAAATTTGTTGTATATTTTCCCAAAGAAGTTTGCTTAGACCAGATAATCCTATCCTTATCATAATATTATAATATTATGAATGGCATGAAAAGCAGGTTAATGAATGCATACCATTCTGTAGCTACAGGATCAGGGAGACTCGATAATTAATTTTATTTCCAAACCTTTTTTTCCCCATGAATTAACTTGTTGGGCTTTTAGATCTACTAAAACTAGTTCTTGCATGTTTGAGATATCTAACACAATTTTGAGATAGTCTAAAATCATTACCAATTGTTTCCCATGGGTCTTTACCCACATGAACCTTCCTACCATCATGTAATCACCACGCAACCCAAGCACCAATGAAAGAAAAATATTTAAGTAAATCCTTCCATACTATGGAATAGCATTCATGCTTATTCATTAGATCTCTGTACCAGTGAATAATGTATCTCCCAAGTATTTCAACTTGAGTGCACAAACCTAAATCGATGAATTATTTGTAAGGAATCACAAACTAAGCGAAAATAGAGCGTGACAAAAAGAGTGAATATTTTTTAGTCCCTATCCTCCAAAGGATTTCAGAGAAGTAATCTAATCCCAAGATGCTAAATGGAAACCCTTCTTATCCTTCAAACCCAACCAAAAAAAATGAAACTCAATTTCCTTATCTTTTTTAAAATACCTTTGGGAACCCATGCAATGGAGGTCTAATAGATAGGGATGGTCTCAAGAACAAAGTTTACCAAGACTAGACACCCGCCTCTTGACAAAAATATGTTTTTGCTAACAAAATTCTCACCTTCAACCTTCTTGATTATCCATAGCCAATCATTGAATCTATAATAATTTGGTTTTTACATAAATTCCAGATATTTAACTTCTTCTTCGATTGGATTTAACTTAAAATGAAATCGATTTCAGACAAAAGACAAGACACTTCTCATTAGGAAGCAATGATATAGAGTAGATATTTGGATATTGACCATAATTCTAGTAAGAAGGGAGAAGTGATCTAAGATAATAGGGATCTCTTGAAGATAACATAATCTTCCATCATGAATAGAGAAATGTTTTAAACAAACAACATATGAGAGACAGAGACATTTTGGGATACATCGATGCCCTTTGGTCCTCCCTTTTAAATGGAATCCCATGAAATATTGCTAAACAATTCTACCACCAAGATAAGGAGAAGGGGAGATAAGGGCCAGCCTTGGTGCAAGCCTTGAGTGGAATTGAAAAAATCCTATCACCAAGATAAAGAGAAGGGGAGATAAGGGGCAGCCTTGGTGCAAGCCTCGAGTGGAATTGAAAAAAGCCTATGGAAGACAATTAATAAGCACTATGAAACTAGAAGAGGAAATGCATCCCATTATCCAGTTAAAATTGATGAGATATATGCCCATTTGGATGAGAACCAACCTTAGGAAGGTCTAGAAAATTTTGTTGTAGGATTTTGAAACATAAATTTTAATAGAAAAAAATAGTTTGTTCTTGGTTTTTATAAAATGGAAAGGTTCTTGAGTTTGTGAGACACCACCATGAATTTTATAGTTTTGTAATAAATGAAAATTTTTGCCTCGGCTGAGGATGAATAGACGCGATCTGATGGCAAGACACATGGCGTCTCCATTGCCTTGCAAATTTTCTCTCCACGAGGTAGCACCTGCCCCAGGCGTGAGAGCTTTAAATTTGCCTCGCTGGTCCTCGTCTTGGTGCATTTCTCCACATTAAATTCCTCTTGATGCTCATTCATTCCTAGCTCATCCAAATCACAGAGTGCTCTGGCCTTTTATGGGAAATGGCACTGACTCCTACCCACAATTGTCTCGCTCCTCCCTCTGTCTTTCCCTTAGGTTTGATCTGCAAGCTCCTGTTCTCTGCTCTACTGGTCCTCATTGTGCTTCCGCCCCTCACGCTGTCATTCAATTGCCCTCTGCTCATTCATTGCACGTTGTTGCACATCAATCTATTGCTCGTCCATATCCCTCTGCTCATCCACCTCCTATGCATCCCCAAAATTCTACTGATACCATGCCTCACCATCATTGAATGTGTTGTTGTAGGGGAGGAGGCAGAGGTTCACCGTCTCACACTCCAATTCCAGCCATGGCAGAGAAAACATTGGCTTTCTTGGTGGCCATGGATGCATAAGAGGTCTCTCACCCTCAGCTCCTCTCAGCCCATCTCTCAATTCGAATTCCGGAAGCTCTGCAAATAAATTCCATCTCTGGGTCTAGGAAAAGGCCATGTAAATCCACTCTCTCTCGTTCTTCCTCCCCACTGCCTAGAAAAATGGTGGCTCTGCCCATGAAATGCTTGGAGGAAACCTCTAACAGTGGGGGAAATAGCTCAGTCGAAGGTGTTGGGCATTCAGACAAGGTAGAAGACACAGGTGCTCGATCCACCTCCATGCTTGAGTTGGACCCTCAATTCTCTAAGAAGGAGGATGACCCCTCTGAATACGAGTGCTACATAGTGAATGAACCGCCTCATCTACATCTCCATGATGCAAAGGAGAAGAAATTGTAGTGTCATGACTCCTCTTTCTCCAATTTTTTCTTGCTCTACTATAGTCTCTATGCTTACTTTCATTCTACACAACAAACTTAGCTTCTTGGATCTTCTGTTAAAGGTTGGTTTCCCCATTAGGGGTAGTTCTTTCTATGTTTTGTGGAATTCTTTATGGGATGGTTTCGCCCCAAGGGGTTGCCCCATTTTTTATTTTTTGAATTATCTCTTTCCAACTGGGGTTGGATAACTCAGCAATCCTGGTCTGGAAGATAGAATGTACTTTTTTGTACTATATAATAGAAATTAGTCTATTGAAGAAAAAAAAATCAAAATGTTCCTCAGTATTATTTCACTCACGATAGGCTTCAATTTAGTTTCAATAAATTTATATATCAATTTATAAATCAAATTGCAACATGGGATGGATCTCAAGTCATTGAAGGAATTCACCTCCTGTTTCTTGGGAATAAGAGAAATAAAAATCAAATTAATTGCACTTAAGACTTGATCCAAACTTTGCAATTATTTTACAATTTTTAAGAGATCCTCTTTTATTACATAAAAAAACCAGTGTAGAATTCTACTGTCATACCATAAGGACTGAGACGTTTCTTCTTCTTTATAGAGAATAGTGACGCTTTAACTTCACTCACTGTAAATTCTTTCGTAAGGGAAGAATTCATGTCCTCAGATATGCAGGGAGGAAATTAATAAAGAGAGAAAATCAAGAAGCTATAAAATGGAGCATCCTTTAGGCTAAGGGAAAATGGATTTATTTTTTTTAACACCAATGTGTGCAATGTCTTGAAATGAGGAGAAAGAATTATCATTGTTGTCCTTAATGGACCAAATAATATTCAAAATCGTATGATGATTTGCATATCTATGGAATAAATTAGTGTTAATATCCCCCTCATAAATGAATATTGTGTAGCTCTTTAATCTCCAAGTTTCCTCCTCTCTGGAAAGAATATATATATATTTTTTCATTTAAGAGTGCATAAAGCTTCGATGTGTTCCGATGAAAAAATATCTGAAGAGTTCAATGCATAAAATTCGTTAATTTTTTCTTTTGTCTCTCTTAACACAAAATTAATTATTTTGTTGTTTTCCTTAACTCAAATTTTAGTCTTATTTTTTACAAACTCAAGTTTTCTACAAATTAAAACATGAAATATCCATCTTTGCTCTAGCTAAGAGGCTTCTATCATTATTCAACTAATTTTATATAATCCTCTTCTAAAAGCTAGATGTGGTTAAACTTGTAACAACCCCTAGTTAAAAGTTCATGCAAAAAAGATATAAAGGAAAAAAGAATAAGACCAAGTTCATGCGACATGTATTCCAAGCTGAATGTTGGGAAAAATCTATAGTGGTCATCACTTGTTGTTTATTATGGCTAAGGAAATTGGAAAATACATTGGAAAAGTAAATTGGAAAAGCCATTAACAAAGGAATAGAAAAGGTAAGAGGTATTAATTGGAATTTCTTTATGAAAATTAAGAAAAATAGGAGAAAAGGGATATGAAGGGTCACAAATTTGCATGAGAGGAAAAATGAAGGAAAATGAATAAAATATAGGCCTCAATGATAAAAAGGTTTCTGAAGATCATTTCACAACTTTTGTTGGTTTAGATTTTTTCAGTTCAATTTTGGAGCTCTCTTCTATTCTATCATTCTCTTGTACTCTTGCGCACATAGAGAATGTTTCGAGCACTCTAGAATTGGAGAAAGGAATGCAAGGGAAGGAAAAGGAAAGAAAAGGAGGTAAAATGAAATCAAAGGAAGGACAATGAAATAAAAGGACAAGAAAGGAAGGTTGGATCAAGTAGCTTCAATAGGAGGCTGTTGTAGGTAACATGTTGCATGTGTGATTTCCTAGATGAGGTGTGAATGCATGGTACATTCATTTGTTCAGTTGGTTCATTTTTTGTCATTGGATTGGTTTTTTTCTCGTTTGACAGTGGTTTCAACCTTTCCTTTCCATTTCCTAGATAACCATGGTACGATGGGATTCATTTCTTGGTTGACCTTTGGTTTACTAGAATATTTTGGAACCGGGTGAGGTGGTATCGGGAAAATTCCCAAGGGTTGGGGGTGGATACAGATTTCTCCGGGAAGCGCTCGACAGGAAAATTCCTCAATGTTGTGTAATCGGCTCCAAAAAGAGAAGAAAAGAGATATAGACGCCTTAGAAATGAGCCACTTCGAGGGGGAAACCTCCAATACATTACATAAATGAACAATTCTTGGATGATCCAATTTACAAAACCTCCTTTCTATATATAGGAGTCCATGGGGCCATAATGTAATCCTAGTGGGCCACAATGTAATCCTAGCCGACCTAACAATAATAATTTAAGGGCACAATAATAATAAAATGGGGGTTACGAGGGTACAATAATAACAATAAGGGGGTTACACTAACAACAATAAGGGACTATACTAGTAATATAGGGACCTAACATGCCCCTCTCCTTCAAAAAAGTGTTGTCCTCAATGCTTGAGTAGCTCTGGGTGCTTCTGTATAAAATTCTCATCCTCCCATGTAGAATCTTCGGTGGGTAAGTTCTTCCACTTGATGAGATACTCTGAAATTGATCGATTCCGTAGTTGTCGAGTTCTTGTTTCCATGACCGCTTCAGGTTCCAATATGATTTTTCCTTCCTCATCAAGTTATGGTAATATTGTTTGAACTGGAAGATTTTCACCGATAACCTTCTTTAAGCATGAAACATGGAAAATTGGATGTACTCGCGAAGAAGCAGGAAGCTCCAATTTGTATGCCATAGTACCAATCTTTTGCAACACCTTGTAAGGACCGTAGTACTTTGGCGATAATTTATTATCCTTCTTAGCTTGCTTGAGGGACATTTGTTTGTATGGTTGTAGCCGTAAAAATACCCAATCTCCTACATCAAAACTTCTCTCGCTGCGATGTTGATCTGTCTGTTGTTTCATTCAATTTTGTAACAAATTCAGGTTATCCTTTAAGAGTTGGAGAACTTCTTCTTGATGCTCGATGTGATCTTCCACTGCTTGAACCTTCGAATTTTCTCTTAAAGATGATGTGATGGATGGTGGATGATATCCATAAAGTGCCATAAATGGGGTCATTTTTGCTGCAGTATGGAAGGAAGTGTTATACCACCATTCAGCACGAGGTAACCACTTGACCCATTGTGTTTGTTTATCAGATACAAAACAACGAAGATATCCTTCCAAACATTTATTTACTATCTCAGTTTGACCATCAGATTGAGGATGATAAAATGAGCTATGAGCTAATTGAGTACCCAAACAAGAAAATAACTCCGTCCAAAAATTTCCAGTAAAAATGGGATCTCTGTCACTCACAATAACCCTTGGGTTTCCATGTAGCTTTTTAATTGTGTCCATAAATGTAGTAGCAACTGTACTTGCTTTAAATGGACGAGATAATGCACAAAAGTGTGCATACTTGGTAAGTCTATCAACTACCACCATGATGACACTCTTTCCTTCGGACTTAGGTAAACCTGTGATAAAATCCATTGAAATATCCTCCCAACGTTGACTTGGAATGGATAAAGGTTGTAGAAGTCGCGAGGTCTTAATTGTATCAACTTTATTCTACTAGCAAACCAAACACTCCGCCACAAACTTTTGAATATCAGATTTAAGGCCATCCCAAAAAAATTCTTTCTTCACCCTGTGGTAAGTTTTTAAAAATCCTGAGTGTCCTCCTAAAAGAGAAGTGTGCAATTCCAGAAGAATCTTTTGTTTTAGTTGGGAATTCTTACAAAGATATAAGCGATCTTTGTACCATAAGGAATCATTTTTCCAACTAAATGTATCGGATGTACTAGGATCTTGCTGCAACTTTTGAATGAGTATCCATACATCTTTGTCCTTCTTCCATTCATCTCTTGCTTCAGTTATCCAATCTGGTTGGATAATAGAAATGGCACAAAGCAATGCTTCCACCGCTTCATTCTTTCTTGAGAGTGCATCTGCAACAACATTCAGCTTTCCTTTTTTGTAGATTATTTCAAAGTCATAACCCAACATCTTTGTGACCCATTTTTCTTGTTCTTCTGACGATAGTCTTTGTTCCAAAAAGTGTTTAAGACTATCATGATCAGTTTTTACCTTGAAGTGTCTTCCCATTAGGTAAGTTCGCCATTTCTTTAGTGCATGTAGTATTGCTAACATTTCCTTCTCATAAATAGGTTTCTGTAAATACTTTCCTTTGATTGGACGACTTTCAAAAGCAATAGGTCTTCCTTCCTGCATTAAAACCACACCAATTCCATTTCCTGAGGCATCACATTCCACAATAAAGGTTTTTGTGAAGTCTGGCGTAGCTAAGACCGGTGCTAGGCACATTTCCTCTTTAAGACGTTCAAAGGCCTTAGTTTCTTTAGGAGTCCATGAAAATGCATCTTTCTTCAATAATGTTGTTAGAGGTGCTGCTATTCTCCCATAATTCTTAACAAACTTGCGATAATACCCTGTTAACCCGAGAAATCCTAGCAACTACTTTATGGTTGTGGGGACTTTCCATTCCTTAATGGCTTTAATTTTGTTAGGGTCTACTTTAACACCCTCGTGAGATACAATATGACCCAGATATTCCACCTCTTGTACTCCAAAGAAACATTTCGATTTTTTTGCATATAATTGTTTCTCCTGCAATAGTTTGAGCACCCTGTCAACATGTTCAACATGATCCTTCCAAGACCTGCTGTAGATTAGTATATCATCTAAAAATACTAGCACAAATTTTCTAAGGAAGGGTTTGAAAATGGAATTCATCAACCCTTGAAATGTAGAAGGTGCATTGGTACGGCCAAAAGGCATGACCCAAAATTCATAATGGCCCTCATGAGTTCAAAATCTTGTTTCGGAATATCTTCAGTCTTCATTCTAATTTGATGATATCCAGAATGAAGGTCCGACTTGGTAAAATAAATTTCTCCATGTAATTCATCCAATAATTCATCAATTACAGGAATGGGAAATTTGTCTTTAATGGTGAGCTTATTGAGCTCCCTATAATCCGGACACATTCGCCATGATCCATCCTTCTTGTGTACCAACACTACAGGAGCAGAGAAAGAACTTTGACTGGGTTGAATTATACCCGCCTCTAACATTTCTGCAATCATACGTTCAATTTCGCTCTTTTTGGAAGTAAGGATATCTATAAGGCCTGATGTTTGGAGGAACACTTCCTGGAATCAAATGAATAGCATGATCATGATCACGAATAGGTGGGAGTCCTTTGGGAGTTTCAAACACCTTGGAATAATTGTCCAAGACTTGTTGGAGATCTGCAGAAATAGATGATTTTGATGTTGGAACTTCTAGTGAGCATAATTGTGCAATTACGCCTCTTTGTTCTTTCTTTAGAAGCTTTGTCATGCCATTAGAGCTTATTATCCTTCCTGGCTTCCCTTCAATACCCCGTAATTCGACTTCCTTTCCTTCTGAAAAGAATTTCAAGAAAAGTTCTTGAAAATTAAAAGCTACCGTCCCCAAAGATTGTAACCATTGTGCTCCTAGTACAACATCAGCACCTCCCATAGGAATGGAAAGCATTGGACTATTCAATACATATTCCCCCATGGTTAGCTTGATATTATGGAATTTTCCAGAGCAATTTATAGTTCCTCCATTTGCAACCATCACTTGACATTCTGGTGCTGTGTATAGGAAACAATTTAATTCCTTGGCTACCTTATAATGAATAAAATTATGGGTGCTACCTGAATCAATCAACACTATTACCCTTTTCTTCTTTATATGTCCTTCTATCTTGAGAGTTTGAGGAGTGGTAATTCCTGCCAGTGCATTACACGACATGGTCGGATTCATTTCTTCCTCTTCTAGGGGTGGTTCCTGGTGTATATCCTCTTCTTGTTCATTTTATTCTTCTTCTTCACAATCTATGTAAAATAATTTCTTCTCAGCACACTTATGACCTTTAGTGTATTTTCTATCACAACTGTAGCAAAGCCCTTTTGCTCTTTTTTCTTCCAATTGTTGTGGTGTCAACCTTGTAGGTTGTGGAAATATAGGCATAGCAACACTTCCTTATTTATAGAATTGAGTGGTAGGATTCCTTGTCGCCATAATTTTACATTCAACTTTTCTTGCCAACCTGAATGCCTTCTCCAATGAATTAGGTTCCAAAACGCGAACTTCATGTTGGATGTTATCCTTTAAAGTGCCTAGGAAGAGATCAATCATGTGTTCCTCTGTAAGATCAGTTACCCTTATATTCAATTTTTGGAAGTCCTCAATGTGTTGCCCCACTAAACCCTTTTGTTTGAGATTTATCAATTGGCTAAAGAAGGTGTTTCTCTTTGTATCCTCATAATGTGCTATCATTTCCTCCGTCAAAATTGACCAAGTGACAATTTTTTTACGGGAGCAAAGCCATCGATACCATACAAATGTATTTTGTTCTAAATGTAAAGTTGCAATGCGTACCTTTTGTGTGTTTTGCACGTTATGGAATCAAAATATTGCTCCATCTGTAGTATCCATGTTACAGGATCCTTTCCATCAAACTTCCTCATATCCATCTTTGGAATATGGTGGTTCTTCCCGCCAACATTAGAGTTTATGAAATCACAATTAACATTTATTTATTTCTATTAAGTTCTTATACTGGGTTTACTTATTGAGATCATTTCTTTTAATCTGCATGCTAGACATACATATGCTTTTAGATCTGTTCTTGTATTTCCATGTTGTCTGTATTTTCATCTTAGCTTTGTACCCATTGTTTAGTGTCTGCTTACTTATTCATCCTTCATGCCTTTCTTCAAACCATCCATCTTCACTTCCACGCCTTTCTTCAAAACTTCCATTTCATTTTTTGTTGCTCTTTGCGAGAGTGAAATTTGTTGCACTTGCTCTTGTAATTTTGATAAATCATGTTGCAATTCTTCATCTTCATGAGTCATAGTAGAGCCTTCTGAAGGCTTAATGGGTGTTGAATTATTTTGGGGTAAGTATAGAATCCAATATTGATATCTATTCTACAATATTCCCTTGGAATCAATTCAACTTGATTCTTGAAACAAGACTTACGCAATTTGGAAAAAAAAATGCACACCGTTTTATTTCTTTTGAGGAGCTCGATATTGAAATTGGATTATCTCTGTGATTGTAGCACTTCAATATTTGAATTTCAGCACCAACGTATCCCTCTAAATTCTCTTTTGAATGCCACAGGTTTGACCTGATTTGGATTGTCCAAGGCAAAGTTGTGTCCAATCTCCCAAAATGACCTAATTATGGACTGGTTCAGTAGAGCGAACTTGTACGACTTGCCACATGTCACTGTTTTGTCCTTCAGCTCTAAAATTGATAGCCAAGAAACTACGGTCCGTGTGATTGCGACCACTTTTTACGGCACTCCAATCTGATGCTTAGAGAGAGAGTTATGAATATTTTCCCACGATCACCTCTTTGAGATGAAATTCGGGAGCCTGAAAAAGCACTACCTTCCTGGAGATCATATTTCCGAAAATATTAGAGGAAAAAAGATCTGAAATTTTTTTTGAAGAATTTCTATCAGGAGTTTAGCTTCTTTGTCTGAATCTCAGATTCTGAACCTTCCGTAGAAAAATATTATAAAGCGAAAAATTTACACGATGACACAGGCCAGGAGCACAGATAAAGTCCTAACTTCCTGATGATATCCTCAAATATTTAAAATGGCTCTGATTTTTGAGTAACATAGGATTTCTGACTTCTTTCATTTCAGCTTCTGAAACTTCGTGGAAAAAAAGTTATAGCGAAAATGCCACGATGACCTGTTTGGAGCAGCGAAACCCTAGAATCCAAAGCTCTGATACCAAATGTTGTGTAACCAGCTCCAAAAAGAGAAGAAAAGAGATATCAACGCCTTAGAAATGAGCCACTTCGGGGGGGAAACCTCCAATACATTACATAAATGAACAATTCTTGGATGATACAATTTACAAAACCTCCTTTCTATATATAGGAGTCCATGGGGCCATAATGTAATCCTAGTGGGCCACAATGTAATCCTAGCCGACCTAACAATAATAATTTAAGGGCACAATAACAATAAAATGGGGGTTACAAGGGTACAATAATAACAATAATAGGGTTACACTAACAACAATAAGGGACTATACTAGTAATATAGGTACCTAACACTCAAGGTAACGTTGAAGAAATTATGAGGCATCCAAGCTTGTTTTGGCTTTGTGATCTCTTGATCGGTTTTGGCAAGATTGCGGTAGCTTGAGGGTGGAGGTGGTTTAATATTCGGGAAGCCCTGGTTGTTTATGTCTTGATATCCCACATTCATGCTTAGAATATGGAACAAAGGTGATTAGATGAAATAAATATTTGGTTCAACCCATTATATGGTCAGGTTGTACATGGAAGTCCCTAACTTGGTTGGATTTGCACAAGTTAATAAAATCTATTTTATTATTGTAGTCTTTGAGAAATTGTGCGTGTTATTATGGTATTTTATGGTTGTTCTGTAATGGTTAATAATCTTGTTATATGCTGGTTATAGTTATGGATTGGTAATGTGCTCTAGCTATGACTTGTTCAGGATTTGATAAGTATATGAATGATTGTTGAATGCATGAAATAACAAGTGTTATTGCAGCTAATATGGGAGGGAAATATAGATTCTTGATTATTATCAGATGGACCACAAACCCTTATGATCATATATTCATTAATGACCTGTAACTCTTATGTTATAAATGTTTTTGACGAAATGTATGATATGGATTAGGCATGTTCTGAGTCAGTTCTTGTTCAAGTTTTTTATGAATGAATTTGTCATTATGTAATTTATTATTTTGTGAAGTTATAGGTAGTTATGGGTAGTGTTCTGGAGGCTAGGCTAGAAAAGTGGCCTAGATATTAGGACCACACCCTCTAAAATGGAGGATTGGGGCTACAACCGCATGGAGGCATCGTTGTGAATGCAATTGGAGGATCATAACCACACCCTTGCAAGATTGTGCATGCAGTTGGGGTGTTAGGTTAGAGAAAAATATCTTCAACTCAGGGTTTGGTCACCTAGGGTGGTTCTTTGGCCCCTTAATGTCCTATAAGCCTCGAGGGATGTCTGTGAGTTGTCATTTGTTGGTCCCACTTCCATAACTAAAGCTTGGAGGTTGGGTCATGTCCTTGTGGTGCTCCAATTCACATTTACCTAGAAGGATTGCAAAAATAGGTAAATGTGGGGTGGTAGTGTAAAAAATTGGTATCAGAGTAGGTTTATGTTATCTTGGTGTGATATGTGATACCACAGATTGGTATCAGAGCATGGTTCAAATACTTGTACTAGATGGGATAGATGCATGTTGTTATGCATGAATTTTCATGGTTATTCTTATTGTGCATGAGGTCATTTTATGTCGTTAGTGCTATCATGCATGTTGTTGATATATTGATATGATTACGTATATAAATGTATTGTGCTAATCTAGACTGATTTTATAGATGATATAGGCTCCTCTGAACTTCGCTGAGGTATGTTTATTAGGTTTATAATTGGTTATATGACATGCTATTTTTTTAGGAAGAAGATCAGAGATGACAAGTAGAATGGTGGATTACAGTTCATGCGAATCTTCTTACAGATCAACTGAAAAACACGAGGAAAAGTACTCTCTAACATAGTAGATACCTTGAGAATTCTAAAGGCAGAAATCAGAAGTTGCAAGGAAGATACTAACAAGATCATTTAGTTGTAAGAGAGACTTACTAGGACACAAGAAAATAAAGCAGAAGTCAATGCAGTTATCCTTTAGACCTTATCAAATTTTGCAGTGACAGGGACAACCAGAGATCAGTTATGGGAAGGAGGAAAGTACTAATGGGGGATATTATAGTAGATATCATGGAGGGAATAGGTTGACCAGGGATGACACAGTCAGAGATGGTATGTTCTTGGATACACTTTATAAGAGAGGCAGTGGTTATGGGTTCTATTATAGTTTTGGTTCAGATAGGCGTCATGGTCATGATTGGTATCATCCTTATAGGAGGAGTGAGTGGGGATACTTGTTGGATGAGTTAAAGAAATCCAAGCCTCCTACATTTGATGGATAGATGAAGAAACCAAAATATGCAGAAGCATGGTTTGTTGGAATCAAGAAGTTTTTTGAGTAGCATGACTATACATAGAACATGAAGGCCAAAACAACTATTTTCAGTCTCAAAGGAAAGACATACATTTGGTGGGAAGATGTGAAGTGTGTTAGAGGCATTAGGACAGAGGAGCTGAGTTGGCATTAATTCAAGAGACTTTTTAGAAAGAAGTACATGTCAGAGGGATACTATGACAATAAGGCTAAGGAATTCTATGAGTTGAAGATGGGGTCTATGATAGATGAAGAGTATATAACTAAATTCCTGGAGTTGTTGAGGTATGTGCCTTACCTGAAGGATGAGAAGATTAAATTTCAAAGGTTCATTAGTGGAATGCCATTAGCATTCAAGGATCATATTGAGTATGATGAGCCTCAGTCATTGGAGCAAGTCATCAAGAAGTTGAAGCACTGTTATGAGCAGTCAAAGCGTAAGACTAAGCCTAAGCATGATTGGATATGAAATGAAAGGACCAAAGAAAAATTACCTCTGAAGCAGGAAAGCCCTTAGGATGTAGGAGAGAGAAAATGTGGCTCCTTACAAGAAGTTTAACACATTGATAAGGGACATGGATCTCAGCATAGAGAGAAACATAATAAGGGTAGTGGTAGGGAACTGTTGCAATGTTGGATTTATGGAAAATATCATTGCAAGAAAGTTTTTCTATTGTATCGGGTGGAATACCCCATATCTATAGTGCTTAGGAGGTGTAGAGAGTTGGGGATGTGGGAAAAATCATTCCTCGGATTTATGCAACATTTGATAAAAAAATTTCGATCACCAGACATCCATTATTAAGATGGAAGTTAAGCTCTGTGACTGATTTGTTTCCTTTTGATTGATCCTGGATATAATTATAGTTATATTAATCCTGACTTGGGGGATAAGTGTGGTTTGATAAGAGAAGTGCATCCAAAATCTTGGTTGGTGCAGTCGGCTACAGGGACCAAGAAAATAGTTCATCATTGGGAGAGATATTGTGCATTTGAGAAGAAAAATATGTCTACATTAGCACATATGAATGTGCTTATGTTGGGATCATACAATATGATTTTAGGTATAGATTGTTTGTACCTTGACAATACCAAGGTAGATTGTTACAAGAAGGCTATTGAGTTCTTGAATGATCATGGTGAAGAGAGAATCTTGCAGGTAAAGAAGAATTATACATCAATAATAATGGTTACATATCTATAAGCAAAGTGTAGTTGCAGGAAAGGGTGTATATTGCTCGCACTGCATGTTTTGAGTGAAAAAGGTAAGGATGTTGATGAAGTAGAAGTTTTGCATAGGTATCTAATTTTACAACAGTTTCAATATGTATTTCCAACATATATTTTAGAGTTTCCTCCACATAGGGAAGTGTATTTATCTATTGAGTTGGTACTAAGAGCCACAACAACATCAAATGCACCTTACAAGGTGAGCACTCTAGATCAGTTAGTGGAACTGAAGCTACAATTGAAGTAATTGCTTGACAAGGGGTACATAAGGCCAAGTGTATCACCTTGGGGTACACCAATTTGTTTTTTGAAGAATAAGGATGGCACTCTAAGGTTGTGTATTTATTAAAGGAAGTTGAACAAGGTGACTTAAATAATAGGTATCCTTTGCCATGGATCGATGATTTGTTTTACTAGTTGAAGGGAGTAGTGTTCTCAAACATTTTTTTGAGATCATGATATCATTAGGTACACATCAAAGAAGAGGAAATTTACAATATTTCTTTCTAGACCAGGTATGGACATAATGAGTTTGCTATTGTTGGCTTGAGGGGTCCTCACCCAGGTTCGGTGTGCAAGGTTTGCGAACAAACCCCTATACTACTGGCCCCTTCGGCAGTGGCCTGCTTTCTCAGGTCACAGTCTCACTCGAAGTAGTATGGGTGGGTGCTGGAACCAGGTTTCCGCACCCTGAGAAAGGAAGGGTAAGGCAAGCAGAGCTGCATTCTGTTCTGTAATTCCCAGATTGCCTTGTTTCTTCACAGGGTTAATTATGTATCTATTTGCATCCATGTGTACTAGATCTATAATTATATGCTTTCTATAACATTAACACAACATTATATAAATAGAGCGGAATAGATCTAGATCCAAGAATTCAGTACACAGACCTTCACAACGAAAAGATAGAAAATACATAACACAACAATTATCAGCAATTCATACAACAGTACTCATAGATTCGAATCTCTAATAATCCTTCGCATTCATTCATTCATCAATCTTTCCTTACAATTCCCTTCCCAACCTGTGCACACAGCAGCAGGGTCCATACACAGCTGGACTAGGATCTCTGCGCACATAGCCAGCAGGAGTCTGTTCCCCAAAAACCCAAACAGATAGCTTAAACAATAGATCACATCAATAGCTCATTCATTCATACCGTTTACGATACAAAATACATCTCTATTTATAATAATCTAGGCTCAAATTTCCTATGGTCCGTAACCTATGGTTTTCGGACCCCTAGTTTACCCTTTGACCCATTACAATGCGTTTGGGGCTTTGACCCACCCCAAAACCCCTGAGCTATACTAAATATAATAAAAAATAATCAAAATGGACCATTTTTGCAGCTTGTTAGGATACCCCATTCCAACAGTCCCCCAACACAATCTTGTGACTCGTCCCGAGTCACTGCACTGGTGCGGCTTCTATTTGCATGCGCAAAGTAGCCAGCCTGCCGAAAAGTGGAGGGAGTGTGTCCTGACTTTGGGCCGCAACTTGTTGTGCAATGCTGACTAGTGCTAAAGAGGTAGGCCCATATGTATCCACAACAACCCGTTCTAACATCTGGTGGAGGCGTGCGAAGGCAGACTAAGCATCGTGTGCAAGCTGGAGTGCGATATCAGACCATGGCTTCAACCGTTTTCGAAATTGAACCTGCTTAGAGTGGCGAAGGTCCTCAATCCCGTCCATAGTGGCTAGGCACTGTGCCGAGACGGGGGAAGATGTGGAAGCTAGGACTTGCTCCAGAACAACTTCTGCCTATTGTAATTTCTGCTGGGCATGTTGAAGCGTGGAATGGTGCTGCACTGCTGTCCATAGCTGTGTAGCTGTTTCAACCAATTGGGCTCCTTGCACCAACTATTCTTGAATAATACGCGTTGCATAAGTGACCATGGAAATCCGTTGGGCTCGTACTTCTAGAGGTATGTCATACTGCTGTCGTCTATCTCAGTCATGGTGGTGAACCTTTCGCAACACTTTGGAGGATAGTCCTTGTAATTCTGTACTAGATAGCTTCTCTAAGTCTAATTGAACATCCCTAGTATTTGGGTCGGGAGTATGAACAATGGAAGCGCGAGGGAGTGAACATACATTACTTCTAGTGGGCGGCGTTCGGAAGTGGCGAAGAAGGCGTAGCATGTCCCTGTACCGCAGAGTTCCTTTTGAGCGTGGTTCGCAGACAATCCTTTCTGTCGAAAGCCCGTGCTCACTCCTATTACTGCACTCAGCATTCCCAGGTTCTCTTAACAATTCCTTTGGCGAGTTGGGGTCCATCTTTTTAACAAAGAGACGAGCATTAAAGAAAATATGGATGAACACAAAAAACTAGAACGCAGATAGCCAAAGCCTATTATAGGGTGAATAAATAGCCTAACTCGAAGTTTTCCAACCATTCGTGCCCCGGCCGAAGCTATTTAATGGCGAAGTAGCTCGTGCGTGGCACGTACCCTCGACCTGTCAGACCGTGCTTATCATAAATGGCTACATTGATGATCTGTTGCCTGTGTTTCGTGCTTGCATGGGTCTTTTCTTATTAAATCGGGATGTGTTGACGGTCATCCTTCGTGCCCAAGGTCGTGTCCATGGAATTTCAGACCATGGATGACGCTTATAAGTCATTTGCATACCTTGAATGAGGGTTGATAGGAGGTGTACCTGCAAGTTGATCAACAGTATTTTCGAGCCCTTTACTTTGTTCATGGGTAGGACGTCCTTGTGTGAGAAGGATGCATCATACACCCTCATGTTATTTATTACTTGAGATGTTTGCAGATTCTCTCAGATATACATGGTTGTAGACAGGTCCATAATCCTACACGTGCTTAGGTTAGTGGTACCCTGGTAAGTCTGGTCAAGAAAGGTTCGATCGCACCCTTGAGTGTTGTATGCCAGCAGGTATCTGCGTAGGTTGATTGACCTTGGAGCCCATCTAGCCACTGGGGTTCCTATACGCAGGATCACCCTACTCCAATACTTCCCATGAGTAATGAATACTGGTCCTTGCGTAGGTGCTTCGCATCGGGTAAGAAGTAGTGCTTCTAGCATGCATTTCATGGGAATCTTAGGTTCCTTAGGCTGCTGATTATCACCTGCGTCCTCCTGGCAGGGCAAGGTTATTTCTGTGGTAGAGATGCGATGGAAATTCCTGATGGTTTGAAGGCTTCGAAGCGCCGAAACCTCATGCAACTGACCTTACCAATTCTCCAGCTCCTCATCGGAGTCGGAAAAACATTCACTGTCCTTTTCCCAATAGAGCATTCATTCATCTGTGGGGTTAACCCGATATTCATCCTACGTAGTTATCTTATAAATGTGATCTAATTCCTCCTTTGCATAGGCTGGCTCTGTATACCGTGCACCTTCTGCTGGATCTAGGGGTACTATGACACGCGTACCTTTGTTTTTGAACACCATGCTTCGTTTCTTGAGATTGATGACCCCCCCATGTGTATTTCCCAGTCTAGCCTGAGGAGCGTAGGGTAGCGGTCCGCGTCTTCAACTATTTCTATTACTTCAAAATCATCTAGGACCCTGACCCCTACAATGTCAACCATGACTTTCGGTAACCTACACAAAGGGATGATTTTCTGTTGATTTTCCTTTCGCAGCTGGATAGTGGACCATTCCAATTTAAGTTCTCCCATTCATTTCCATGTTTGTTTTGGTAAGACGTTGGCATCCAATCCAATATCTAAGATAACCTGATCCATTTCATAGTCTCCAATCTATGCAGTTAATCACATTTCTCTCCCGGTGCGTTTCCTATAGCTGTAAAGTTTGTGTTCATCCTTGGTCTTAGGAATCAAATTGGGCCAAGCTGCGCAAGTATTCAATAATGCTATGAGATTTCCTATGGCCTGCGGATTCCTTAGCAACTTTAGACATGCATTTAAAAAGGGCTCAATTCCTTCTTTGATCTGAGGTTGTGCGGGGGCTGCCAATGGTGCTTGTTCTTTGCAAGACACTCTTTTTTGAGAGGCAAGCCCTTCTTTGTTTCCATGGGCATCTAGCCCACTTTATGTCATGAATTTTACACTTGGATCCGCCTCCCTTAGCTTAGTTTTAACCCTCTGTACATTCTGCATAGGGTAGGTTTCTTTTCCTGCATCTTGGCTATTAAAATTGGGCAGTCTTCTACCTCATGGTACAACTGCCTAAAATATTTGCACAAAGGCCTGGTGGGATTAGGGCATTCTCTGGCAAAGTGCCCTATTTCTCCATAGTCATAACATATTAGCTGACCTCATCCTCGGCCTGTGCTTCCTCCCCGACCTCCTCTACCTCGGGCCAGTGATCCTCCAAAGTGCGCAACAAGTCTTGGCGATGCAGGGTCTGATTTCACCCTATATAAGTTCCCACGATCCATCATTAAGTCATATGTGCGACAGTTCTACTCATCATGTCCCACTGATCGGAAGAATCGGCACCATTGTTGCTTTAGTTCTGGGACATACGCACCCAGCTGAGGGAAATGGTTCGTATGATGTAGGTCTGCTACCTGACAATCATCACAGCATAGCGCAGATCTGCTTGATCCTGGTCGCAACAGGACAGGTTCCCTACTTGCCACTAGGTGTATCGTACTGGGCCCTCCTGCTTGCATATAATCGATCAACAGAGGGCACTGATCCTTCGTATGGCTAGACGCCTGACAACATATACACCAAAGATCTATGCAGATGTCCTTTCCTCACTCTTTTCACAGATTCTGTATCTCCATATGCATAGCCCCAAGTTGTTCCTGGATTTTTTGTATCCCTGCTGACATATCCTCCCGAGGTGCAACTTCTAATTTCATAGCGACTTCCATAGCTTTCTCCTGTGATTCAAAGGTCTGATGACTCATAGGCGTATGCAGGTGAGGTAAAAACATAGCAATGAACCAGTCCGTATGCTTTCTATCATCATATTCAAACCCTCCTTCCCTAATTGCTTTCTTCAATCACTGATCAGCCTCCCATATTGACTCAGATGCACCTTGTTTGAAGTCCTTTACTTCCACTACCAGTTTGGAATAAGACTTTGGCTTTCGAAATTATTACTTCAGAGCATCTTTGATATCTTGAATGTATGCGGTCCCATTCTGGGCAACGTATCGCATATACCAGTCCAGAGCTTTGTCTTCAAATGCTAAAGACAGCTGCACCCTCTTTATCATGTCACTTGCCACGTTCCGCGTAGTCTAGACAGAGTCTACCACAAACCAAAACCGGTCCATATCCTCATCTCCTACCCCCTTGAAGGTAGGCAGTTTCAAGTGCGCAACCATATCACTGTCTAGGGAGGGTGGTGGTATAGACGAATTATTACCTTTGCGCGGCCTAGGTGGCGATGTAACTGGGGAATCTTGCACAGCTGGTTCCTGCAATGGATTGTAGGCGGATATTTACCACGTCGTGTCGCACTTCCATCTAGATCCGAGGTCATTGAGTCACTATGACTACACAGAATGCTCTTTTTGCACAGTAATTTCTTGATCAATAATGGTAACGACCTCAGAAAATTTCCTCGGAATCCTTTGAAAAATTTTCGTTTGGCCTCAGATTATGATACAAACTGGTCAATGGAAAATTCTGTCACAAATCCTCCCAGCACACTATCCACCCAGTGATCTACCATGCGTGTGATAGTATTATCAGTTTTCTCAAGCTGTTCGAGCAACTTTGGGGTCCACAGAGTGACCCACTCATCCTTCCAGCACTTCTGGAATTCCACCAGTCTAGCTAGCCACTCTTGGAGTTCAATCACGAAAGTCAAAAAAAATATTTCATAGCTTTTAGTGAGGAAATACCTATTTTTCCACCTTTCCACCGTTAACTTCTCATTGCAATTTTTTTTTACTGCAAAATCCTAGATCTGTCTTTCGAACCAGTCCTCAATCTCTTTTCTTTCAGGCTTCAAGTATTCTCTTGTCATTACCCTATTACTCTCTCAGACATCTTCCGGTCATGGCAATGGAACCATTTGTTGGCTTGAGGGGTCCTGACCCAGGTTCGGTGTGCAAGGTTTGCCAACAAACCCCTATACTACTGGCCCTTTCGGTAGTGGCCTGATTTTGCAAGTCACAGTCTCACCCGAAGTAGTATGGGTGGGTGGTGGAACTAGGTTTCTGCACCCTGAGAACGAAAGGGTAAGGCAAGCTAAGCTGTATTTTGTTTCTTAATTCCCAGATTACCTTGTTTCTTCACAGGGTTAATTATATATCTATTTGCATCCACATGCACTATATCTATAATTATATGCTTTCTATAACATCAACATAGCATTATATAAACAAGGCGGAATAGATCTAGATCCAAGCATTCAGCACACTGACCTTCGTAGTGAAAAGATAGAAAATACATCACACAAAAATTATCAGCAATTCATACAACAATACTCACAGATTCAGATCTCTAATAATCCTTCGCATTCATTCATTCATCAATCTTTCCTTACAGTTCCCTTCCCATCCTGCGCACACAGTAGCAGGGTCCGCACACAGCTGGACTAGGATCTCCATGCACATAGCTAGTAGGAGTCCATTCCACAAAAACCAAACAGATAGCTTAAACAACAGATCGCATCAATAGCTCATTCATTCCTACCTTTTACGATACAAAATACATCTCTATTTATAATAATCTAGCCTTGACTTTCCTATGGTCCGCAACCCGTGGTTTTCGGACCCCTAGTTTACCCTTTGTCCCATTACAATGCGTTTGGGGCTTTGACCCGCCCCAAAACCCATGTGCTATACTAAATATAATAAAAAATAATCAAAATGGACCAGTTTCGCAGCTTGTTAGGAGACCCTGTTCCAACAGTTGTGGTTCCTTTTGGTTTGAATAATTCTTTGGCTACTTTCATGTGTTTGATGAATAATGTGTTGCATCCTTATCTAGACAAGTTTGTGATAGTATGCATTTATGATATATTGATATATTATAAGAATGAGGAAGAGCACCCATAAAACCTGACAATAGTGTTAAGATTGATGAGAGAGTATTAGTTGTTTGCAAAGCTTAGTAAGTGAAATTTATTTCAGAAATAAGTTCATTACTTAGGGCATGTTGTTTCCAAGGAAGGTATGGCAGTGGGCCCAGAAAAGATCATAGTTCTCATGGATAAAATTAGTGACATTCTTATTGTGTCTCTTTTTCATAGAATTGAACTCAATGAGGATGTACCCATGATTTATTTTCTCTCCCCATTTATGTGTAAATACATTTTCCATCACTTCCCAAGTATGGATAGAGTGTTCTGTCAAATATTTAAACCACTTTCGAGCCTCTCCATCCAAATATTGGACAAAGGGCCTCAAAACCACGTCCATATGTTCCACATTTAAGTTCTCTGGAAAGGCACATAAGTTATCAATATTTCTTTGTGTTGCAATATTGTATTCTCCTGTGAATCGAGGAAGGAGCATTAAATAATATTGAGGCATGTCCTTCAATGGATGGGCAAGAGCCAAGGGGGCATTCTTATTCAATAGGAAGCCATGTACTTCCTATTGTGTAGAGGGCGAAGATTATGATATGAGTTGGCTGAGGTAAAATGTGAGGGGTGACAAGTGTATTATGCAAGGATAGAGTATGTTGTTGGGGGTGAATGTAATTTTATGGGATTTATTTTACTTCCTCGACCTCGGGTGTAGGGTGAACTTGATTGAATGAAAACGACCCTGTTTCGTCTTTGACACATGACCTGAGGGGATTCAGGGTGTAATTTTTGTCAGGGGGGTATTTTAGAACACGAGAAGTAGAGTCTGATCCATAGATGTTAGCTCTTTGAGAGGACGAGGAAGAAGCTTCAAGAGAGAAAGGGGGTAAATCAGATTAACTGAGGACCTTTTCATGCAAAATCCTTTTGAATATTAGCTTCTCAAGGTCAGATACAAAGGGTGTCCTTTGCTGAGTGGTGTCTAACCGGGTGTGGGACCTTGTGAAAGCCAGGATTATATATACTTTGAATCTTATGACAATGGATTCGCCAAGGTGAGAGATGTGCACCCCTTGACCCTTCATGCTCACCTCAATGAAGGGTGGAAACTATGTCATATCCCAGGGAAATTTTTTCTAATTCATTCCCCAAAAATATTGCCAAAAATATGTTGGAACTCCTAGAGATAACCTCTAGGTTGCTAAGGGATCAGTGCCTAGGACATCTTAAATAATATTATTACAATATTTCCTTACAGTTCCTCTGAGTCATATTTAACTGATATAGTTTAGAAGATTGATGGTTCAATAAAAATGAAGGTTCTTGATACTAATTACTCATGGACCTAAATGCTAAGAAAAGGGATTTAAAAAGCTGTAATATTGGGTTACATCGATAGGGCCAGGCTAGAATTAGTCAATAGATCAAATTTGAAAAAAATTGCAGAGTGAAGAACTGAAGAAACAATTATCAACGAAACTGGGCTTAATTTATTCAAGAATCCAACTTATCAAGAACTAGAAGAAACATATAGGTTAGTAAAATGCAGGATGATTAGATTCCACGGAGCATGCTTAAGGCTACACGCAGACATTGGTAATTCATGAGTGTTATCCTTCAATTAGAGAAAGTAGAAAATATTCATTGAATCATAGCAATGTCATCCAACAAGTTTTACCCATATAATCCTAGAAGTAGCATTCTTATAAATGTAAATTAAACCACATTGGAGAAAAACACATACATACTGTTCACCATTTTTAGATGGAATTCAACCGAACAAAAGATTCTATATATTATATATGCATCAAAATAACCTCCCCAAATATACAGTTCAAAGCCAAAATTCTTATACAAACACAACAATAAATAGGACCAAAAACTTAGACATAATTCTGATCTTGTCGCCTCTCTTTGATTATGTGTCTTATAGAGTTTTCTATGGGGCTCTTTCCCAAATATTCCTTCTTTATTTTTGAGTACATACATCATGACCAAAATGGAGCGTCCTTCGAGAAAAAATAACTAACAGAAAAACAAAGTAACCAAAATGGATCGAGCCATCTTATCTCACCTTATGGTGAAATATTTTAAACTATATTAGTGTCATATGTCTCCTTGATGGAAGTTCATTTCCTGGAGAAGTGCCTCCACCAGAGGAAATGGATGTTGTGAATCGATGTTAAATGGCCCTACAACACTCAGGAGTTAGAAGATATGGCCTTTCTTTTTCTGTTATAAAATGTATTTGGTCTACAATCAAGGCTTGTCTAACGAACTTGAGAGCGAAGATTCTCATAGGCATGAATGTTGGCAGGTAGAAAGGAGGTATCTCACAACAACACACTTTGACTTAAGTGTAATCCTTGAACAAGTACCCGTCTCCTATGTAGTCTGTCTCATTGAATTGGAGAAACTCTTTTTGTTCTGTGTAATATTCCAAATTTTCCATCAGTTAATTGGAATATCAGAGTTCTTACTTTCCTTATTTAGTTAAGTCAAAAAAAGGGTGGAGGCAGCCATAAAACTAGTAGATGAATAAAATCCTCTTCTAGAGTGTGAATGTGGGTCAATTTAGTAGTGGATTAACATTATGGAGTAGTGGAGTAGCATAACAATGAAGAAAGAGTGGAGGTAATGGAGAAATAATGAGGAATATAATGGATATAATGGAGAAATAATGATGAAGTGATGGAGGAAGTGGTGAATTAAATGCACACATGATGGAGGGAGGGGAGAGTAATTGTAGAGATGATGGAGATCATAGAGGAAAGTGTAATATTTGTAGAGGCTAGTCGCCACATGTGCACTGCAGTAATGAGGTCAGCCAAGGGTAGGGAAGGCTCACAACCATAAAAGGAAGGTGAGGGCAGCCATAGACGGCACTCTAGTGTTGGAAAAATACTGAGAGGGGGGGAGGGGGGGGGGTGAATCAGTATTTAGG